>JAVSCE010012382.1:0-174500 GCA_032199065.1 Smutsia gigantea | reverse complement strand
GTCTGATCTTTGACTACCAAGCTCTGCGGCTGAGTGTCCCTGGGGAGCAGCCAAAGGAACCCAGAACATCGGACTGGAAACTGGGTCAACAAGGAACTATGTCGGGGCAAAAAGGGAAAAGCATGTGAGTTTACAGTGAAAATCCCTTTTTGCATGCCTCAAGAAAGGGAAACTCTGGCAACCTGGCTTCTATTAATATGTAGTTAGCTATGGGATGAGCGCTGATTTTGATGAAATGCCTCTTTGTCACACTTTTCAAAGTCACACCCTATCTTTAAAAGTCACTTAGGAAAGTGCGGCGACAAGGCCATGCCCCCTGCTCATGCCCCTAACTAGAGTCTTCAGTACTACAGAACAAGGCTGGGCATCTCCCACGACAGCTGCAGTCCTGGGCCTGGGCACTTCTACAAACACCCTGATGCCAGGCTCCACTTGGCAGTTCCGATCCAATTAGTGTGGGGTGAGGACAGGGAGGGGCATTTTGCCAGAAGCTCCCCCACGTGAGTCTGGTGTGTAGCCAGAGAGAGACAGCCTGCCCCTCCAGCTCAGTGGATGGCGGGAGCTATCACGGGGGATCATGCAGGGAGGCAGAGGTGAGCTGCCTGAGCAAGTGGGCTCCCAATTAGTCAGGCCTCAGAAAACCCTGGGTCAAACTGAGGCAGCCTTCCCACAATGGAGCATGAGGAGAGGCCAGACTGGTCCACCTGATCTCTAAGGCCCCAGAAGGACAGAGATGTCACTGTCCTCAGAGTTAGCACTGCCAAATGCAATCGTCTCTGATCAGGATGAGCCGAGCATGGGGAGTCCAGCACAGGTAACTGAAACCAGAGACCATCCACATCTCCACTGCAGCCCATGCTGGAATCCCTCCTGCACAAGGCCAATGAGTATTTATTCTATCTGGAAATCAGAATACTGGACGGATGTGTTTCCTCTTCTACCTCACTGCCTGCATGTGCTCTGCTGGAGAAGCCGAAGGTCAGGATAACAGCCAACAGTCAGCAGCAGGAGGAGAATTGGGCCCTGAATAATTTATAGATTTAAATCATTCACCCCCCCCCCCAAATCAATGGGTTTCTATAGGCAAGGTTTTCTCAAATATAAAGCCTTCAGATGCTATTTCCGCCATAAAGCTTTTCCTTAACCTCACAGCTGGAAGTCAACTCTGAGCTCCTAAACGCATCACCCCTCTTTCTCACCCATTGTCACAGTTCCTTGGGCACTGGCCTCAGAACTCTCCCTGGCCTGACCTGAGGCCCTGAGCAGGCAAGTCCGCACTTCACACATCTCGGCATCTCCGGCAGCGGCCCCGTCATGGGGCCCTGCCCACAGTGGGCACCCACTCAGACTTCTCTTCACAGCAGATGAGCCAATGAGTGAGTCGCTTTGGCCATTACAAAGGACCAAGAACAGGACTCAGAGCCGTCAGAAGACAGAGCATTTGTGTGACTCCTTCTCAGGTGGAGAAGGGAGGGCTTTCCTTCCGTCCAGTCCCTCCCAGTATGGAATCTCTACAAGGCGGCTATGCCCCAGCTTCAGGGAGAGGTGGGAGCCCATCCCCCCGCACGCGCTCCTGCATCAGCAACAAAACCCAGTGATGCGTCCTGCCCTGGGCCGTGCTCCCCCCGCAACAGGGCTCTCTGCAGCCTGGTGTCCATACAGAGCACCTCGATGTCAGCCTTTGCTCAGGGGGCCCCCCAAAGCCAGAGAACCATCTCCTGTCCTCCCTCCCCACCTCTTGGCATCTTCTCCACCAGCCAACTCAGACCTTCAGAACAGAAGCCTTTTAGTGAACATGGGGGTAAATATGTTTTCTCTGTCAAATCGGGAATGAAGAGCCCATGGACACAGAGGCACAGACAAGCTGACAATTGCACCAGGTTTGGATGGATCAGGGGGCCATGAACTAGGTAAAGCCATGGACAGCAGCAGATGTCACATGTACTTACCAGAGTTAGCTCAGTGAGCTTAGGAGGCCATGCTGGAGGCTCTGTGTCTAATCTGAGCAGAAGCAGGTAACTTCAGCTGTGACCTAGTCTGTTTCCTGGCTTCTGTGTTTAAACCGCCCCAGGCAGGCCATTGTGACTGGTTTCCGGGGACTTCCAGAAAAGGAGACTGACTAGCCTGAGCTGCTGAAGGAAGTGCTGTCAAATAGGAGATTTTCAATTACAACGACAGTACTTCTCATTACTCTGAGGTTTCTCCTGGGCTCCCTGCAATTCAGGAGCCTCTGGGCACTGTCACCATCCAGGAACCGGTTTGGAAGCAGTCGGCAGAGGGCAGCCCAAATGCGCATGCTAATAAAGGGCCCCTCAGCACTAGCCCAGGGTTTAAAGAGCTTTCTGCACAGATGCCAATACACCCTGGGGACAGCAGAAGCAGGCTGCTGGATTAATACCCCAGTTAGAAGGTGGGTATTAAAGCATCAGCACGTTGGGGACTCAGAAGAGAGAAGAAAGAGGAACCAGCCCAACCTCACAGCTGGAAGTCTCAGGGAAGCGCTCTCGGCTCCAGCCCTGCCCGCCTGTCTCACGTCCGTCCGTGCTGATGGTGCTAGCGGACGAGGCGGCTGGCCGAGTGCACCGGCATGTCCAGCTCCTACCCGCTCCTACAGGCTCCCTGAGAGTCACTCTCTAGTCATTCCAGGATGAACCAGCCTCTCCAGCAAGACTGCTGGACTACAGTTAACTGGTGGAATCCATTCTTTCATTCAGCATAGACGGAGAGCCTCATCTGGGCAGGTACGGTCAGGGGCCAAACAGCCGCAGGAAACCGGCCTGACGGTTCTAATTTAGAGCTCGAGAGCACGGACCTTGGGGCCAGACTGGGTTCAACCGTGGCTTTTCCATGACCTACTCTGTGAATCCGGCAGGCTATTTAACCTCTGGGTCTGGGTGTTCCCACCTGTAAAATGGCGATAATAATGGCACCTACCTCGTAGGGTTACTGTGGGGATTCAGTGACTTAGTCTAGTTAGTGAAGAGCTAGGAGCAGCGCCTGATGCATGAGAAGTGCTAGATAAGTGTGTGTTTATTATCATCACTGACCTCATGGAATACGCAGGTGATGAATAGGGGCACGGGTAAGGTTTAGGCTCTATTAGTGATAAGCGTTGAGGAGAAACTGAAGAGTGTGGATATGGTGGGGAGGAGCTGTAACTTCAGATAAGGAAAGGCCTCTCCAAGAAATTGACTTTCGAGAGAAGTCTGGAAGGGAGGGAGAGAGGGAGCCATGGAGTGTTTAGAGGGAGAGCATTACGGGCAGAGGATGCAGCAGATGCAAACACCACCAGGTGGGGAGTCAGACAGGGAGCTCGGAGGGCTGGAGTGGAGGAGGGGAGGGGACAGCAGGGATAAACGAGGGTGGAGAGTGGACTTTACAAAAGCTCACCTGCTGCACAGGACTTCCGGTCAAAGCAGCGCTGGTCCCCTCCACCCTCCGCCTGCATCTCCCAGCAGCACGGACAGAGCCCAGAGCCGCGGACTGACCTGCTGCTCGTATTGACACCTGAGCTGCGGCAGCTGGGCGCTGTGCTCCGCCTGGAGGCGCGCCATGTCCGCCTGGAACTGCAGCCGCAGCCGCTCCTCCAGGTCCTGCAGCTCTGACTGCTGCTGCAAGCCCAGCTTCTTCACCTTGTCCTCAAAGCGTCCCTCCAGCTCCTCCTTCTCCTTCTGCAGTGTCTCACACTTGGCTGTATTGAAGGCTGGGGATGGGGCCAGAGAACAGCATCTTTTAAAAAGGAGGTTCCAAAAGGATCGATCATGTCTTTCGCACCCCCAGGTAGATCACCAAGGTTCATGTGATAAGAGTCTCTTACTTCTGGACAGCGTCACAGTTCGTAATGTGCTTTCCCTTCTACTGCATTGGATCCTCACAACAGACCCTGATGCTGAGGTCTAGGCTCCAGGGACCTGTCCAAGGTCACTGGTAAGTGGAGAAAACTGCAAAGGCAGATGTGGGCTTTCTGACCGTGGGCTGCTAAAGCAGGGTTTCTCTGAGGGTCCATGGACCACGGGAACCAAAAGTATTGGGCATTTGTCAAAAATGCATGTTCCTAGGTGCACCCTGGGTGGATCAGAGCCCCTGGGCAGGAGCCCAGAATGTGAAATTTTCACAAGGTCCACAGGGACTCTTCTGCTCTGACACCGAGGTCTGAGACCTGGGCATGCCTCAGAGTTGACAGGATGGCAGGGGGGCAGGGCACCAGTCCTGAAGGCCGAAATGCCAAACAGGACAATCTCAAGAGAAAATGCAGGGGTTTCCTTTCAGGAGACCGAGGCTTCAACAACACGATTCCCCACTGGAAGGATGGTTAACCACTCAATACCCCTTTGCCCAGGCCTGCCACCCTGTCACAGTCCCGGTTTGCTGAGCATGCTGCGACAAGGGGTTGCAGCAATGACAGCTGTCTCCCACTCTGGCAGCCGCTCCACCTTAGTGTCTCTGTCTCCCCCAGGCTGCAGGCAAGAGCGATGGCTTTCATTTTAAAGACTGCTTCCTCAACAGCAAACTGCTTCCAAGAAAAAACCCTGACAATCTACTCTGTTTTAGGTCAGATGCAGCTGATTATACACAGTACATGCACACCAAGGTCAAGGGGCACATACACGTCATTTACATTCCACAAAGCCTAGGGGCTTCCGTGCTCTCCGCTCCGTGCTACAAGCTGCAGCCACGGTCATTTACTTTAAACTGAACCAGGTATACGTGCTGGTTAACTGTATTCTATGCCCTAGGATATTAGTTGGATATTATGTTCAGAATTACATATTCAACATAGTTAGATACCATCTGAAACATTCTAATCAGGAGTCCCACCCAAAGAGGCAGCTAATTCAAGGGCTTTCCAATATGCAGCTCTAAAAGAGTTTGTTCATTAACACGAGGTATTGTTGGAAAACATTTTTTCCCTGGTGAAATGACTGGTGGCTTGGCTGGTATCATACAGGCACCTGCCCTGGGTGCACAGCGTGCAGGAATCCCACCAGCCAGGCAGCCCTACGCCGTCCCCAGTGGCTTTCCTGCTCTAGGGCTTCCTTTGGCGCAGTGGCCCACACCTCCCCATTCAATGCAGGATTCTGCACACGATCTAGCCAAGGTGATCTGCCAATGTAATCAAGGTATGCTGTGGGGGGCAGGGGTGGGTGGTGTCCTCCCTGGGTGTGGGCAGTACGAGCAGCCACTGTGCCAGAGAATTTCAAAGCGATATCCAAACTGACTTTGAAAGCCCTCTGCTTGTCATTGCCACTTTGTGCCAGCAGTTTGAAAGACGGTTGGTAAAAAAAAAAAAAACTCCTCAGGACAAGTCTTTTATTGGACTAAGTTCTAAACGATTGCTACAATTACTGTTGAGATGTTTAAAAATAATTTTTGTATTTTTAAAAAAAACTTCAGAAAAAAAAGTCGGATGTATAGGGTGAGGACATTATTGTCCAGATGACGTTTTCCCCCCTGAACCATTTGAGAATAAGATTCTGACCTGTTGTCCTATCCTCCCTGAATTCCTGAGTGTTCCCTATCAGTAAGGACATTCTCCTACATAACCAAAGACAACCATCAAAACCTGAGCCCCTGCCCAGGGCCAGGCTCATGAATCAACCTGCCACAGACATAAATGAAATAGCGAGGAACATGGATTGTGTCATCTCTGCCTGCTGGATACCTTAACTTCTCACACCCAGTCTTCTCCTTAATTATGTTAGTGCATTTAAAATGTTTGACTCACAAAACACGCAAACAAACAGTAGGATTTTATTAAATACGTATTGATGCCAGTGTGCCTTGGACAGTGAGTCCTGTAACAAGCACACAACCTCCGGGGCAAGAGGGATAGAAAATAGATAGGTTTTTATGACACATAGAATTGCACAGTCTTATTATTTCTGTGCCTTGCCTTTTTTTGTTTAACAATGTATTGCAGATATCAGGCCATGATATCCATTCTAGGTCTGTCCCTGAACTGCACGGCTGCCTAAATAAGTCATGAGTTTGTGCAGGCCTCAGTTTTGTGGTCTAGAATGTAGTCACATTTTTCACATATGGCCCCAACCCCCAAATTCCCAACTGCTATTACATACAAGAGAAGAGACACTTATATTCTTCAGATGACCCCATGCTGTAAGCCCCAGGCCTGCAGGGAGATTGAATAAAAGCTGCTTTGGCACCAAGGGGAAGAGTCCCAAAAATGGGACTAAAGAACTAAACAGACAAAGATTAATGTAGTCTGATTAAATAGCATTGTGCAGTTTTCCCTTTATTCCTTCCATCTTTATTTCTGTTCATGTGAAAATATTTGGTACTTTATAGTGAGAGGCAAACACCACAGTAATAAATCCCTAGAGTCTAAAAAGCTGAGAAAATAATTTCTATTTAATAGGACGATGATTGGCCAAGAGACTATAACACTTCTAGTTCATAAAGAGCTTGAAAAGCAAATTGGGATTAGGATCTGTTGTACAGTCTTAAATAATTGCACAAATATATGTATGTGTGAATATAGGCCTATATATATGTCACATCAAAAAAACCCTAAAATCTTATTAAAGCTGCATTTAGAACATCCTCAGACACATGTAATATTGCTTTGGAGCCATTTATAAAACAAGCTTGATGTCAACCACAGTTTATAAATCAACTGAGGGAAAAAACTCAATTTTCTTTAAACAATGGCCCCAAATATCTCTGGAATAATTACAATGTTTACTGGTTTCCCAAAGAGGTAGCAAAGTCATCACAGCACTAGACATAATCTGAAGAGAAGTGTATCTGGCTTTACAGCTCATGATGAAAGCATATGGGATGATATTATACTGCCTCCTGGGTCACAGGGAGTGTAGGTATCATCATTGTAAAATAAATCATCTAAATATGAGGAAATGATATTGTATGTAAATAAGTGGTTTATGATACTAGTTCCTGCCACAGGCTGAATCGTGTCTCCCCCTAGAATTGACATATTTAAGTGCAAATCCCCAATATCTCAGAATGTGACTGTGTTTGGAGGTATATTTTTTTCTTACAGAGGTAATTAAATTAAAATGAGGTCATTAGGGTCTGTCTTAATCTGAGACAACTGGTGTTTTTATAGGACACAGACACCCATAAAAGGAAGGCCATGTAAGGACACAGGGAGAAGGCGGCATCTAGAAGCCAAAGGGAGACACCTCAGAAGAAACCCACTAATAAATGTCTGTTGTTTACGCCCCCAGCCTGCTTCCCTGCTTCTATGCTAGTAAACCAGGACAGTCCCTATTGGTACATATTGATGAAAGGAGAGTCCATAGTTAGAGAAAAGATTTAAGTTGTTTCTTTGGGAAGTGGGGAAAGTTGAAAAGACAAAACTTTCAAGGAAAAAAGTGTATTTAAAAATTACCCATAATCTCCCTACACAGAGAAAATGAAATTTTCAATTGCATAATCCTTTCATAGCTGCCGCAGTGGTGTGAATTCTTAACATTGTGTTAGGAATTCTCCATGTCTTCCTCCTTAACATTTTTATGGCTCCTTATATTCTCATGTTGATGTCCCATTAGGTGCATGTCATCCATATACTGTTTTGCTTTTTTCACTAGGATACATTCCTAGAGGTGGAATTATACCAGGTTAAAGATTATGAACATCTTTATGCTGTGAAATTGTATTTTTTGTTTTGGATGGCAGGGATCCTGTTAATAAATCAGTGCCCACCAGGGGGAGCTATAACGCCTGAAAAATGCCCTCTGGTGACAAATGCCTTTGTCCAAACTGTCAGATCACAGCGACATCCAGCGGGCAAACAGAGTCAGCTCACCAAGCTCGCTGCCTGGGATCCTGGCCACACTGCCCTCTGCAGCCAGATTCTCTTTCTCTTTTTTTAAGACCTTTTTAATGAAAACGTTCTATTAATTTCAATTAGGTCAAGGTGGTTGGTAGTACTGCTCAGATTTTCTATAGCCACTTCTATAATTTTCTGCCTGCTTGTCCCATTGATACTGAGAGAGAAGATGGGAGTTTCTATACCAAAAATTATGGACTTGTCTATTTTTCCTTTGAGTTCTATCACTTTTTGCTTCATATAAATTTGAAGCTTTGTTGTTAGATATACAGATATTTGGTATTTTTATGTTTTTGGTAAACTGACTCCATCATTATCTAATGGCCATTTTCATCCTTAGTAATATTTTCTAAAATTTATTTTGTGTGATATTAATATAGACATTCCAATTTTCTTTTGATTGGTTTTAGCATATATCATTTTCCATCCTTTTAATTTTAAGTCATCTATGTCTTTATATTTGAAGTGGTTTCTTCTAGGCAACTGTGTCTTGCTTTTTTTATCCAATCTGACAAATTATCTTGCAATTGGCATGCTTAGAAGAGATATTTTTATAAATCAGAAAATGTGCAATATATTTTTGTGAGACCAAGGTTTGTATTTTTTTTCTGAGGTCCCTCTTGGTTTTTGCATTTTCACTCAGGTTTTTTTAAACTGTGAGAGAAAGAAAGACAATGGAATCTAAACTGAAATTTAAGGGAATTACCACATACTGAGCCCCCAATATTGTGCCAAATGCTCTGCTAAACCCTTTGTTCTCACTTGCCTAGTGCGACAGGATTATTCTCTCCATCTTACTGATGGGGTGTCATAGCACAGACTGCTAGTACTCCCCAAAAATATATTCTCCCCTTCCTCCACAGTAATAAAATAATATCTATGCAAGGTCACAAAGGAAAAAGGGCACATTCCCCATCTCTCCTGGGGTAAGGGTTGCTTGCAACTTAGTCCTGGCTGGTGAGATATAAGTTGAAGTGTAGTTTCTGGAAACTTTCCCCAGAGAGAGCTGACCTGCTCTTTCAGCTTCTTTGTTCATTCCTTCCTCCTTCCTACTACCTGGAATACAGATATGATGACTGTAGCACTGACTGCCATCTTAGACCATGAGGAGAAGGGCCACAGTGTTGGGGTGGTAGACCAGTGAGCTGTGAGAAGCCTGGGTTCCCTTGTAGACTTTGTGGAGCAGAACCATACCTGTCCCTGGGTGCTTATCTCCTCACTTTTATATGAAAGAAATAAAAATCTACCTTGATTAAACTACCATTTTGGGGGAGTTTATTTGTCCCTGAATGGAATCCTAATGGATATAAGTCTAGAAACAATTAATATCACACCATGTTATATAATTATACTCTAATCATGTTTGGACAGATTCAGACTATCATCTTTTATGGTTTTGTGTGGAAGTCATTTAGAATTGGGAGAAACAGTTATTTTATTTTGTTTATCTGAGTTTTCAACTTACAAAATTAAACATTACAAAAAATGGTCTTCCACTCCACAGGAAGTACCCAGCTGGTATAGGAATATCAGTTGTAGTGTGGAAACATCTCCAACACATCTGATGTCTGAGTCAGAGAACATCATTCATCAGGAGGTGGTCTAAAAGTTCAACTCCCTATTTAAAAGCTATTATAATCAGGGAATTTGAATCAGTGTGGGATAACACATATCAAAATCGCTGGTGGGGGGCTATTAGAACTGCACACCTTCTAGAAGAGTCTTTTGTAGCTCCACCAGAGATGGAGTATGTATGGGAATGTATTATAAATGGGAATTGTGTCAGCAAACACACCAGGGATTACTTTCAGTGGCTCGATTCCAGAAGCCCATTGAACCCAAACACAACCTAACTCAGAGGACTGACAGGCCACGGTGAAGGAAGGAGGAGGAAGTGGAGGAAGAGGAGGCTGTCTCCCTAATCCATCTGGGAGCCGGGCCAATCCTACATGTAGCTTCCAAGCAGGTGCAATTTGTCATTGCATCCTCCTTTTCCGCCGCCATTTCCCTACCCACCTAGGCTTCTCTCCCTCAGCCTTCCTGCTGCCCAGAGCTATTGACGATGGCACCCCACCCACCTGGCCTGTCCCAAATTACCTGTAGCCCCCTCAACCCTGATTCAACATCAAAAACCCCTTTCCTTCAATGTGGTTCACTGATTCTCAAACTGTACTTAATAAACGCCTGGGAATTAAAATAATGCCCCTAAACTATTCTAACTCTTCAGCTTCCTCCCTTTTTTCATGTTTGAATTCACAAACTCAGAAATGCCAGCTCCCTCCACGGCCCCCCAGGGCGCCCTCCTCCCGCGCCCCCTCCCCATCAGGGTCAGCTGACAGGAGGTCTAAACCAGGGTAGGGGTGGTGACAAGGAGACAGGACGGACCCCTCTCTTTCTACATGGTCATTCCTAAGTGTGGCCTGTGAGCTTCATCCCTGGGGCGGGACAAGAGTCCAGAACTCGGAGGTCCCCACACCCCGTTCCCTGTGTCCCCTCACTGGACAGTCTCTGTGGTGGTCCAGGCACGAGCCGCTCAAGTGTCTCCTGGGGCCGAATGCTGGGACGAATGGCTGGGCCCCGGTGCCGCCCAGGCCTCCCCCCACTTTCTCATTTGGCAGGTGATTTCTGGCTCTATTCTTAGCACTAATTTGGAAATCAAATAAGACTGAAATACAAAAACCCAGGAAGATCCTGGTGTGGCATGTGCTTCATCCGGAAGCTCTGGGGAAGGGCACAGGGTACCCGTACTGGATTTGGCACACTCTACCCAGCTGGACTGGGGCGCACACCCCAGACCTGAAGCTTGCCCGTGGGGGCTGCAGACGTCTCTCTGGGAAGGAATTCACCTGGAGCGGAAGGTTTCATCCTCTCTTTTCAGATTCAAAGTGCTACACCTGATAGATACAAGAGTCACCTTTATAGACAGCCTATCACCATGACGTTGTCTAATCAACTCTCCCTTTTATGAGAGGTCAGCTAACATGGGATCCACTGCCTCCAGAGCTCATGCTCGAAATCATTAAGCCTGGGTGAACCATTCATCTCCCCTAAGGAAGCATCTATTTCATGGATAAATACACACACTTGGCCCTTGTCCCCCAGTGAGTTCCTCCCATAAACCCTGCCATTGCTGCTTCTCAGGCTTCTCTCAGGAAACCTACAGTGGGGTTGATCCCCTAGGGCCCCTCACCAGGGGATGCAAAAATCAAATAAAGAAGGGAAAGTCACATTGGGAAATCAGTGCACTGCCCACTGCACATGTGAATCCCTACATGTTAGTCTACTGTTATTTATCATTCTACATTGTTCCCTGGGTTCGTCTGGCCTTCAGGTCTGGTGCCTATTTGCATGGCTGGCCTGGAGGAAAAGGTACTGGGTCCCCTGCCAAGGAAGGCTGGGGCTGTTCAAGTCCCTTGGCTCATGGAAGAAGCCATGGCTGCCCTTGGGGGACTGCCCCCAGGACCCGGCTGGACAGAGGAGAAATGCCCACTGTAAAGAAAATAGCAGGCTGAGGTTTATCTCACCTGTGCTGACTGACTCTTGGGCGAACAAAATAACACATCATCTAGAGAGAAATGAGATCAAGAGACTGAAACACGGCAAACATTTGGTCTGAGCTTTGACCTAGAGTGAGAGCCCTTCACTGATGACACCCCAGAGTCTGGGGGCCATCTGTCATTTGCAAGGTCCCTTACAGTTCAGACTGAATTATATACCATGTTATCAGTCAAAGGTTAGGAGTTTCAACATCAACCTTGGTATTTTCAATCCATCCCTGTTTGACCTTGTTTGGTCTCACAGAGCATTTCATGGCAGGAAGCCATGGACTATCTTATCTTTACAGAGTGTGTCTCATCAGACCCACCAATGCTGCACAGCTTCTCCTGGAGCCCTGCCTGCCCCGGGTGCCTACATGGAGGGCTGCTTGTCACAGCACACAGCTCAGACGGATGTGCGCGCTGCTGTGTGTGAAGAGCAGAATCAGGGCCTGGATGAAGCTGTCTTTATCACAACAGAGACGTAAAAGCTATGGCTCCCTGCAAGGCTACAACACCCCACCGCTGTGCTGGGTAAGACACTCAGTTTGCTGGCAGGTACGCTCTGGCTTATTATGTGAGACACAGCTACTTTTGTTATACATTCATAGGTATTATGAAAAGACAGTCTTCATGCTCCTCATTTCCAACGCCCTACTTACCAACTTCATCCTTGATGTTTGCAAGTTCGATCGACAGCTCTTTGTTTTTCACAAGGGCAGTTTCATTCTGAAAAGACAAAATGGATACTAAGAGTCCCCTAGTTTTATGCTAGATAAGCACTTGCACATGTTTAATTAATTTATCATATTAAGCAAATATTTGTAGGCCCAACCCTCAAGGAGATAATCTTCTCATTATAAGCATATAAAAAACTTACAAAGCCACGTCTGACTCATTCACTTGTATCACATTCCAATTGCAGAGCTTGCAATGCGGTATTAATAATAATACCTTGGTTGTGCTTTTCTCTATCTTGCACTCTTGCATATATCACCCTACAATACTTGAGTGCATGTCTGTCCTGCGTATTAATCTGTTCTCTGCTGTTATGCATTGTTAATCATTATCACCACAACGAGATTTTTGACCACGAAAACATGCAGGCCACATTTCGTTGAGGGGCAAACATTTATTTTACCAATTGTCCCCTTAAATTTACCCTTTTGTAAGTAGTATGGTCAGCTACTTGATGAATAATGAGCAGAAAACTTACCATGAAATTTTTCTCTTTGTAATAAGACCAACAGCAAAACTGACACTACAAGGAACAGGAGGAAAATGCACACTCGAAGTACTAGCAGTGCAAAGATGGCCATTTGTAACTAAATGACTGCCAAGTTGTTTTCAAATCAAAGACATTCTATGTCATAAAATAGAGAAGTGGCTGAAGATATGCTGAACTTGTAATCTGGGTTATTGGGTCACTGTAAACATTTACATTTGTTATGGTTTGATAACTACTAATTATAACTAGGGCAGATGTGCCATATAAATGCTCTTCAAGTTAGAGATACCAAAAATATAGGCCTTCAAAGAAAGTCTCTTTCATTCCGTAGATTGTACTCAGAAAGCAAACATTTCTAAAGAGGGCATTTTGGCTGAGATGTGTATCAGACATCTAGCATGAAGATCATCAGTGACTCATGAATGCTCTTTCTTTCTTAACATCCTCTGACTTTGATTTCAGCACCTGTGAAGCACCCGTGTCAAATATGAGCAGACAGTTGTCAAAATCTTGTGTCTCTGCTGCGTTTAGACCCACATAACACATGAAACTGCTATGGGTTGTTGCAGGCTCTCTGGTTATCCAAAGGGCTTTTGCTAAGCAATGTCATAATTTCGTAATACCAAAATGAAACCCTATTTTCATAGAAACTGAGAGCTATTTTAGTCCCAGTCATCAAACATTACCAGTTCATGGTTCTCTTAATAATACAGCGATAATACAACTTTGAGAGACAGTGGACCCCATCTCATTCATGAAGCCCTCTCCTTCCATCCCAGCCCCACAGCATCCTTGGGTTCCCTAAATTTGGGGCTCGCGATCAGTCCTGAGAGCGCACGTCTTTCCTGATCACAGAGTGATGCTGGCTTCATGCCGTGCCCACTGCACAGAGCTGTGCATGAGGGTTCAGTAAATTAATGTATGTGAAGTCATTAGAATGGTGCCTGGTACAAGCTCTATACAAGTGTTAGTTGTTATTATAACTCTGTTGTTTCCTTTTATTTTATTTGCAACTGGATAGCATCATACAGATAGTAGGTGCTTTTCCATATTAAGTAACTGAATGTGTTTAGAATTGGCATGCTTAGTCTTATGCTCTGTTTTTTTAAAACTTATTTTTAAATAAAAGCACCTTCCTGGCTCTGCCCTGATTCTATTCTAAGTTCAAAGACTAGAGAACCTAAGACGGGAAAAATGTTCTAATCAGACTTATCACAGGGATTATGTTCTTCTTCCAAGGACAGCATAACATGGCCAGCTGACAGCCAACTTGTTACTATAAATTAAGAAAATCTGGTATTCTGGAGAGAGTGAATTTCAGTATTTACCCTGAAATAATCTTAAACTAGTGCAAAAAACATCTTGTTCCTATTATCAAGAACAATTTTTAACTCATAATCTCAATTTCCAAGCATGGCCAGAGACTTGAAATGTTGTACTCATCGGTCCAGAAATAGCAAGACTAAAGTGTTCACACTCAGAGTCACAAAGACCTAGAAGAGGTCAGGCAGTGAACGAGAACCCAACAATAAACAATGAATTAACTCTGATTTCTAACCCAAAGCCAATGTTTCCCTCTGCTCCTACTAGCAGCCGTGTGAAAGAAGACCTGGGCAGATGCTAACAGTGTTGGGGGGTGTATCTCTTTATCCTGACAGATCAGTCTACACCCTCCAACCACAGAGGAATAAGGCAATGGGGAGGCGGCAGCTACAGGTTCATGAGGACAAGCCCCAGCCCAGACAGCGCTGATGCCATAGAGATTGCTGATGGAGGGAGACCTTCCCCCTAGCGTCGCTTTGACTGTGAACGGACACCTTCAGACTCGCATCACTTTGGGAAAAGTAATGCTGATGATGTTGGCTGGAGGCCAGTCCTGCCTCTCCATCATTGCTTTTGCAGAAACAAAAGAGATAGAATCGAAGAGAAGAAGCAAGAAAAGACAAAGAGGGCATGGGAAGAGAGAAGAGACAGAAGGCAAGTAGGAGGGACACAGGTGAGATTAGACACCCTGAACTCTCTCCACGGTGGGGAGCGGAGACGGAGAGGCTGCATGCAGGCAACACATGCCACCTTCACCCCCAGCCTGTGGCAAGCGCAGGCTAGAAAGCCAGCCAGCTTCAAGTACAGTCATCAAGTGGCTTACCAAGGAAGGCTGTGCTGTCAAAGCTAAGCAACAAACCCAGTGGCCAAAATATCAGGGTAAATGGCTCATGTCGGATGAGGTCCAGCTAATTACTACACAAATATTAGCAGAAACCGTCACCAAGCACTTTACATATGGCAGACATGGTGCTAAGTAAGCCCTTGACCTCATACAGTCCTCCAAATGCTGTCAAGAGGGTCCTGGATTTTACTTTCCTGCAAGAGGATGGACCCGGGGCTCAACAGCGAAGGAGCCAGCTGCTGCCCAGCTGGCCAGGGACAACACTCTTCATCAAACGCCAGCCCACTGCGATTCTCCCCTCCTCACATAGACATAGTACCAAGATCCAAACGGCATGGATCTTCAGGATGGGGCAGAAGCTATTCATGTCTAACGGAAGGGAGGCCACATCTGCACCTGACCCCTCTGTTTCAGTGAAAAATTCCCTGGTGCATTCACACCCCACCCCACAGCCTCAACTACCTGTATTTGTCCTTGGCGTTATTTGGCAGTTGCGTGTCAGTTCACTTCTAGCACAGCCTAAGTGGTGTACCTTCGGACAGGGTAGCTATTTGGCGCTCCCTACCGGCTATCCCTCCCCCTTTGGGATGGCCTCCGAAAACATCCCTGCTGCTGGGGCTGGCACAGAGCAGCTCTGCTCGCTAAGGGCAGCCTCTGGCACTGGCACCAGCTCCTCTTCCTTAAGTGCTTGTCTTTGAAATGACTTTAGCTCTTCTAATCTATGAATTCTCTGCACTGGTTGAGTACTTTTTGTTTTCTGCAAGCCAGCCCACAATGACGTAGGGCTGCCCTGCAATGGAATGAGTCAATAGCAGTGACTGCAGGGACACTGCCCCTCAGGCACAAAGTGAACTTAAAGGGACCTTCCACTCTCCTCCTTGCCTTAAAAGTTATCCATCGTGGCTCAGCAGAGTCCAGAAGCAGTCCTGCATGACCCTCCCGTTCTGAGGGGCCTCCAGGGGGCAGACTGCCCCAAAGGGTCCCTTTGGAAGGATGTCATCCTAGGCCGGGGCCAGGGTGATGACACAGTGCGATGGCTGAAATATGATCAAGGCCTCCTCTGGCAGCCCAGGGTCAGATCAGTGCTTCCCTACATGGGGAATGAGTGGAAAATTCCTAAGTGGTGCCAAGCACATCAACTCCTGCTTTCACTCCAAAGGGCTAAAAATAGATCTCAGTATTAACCATCCAAACTATCCTAGTGACACAGTCCAGAAATCACAAAGTCTAAGAACGCCATTCGTCTAAAATTACTATTTACTCCATGACAGGCTTAACTGGAAATGGCCCCTTGGAGGACATTCCTCTAAGCCCCACACCAGCAGCTGTGGCTTCTTAGCTGCCTCTTTTATTTGGCCCCATGCCTTTGCACCCTGACTTCTCTATCCTTTCAGTGTGGTGCTGCCTCTGCAGGGACAACTCCAAGATGAGCTACCCCCAGGACACCTAACCCTCCCCTCCACCTCTGGCCTTACACATACCCCGGCAAGTCTGCTACAATGGAGCCTGCGTGCCTTTTTAGACGTGGCTCTCTGTGCTGAGGCGCTCACAGACTCTTGGGGGAGGCTGCCTGTCATCTTTCCTTGCTGCAGACCCCTGGCAATGCAAACGACTTGGTAATCATGCCTTTAACTTCCCATAACTTGACGTGTGGCGAAGCCTGTCACACTCTGTTATTTTAACATGCCTGGCCCCTGGGGGTTATCTGTTTAGGTGGCTGGTGCTAACCGTGTGAACTTGCTGGTAATAGGAAGTGAAAATGCTTCCCTTGGGGGCACCACCCACGTGATTCTATGCGTGGCATCAGCCCCTTCAGCCCCTCCTTGATTTAGAGGCCGACAGAAAGCCTGCTAATTATTCCAACTGAATGGTGGGTGAATCAGAGGTGTTTTCACCCCAACTAATCCAGGTATGAGAAATTTATATAAAACAATATATTTCCTGAGTGCCCACTATGTGCCAGGATGGAGTTTTCTGCCTTCAAGGAGTTTAAGAGTCTCTAGGAAGTCAGTAAGTGAATGAGCCATTACAAACGATCCTCTTTGTCCCACCACGTTTCAGTGGCTTGTCTGTGATTCTCCTTGAAATAATTCTAGATCAGGTACAAGGGAGTACTGGTGATAATTTCATCAAATTCACTGTAGTTCTGAGTGTTTTCATAATAAGCTCCCTTTTCCCCACTTGATATTTTTTCAAAAAGAGGAGCATATATATGTAAATTTTAAATATATGTATTTATAGGCAAGGCCAAAGACTCCCCACTGCTCTTCCCTATCTTTTTATAGCCTATCCTGAAATCAGGGCAGATCAGAAAACTCAGCGTGTGAGCTGGGCCACTTTTCCCAAACTAAATGTAAGAAACCACACTAGGGAGGAGTTAAGAAATCTATAGAACTCCGGTATTTGAAGAAACATCCAGATCCCTTTTATTGTGAATCTTCAAAATTCACAGTAACATACATATACACAAAATTACAAAAGGAATAAGGAATGTTTCATTCTTCTCATATATGATGTTGCTTCCGTCCAGGACTAGAAGAGTTCAGACTGGGTTTTAATTCTACATGGCAGGTCTTTGTCTAAATAGACATTTTCTTTTCTATTTCAAAATGAGCCAGCCACAAGGTGACATCAAGAGAACATACAAGTCTTCAGCACTGTCTTCCTACCATCTTTTGTGAATACTGCATTTGTTTTCAATACTAATATTGTGAAGATTGGCCAGACTTATAATAGAGCTCTGTGGAAAATTCCTTTGGGAGGTGGACTGACCTTTTGTTTTCATTTCTGTTATTATGGCTTTAAGGCAGCACTGATGCCATGCTTTGACTTAATCAATAAGTATTATTTCTTCACATATATAATTAACACAGGCCACTGTATTTTTTTATCTGCTTTTCTACTCTGAAATAAAATTTAATATAGTCTGGCCAAAGGCGAAGTATCATTCACATTTAATATTCTTAAATACATGTCAATGTCTACTTGTGTGAAAAATGAGAAAAGCCATATCATGTTTTAAAAAACGTCAGAAAGGCTAAACTTGAAGTGCATCGTTCCAGCCTTTGCTCTGTGCATACTGGGAAGAGTCAGTGGTTACAAGGCATGTAGCTTCCTAAGAGTAACCTTTAGTTAATAAGGTAATGGCACTGCCTACCTGGATTACCAATAAACAACTAGAAAGGACAGAGACATATGGGGACCTAAGGGGAATGACTGAATCCAAGCAAGTAATGCTGGGAAATTCTGGATCTCAGAGTAAGCAAAAGAAAGGAAAATTAGCCAGTACCATGACTTTTAATCCACTTATGTATCAGTTTCTTCACCTCCCAGGACTCTATCTTCTCCTAATCACCTTCCCAACTTATTACTGTCAGACCACTCAGTATTACTGCAGACTGGGACGGACAGTGAGTGTCTTCTCCCAAGTCACAGCCCTACCAAGAATTTAGAGAAAAGGTCATCAACATTAGCTCTGAGATTATAATCACCACAGAAAATTTAGGGTGGAGATAAGCAATGTAACCCCTACAGAGACAGGAAAGACCCTAAACAAGCAAGACAAGGTGATGTGTAGTATAAGGAACAAAGCAAAGGCAGCTGAGAAGAGACAGTCACCAGAACAAGGGACATCCTACATACAGCCCTCTCCAGCGCACCCCTCTCAGGCTGGACGGGTGAGGGCACATGGGGGTGCCAGGCTCTGAGGCCAGTGAATGCCTAACAAGACTTGCTTCTTGCCAAAGCTTCATATAAAGCTAGACTTTTGATTCTAGAAAGAAATAACATGTTTATCAGGCTTGTTATCATTTGTTTCCTCGTCTGTGATATTTCTTACTGTTAAAAAGCAAGTGGACTTTCTCGCTTACATAACCTAGTTTGTATTTCTTAATAACTGAGTGTTCCTAAGAATGATCACTTCTGGAAGGTGACAGGTAAGGAGCTCCTGTTCATGCAGAATGGCTGGCTTGATCGTGGACCACGCGAGTCCACCGGTAAACACACTCTTTGGGATCCATCTGGATGTCCCAGTGGCCCTCCTGGGTCATACCCTTCTTTCCAAAATACCTGTAGAATGAGTCTTTCAAAATCCCAAGATGGATCCCTGCTACTTACAACTCAAGCTAAAAAACTTGGGTCTGGCTTTCAGCCTGGAGAACATTTGCCCACACTCCCTGTGTGCTTGGGTTTCCCGCTGTTTATCCTTATCTTTCATCGAACCAGGCTAAAACACCTTCACTCATGCACTCCCTGCTTAGAATGACATCCCTTTCTCCTAGCCAGTTCATTAAACTCCATTCCATTTCTCAAAGTGCAACTCATATATTCCATTTTTTTAAGAAACCATGATTCCATCCCTGACTTCCCCTTTCACTAGGTTCCAGACACAGGGATGCTCAATACCACGTGACTCTCACTTACTTATTCTCCAGGCTTGTACTAGTGTTTTAGTTGCTCTATATTGAGGCCCACTTGGAATTTCTCTGGACAAGGTGGAGGTACAACTAACCTTCGCTTTGTTCCCTGTATGACACATCAAGAATTCTTTGATAGTCCTCATAACAACTGGGCACAGAGTAAACTAGCAATAAATATTGTCAATGAACAGGCTTTTAAAAAATGGAAAATACATAAGCACAACCAGCTTTTAAAAACCACTTTGTTCATTTAACACACTTTTATTCACTTTATCCTCCAGGCAAGAGTCCACAGTTTTCCTAATAAACAAATGTTAAAGAAGTGTCTTCCAGTTTATATTTCTTATCTTCATCTCCAAAACCCCTTCCATACTTGAAAAGTATCTTTAATTGTTCCACCATTCTTTTCAGAACATCTTTAGCTGCACTATAATCAAACTGTTAAAAAATTTTTTTGTTTCTCAGAATTATTTCATATCCATATAAAGTTAATTCTTTCATATCCATATAAAGTTCTGAGGGAATCTTTCTTTCCTTTTTTCCTTTTTTTGAAAGGTTTATGAAGTTGGGCTAAAATAACCAGAAACAACTTTACCAACAATTTTATCAGTGTTGATGCTGGAATTATTAGAGCTGATTAACAGACTGAAGGATTCTAGTGTGGGACTTACAGGAGCTGCAGACAGGGGTGGAATCCCATCCCCTCCCAGGATCGTGCCTGGCCCAATAGGTAACTACTGAACAAACAAAAGATCCGGGCATGCTGCCTGTGAAATTATCCTGAAAAATGGGCAACTAAGTTAAACCATGACCTTTTTAATGAAAAAAAAAATTAAGTGCTCAATTCCTAAAATGAGCACCTATGAATACATATTTACAAAACATCCAAGAACACTACTCTAAAATATGGCAAAGAATACTCAAGAAATGTGGGTGTCAACATAATGTGAAAGTTGACAGATGCAGTATAAGCTTTTAAGTTTTCATCAGTAAAGAATAATTTGTATTGTTTGAAGTTTCAAAGCTGAAAGTTAACTAAACATCACACTGCTAGAGAGATGAAATAACCATTAGTTATTTTACCAAATCTCCAAATTAGAGAATGACACAGGATTGTTTCTAAGAACTTGATATGAAACAAAAAAGGAGGATAAATTTACTTTAAACCATATTTTCTCAAAAAAGGCCTTCACATTACAGCTTCTATTTCTACAGTTTTGCACCAGGGTTTAGGAATAGGAACATTATAATATCATCATACATGTGGCAAATCCTTCCCTTTTAACATGTAGCTATTGTTACAAAGCTTCTTTTAACATCTTCTTGTGACCATTTCTCTTGAAAACAGGCTTAATCACTTCGGTGCTGAATTTGCAGACAACTGAGTGAAAATGTATTTTTCTATGTGTTATGAGCACATAAATGTGTATGTAAATATTTAAGTTCATAGTCATGGTAGGAAAAGCCAAACCCACTGAAATATAACTTACTTTACTGGAACAAAAATACTGGGTGACTTGTAAGATAGTTTAATTGTCCCAGGTGGTGCATACACTGCTTTAGCTCCAAGTTTGTAAACTGAACTGAAAACCACAATGCTCCCAAGTGACCTCTTTGAAATGAGTTTTATATTAAGCCACATATTTTCCTTCACCTGGTTGCATATTATACCTCACACTATCTTTATCCCTGATGACCACAGGGACAGAGGGGAGGCAGTTTCAACCCCTTGAAAAATCCCATTTCATGGATCTTTGAGAAATCCAAAGGTGTGCGATAGTGAAGCATTTCACAGACAAGACTTTTTGCCAACATACTTCTAGGAGTGAAATGAAAAGCATATCCTAATCCCCCTGTAAACTCACAGGCAGATGTCAAAAGCAAGGACAGCCCTGGTGTGAATTGTCATACAATTCTCACTGCTATTCTGTTCCCAGTTCCCTGGCTGCGAATTTTCCTTCCAGTGAAGGCTTGAACACACCCTCAGACTCTGGCTCCTGAAGTTTTCACCTCTATGTTATTCACCCTTTTGTGAAGCGGGAAGTACAGGGAGATTAATACCTGTGATTTCTTCTCTGACTATAAGCGTATAGATTACACGGACGGACGCCGTTTGTGAAAAAGTGTTAAACTTTCAAAGTTAGCCCTTGGCAACGAGAAACATGTCTAGCTGATCTCAATTCCCCCAGCGAAAAATCTTAGCTTTCACAGGTACATTCAAATGCAGTACAGATCATCCAAAGGTTTCTTGGCATTTGGGGTTCCAAGATGTTTCAGCAGAGCCCGACTGTTTCAGGAAAATGCAAGTTACCCTGGGGACTGCAGGAACACAGAATTCTGTAAGGCACTGCAGAGTGTGTGGGACCCAGTGTCTCTGCGACCATCACTCACGAATCAGCACCCTGGAACGAGTGAGGCAGGCTCCTGCGCACCCACACAGCGCACACCCGCGAGGGAGAGGGACAGAGCCGGCCGCTCAGGCTGTCTCCCGGCCCTTTCCAAGGAGGAGGGGGAGGAAGGGGGAGAGGGAAGGCCAAGTACCGTCTTGTCCCGGCACGGGAGGCAGTTATAGGGCTTGCAGCAGCACTGGCCCATCCCGACAGGCTGACGGGCTGTGGGCCCTCCTTCATTCAACGGGGCAGCGGCTAATTCCTAGGGCGCAGGAAGGCTCAGACGAAAGGGGTGCGCCGCTGGGGGCCGTCCCAACTTCCACGTGGATCCCTCGGCTTCCTTATTTCTCCTAATAACTTCAGGATGCCAGGAGCCCGAGGAAAAGCGCAGCGCGGCCGCGTCGGGATCGCGCAGAGCGAAGGGGAAGGCGGGACCGTTGGGAGAGAGGGTCACTTGGCAACTGGAATCCTCGGGGGGTGGCAATAATAGACGCAGAACGCTGGAGCGAGGCTTCACCAACGGCCACCTCCTCGGGAGGACCCCCAGCCTGCTCCTCGCGGAGCCGGCCGCTCCCAGCCCTCCCGCGGGGGATGCGCCTCTGCGCGGCACAGACCCGCCTGCAGAGGACGCAGGAGACACTAAAGAGCCGGGTCTTCAGGGGATGCTCAGCGCTGCGGGCGACGGAAAGCCCCGACTGGGACTTGGCTCTGCTCAAACACTGCCCTTCTGTTTTCCTGAGAAGTAAAAATACATATAGACGTGGTGTATGCGGCCTTTCTTCCACGTAACGCTCCCCCCCGTCGCAGGGTATTGGTATTGGCTGCCTGTGGGGACCGCCAATGACTCTTTCAATGGTGTGCGCCACGAACAAATTTGCCTTATTTGATGAAGTCTTTATATTCGAAATATAATTGTGAAATCACTCGCCTACGCTGATTTACACAAACCGTTCAAGCGGCTTAGATAATGAAATTTGGGTTTGGGGCAGAGACTGCTGCTGGGCATATTAGCATAAAAGCCTTGGAGGACTCGATCTTTCCAGGCAATTTGTATTTTTTTCAAACAGCTGAAAATCAAAAAGGGAAAGGGATGGGGGCAAAAGTTTTTGTTTTTCAAAAGAGGCGTGATATTTAAAAATATATTTATGCAATTCTGGGAGTGAGGTTGACATTTCCTGATAACTCAAAGGAGAAATCCTGAAATTTATCTATCATCTGCAGAAATATACAATTACATCTTTGCCCACTAGAATGACCTAAGACTGTAAGCACACAGTAGTCATTAAAATGAGGTAATTTTACTAACCTGAGATTTTCCAAGCAGATTTTAATTAGGTAGCTCAGGCTACTTAAACTTGCTTGCATGAGGGCAAGGATACTTGGGGATCAAGTTAGAACAGACTGGAATGTTTGCCCTAAACTTGAAAGAAGAAGCTGAAGTCTTTCTTTAAAGCTAATGAGTAGCTTAATTCTTTAGAAAGGCAATATGGCTGCACCTACAGAAAAATTTATTTATTTATTTATATTCAATTTCTATCAAAATTTTAAATTTACACACACTTTGACCCAACATTTCCACTTCTATCCTACAGTAAAACACACATAAGCATGCAAGGGTGTATGCATGCGCAAGGATATTCAATTTAGCATTGTTTGTAACAGCATAGAAATAGAAAATACCCCACCTTTCCACTATAGAGAAAGATGATACATTGTTGAGTGGGAAAATAAACTTTTATAAAACACAAAGCTTTTATAAAACTATATACCTATATACATTTGCATATGTCTAGAATAAAGCCTTTGGAAAAAATACACAGTCATATAAGAGCAGGCAATAGGGGTGAGAAAGCAAATTTCCACTTTTTACCCTCCTGCCAGCATGTATTAATTTTACTGTTTTAAAATTAAGGGTAGTGGGGGGAGGCAGCAACCACTGCCTGGACGCTGCGATGTCAGGAGGTGCAGAACTGGCTCCTTCTTACCCAGGCTTGCCCTCCAGGTAGTGAGCATGGGCCAACCATTTGGAGGAAGAACAGCTCGGAGTGCTTTGAGGTTGAACCTGCTCTGAGAGCTGTTCCTGAGACTCTTGAAACCTTGGGAGAAAAACTACATTGGAGAAGCAGTGCCTTGGTAAACCCGTGTTCACAGAAGCACTATTCACAGTAGCCAAGAGGCAGGAGCAATTATTTTTAACTGTGGCAAAATACAAATGACATAAAATTCACCATTTTAGCCATTGAAGTATACGGTTCAGTGCATTCAGCACATTCGCATTTTGTGTAACCAGTCTTGAGAATTTTTTTTATCATTAGAAACTGAATTTGACTACCCTAGGTACCGTATAAAAATGGATTCACACATTATTTGACTGATAATGAGTAAACAAAATGTGGTCTACCCATACAATGGAATATTATTCAGCCTTAAAAAGGAAGGAAATTCTGACACCGTGTTACACAGATGAACCTTGAGGACATTATGCTCAGTGAATAAGCCAGTCACAAAAAGATAAATACTGTATGAATCCATTTTTATACAGTACCAAGAGTAGTCAAATTTCGGTTGTGAATGATAAAAAGAATTCCCAAGATTGATTACTCATAATGTGAATATGCTGAATGCACTGAACTGTATACTTCAATGGCTAAAATGGTGAATTTTATGTCATTTGTATTTTGCCATAGTTAAAAATAAAAAAGTGTGGCTTGCATTCCAGCTGGAGGCAGACCGTCCTTGCACAATAGGCATCTTATCAAGTCAAGATAAAGTCATTGTGGAAGCAGCCAGTGGGGGTGAGGAGGCTCCAAGAAGCTCAACTTCCCCGCACTGTATTGTAAAGCATGCTCTCTCTCCTGGACAGAATGGTCTTTCTGCACCTCAGGAAATGTTTCTTTCAAATTAGGATTTAGACTGCATGTACCAGAAAATCCCTGCTTGTTCTCAGGGGATGAATGAGAGCGCTTGCTCACACCACTGCCTGCAGGAAACGAGGTGAGCCTGAACAGGGCTCGACAAAGAAGGATGAGATCGGCTTCTCCTCTGGGGCACACAGGGCACTGAAGTGCACGACTGGGGCTGGTTCCGTCCAGCCTTTAGGAGCTGCCGAAATCGCATGCATGGTAAGAGCTCAGTGCAAAGAACCCAGGCTTTGAGAAATGTATCAATGTCCTAGAACTGTGCTGCATCTGTGCTCTTTACAAGTTCAAAAAACTTTAAACATACTCAAAAATAAATACAAAAGCACCTTCACCTCTTCAACTACCCATTTTCAGTTTCAACAGTTACCAAGATGTTTCCACATGTTTCATTTATCCTTTTTTTTTACTTTAAAAAACTACTGCCATCACCCAGATCCAGCAATTATCAAGGTTTTGCCACTTTATTTTCACCTGCCCCTTTTCGTTTTTCTTTGTTGAAATGTTTGAAAGCAAAGCCCTACATACACTAGTGTGCATAGCCAAGAACTTTTACATAAATATGTGCCAATTGAATATTAAAAAAAACTGATAACATATCCTTGGCATTTCGTACCTAGTCCATAACAAAAGTTTCCTGGTTTCTCAACATTTCTCAGAATTTTCTCACAAGAAAATAATTTAACAGTTGGTTTTTGGGAATCAGGACCCATATTACCACCTAATACATCAGATGATAAATCTCCTTTGCCTCTCTTATCAACAGCAGTCCCCCTGACCTCCCTTTCCCCCATGCCATTAACATGTTCAGAAACTGGGTCAGTTGGCTTGTAGCATGTCTCACATTCTAGATTTGCCTCTTTGCTTCCCTGTAGTATCATGTCAGTCACTTCTACACCCCTGGAAATGGAATTTAGTTCTAGAGGCTGGATGCGAATCAGGTTCAGTTTACTTGGGCAACAATATCTCAGCTGTGATGTGAGCATCGTATTACATCCATCAGGAAGCACATGTCCGGGTGTTTCATTTTTAGTGGAGCTTTACCAGCTCAGGGGTGGCAGCTCTCCTCCATGATAAAGTTCCCCATCAACCTTTCATCTGATGACATCCGTTAATGATTATTACCCGAATCAATTATTTTATTGGGACTTACAGCATGACCTTCTGATTCTATTGTCCTTTTGCATTCATTAGCTAGAATTTTTATATGAGAAAAAAATTTTACTCATCAACTAGGATGATTTCAATTCCTTGCCATACACATTATACAGGAAAGACAGGATAAATGCTTAAGCCTTTCTTTTTAATTGTCATTTTTCTGAATAAAGATTGGTGTTCCAATGGAATGCAATGAGGTGCTTGCTTGCTTGCTTTCTCTCACTTCGCCGAAGCATCATTATAAACTCACGTTTTCATGTGGAGGTACACAACATGGTTTAATCCATTGCATTTATTATCCTTTTTAGAGGGTCAGTGATGTCATCTCTGGCCAATGGAGTGCCTTCTGATTGGCCCCCACGTCCTTCTGATTAGTCCAACTTCCTCACTGTCTGACACAGTCGGTATCCTGGGCTCCTCCTGGATAGTTCCTACTACGGACCTGGGACCAAGCATTCTCTCCAGGAGCCCTGGCTCCTTCTAGGTGGGAATGGAAATCAGAATGCACAGTCCGGGGCCTGTTTGTTGTCTTTAGCAGGGAGTTTTTCCTGGAAGGAAGCGATCCTTTCCACAGACAAAACGTCGTCACTAAGGGGTCCCTGAAGAAGTCAGGATGGGGCCTTGGGCTGGGGTGAGACAGTTAGGGCTCCTTCTCTTGGGCCCTTGGGGGCTGAAAAATGCTTAGTGAAACTCACTTTGAGGGAGATAAACTGGACTCCGCAACATGACGGCAAGCCAAGGCCAGGGAGGGAGGTTCCTTCTGACATAGAGATTTTCTAAGGAATCCCCACAGTGCTTGAACACCTGAAGAAAGACCAAACCTCTTGAAGGCATGCAGAATGGGATTTAGACTATTGTCATTTGGTGTAAAAAGAAGCGTGACCTCAGAGGCTGGTGAAATCTGGGCCATTTTGGTTCGTAATATTTAAAAACACTTGAGATGGTTTTTAATCCTGGTGTATTTTCTTGCACTGGAATAGAAATGAGCATTTAGAAACGTTATATGAAGGTCTACTGGTGCATCTCTTCAGAAAAAAACTTTTAAACACCATGCTTCAGAGTGATAATGAACAATGAATATCAACTGATCATTAACAGATGCCAGGCACTGGGCTTGGGGCTTGCACGTGGCGTCTCACAAAACAACCCGAAGTAAGCTCTGTTGTCGTTTCCGTTTTGCAGATGAGAACAATGAGGCGCAGAGACTGTACAACCTTGTTAGGTGTACTTAGAGCTGGGAAATGACAGAGTGGGGTCTTGAACTCAGATCTGACTCTAAAGCTTCTGTGGTTAGCCATGGCACTTTACTAATTGCATTTACAACTGTTGAGCCTTTTTATCAGCAAGACCTACATAATTGTAACTTGGTGTTATAACCTGGGTCCGGGATCTGAGCATGCGCAAATACAAAAGGAAATTCAAATGTATTTATGAAACTGCCCCACATTTTCAGAACTTGGAACAAAGCCTTCACCAGTAGTATCTTTTTAAATGTACATTTACAAACCAATACACAAGTAACTAAACTGACACAGTAGAAACCGTCTGTATAAGTCACTGTGACAATGTTTAATTTTACTATTTCCATTTCTTGGTCTTCCTTAAACTTGGAATCCCTTGCCCAGCCCCCAGCCCCATTCACCCCTGTCAGACTCAAGTCTCTTCCTGTTCCCACTGCCCAGTCGCAGTCAGCGCCACCTCCTCTGCCTGATCTTCTTCCCATTCGGGGTGAATTGTCTTCTCTGTGATTTCATGACATTCTGTATACTTGTGGTTGCAAATGACACTTTGCTCCGTGTAATAATTATTTATATCTGTCTCCCTGCAAATATCATGGCCCCCTTGCTGTGCCTCTGTAGTGTTCACACCCACGACACTAGCAATCTGCCTTGTGAACAGGTCCAGGGACCATTTCCTGAAGTGGTTCAGGATGGGATCTTGGGAGGGTCAAACTGAGTAACGGTGGGGCTGCTTGGCAGAGGCATTTTGGTGTTTCAGGCAGTTTGTGAGCCACAGATCCATTTGCAGGAGGCCAATAACATAAAAACTGCATCTTTGCCACAAAAGAAAACCATTAAAAATGATCATGAAAAAAACCTCTTACAGATTGTCAAGGCAACCATCTGTTTATTTAGATTCCACTGTGCATGCCCCTCCTTTTTCCATGCATCTGAAATACGAGCTAGAGCTCTTGCACTGGATTTTAGCAAAGGGGATCACCAGGAAAATATGCGTAGCTTTTACCAAGCACAGTCCATCTAGAAATTTTAATGAGGTGGGAACGGGCTGGAAAGGGAAAACAGAAACCCCAAATCTCTAAATTGGAAGTGATTGGTGGTTACAGACAATATATATACAGGCATTAGATGCTCTGCAACACCTTTGATGTAATAACCAGGATTTAGACTATTAATAGAATTAAAAAAAAATGACGTACAATTCTGTTCATAAATACTTGTCAAAAGAACATGATAAAAGTACCAGTTTTCTGTAATACCTGAGTAGGAAGGTTACTACTTCTATAGGACAATCTTTTTTCTAGGCTAGTAGTCTTTGGCAGTACCTTTATTTTATTTTTTCCTTTTATATCAGTGAGTAGGATGATTACGAGAGATAACAAGTTTTCTGCATTATTTTCGGAAGAACTGACTACTCTCAAGAAAGAGATATGCAATTAAAAATGACCTTTACTAGTTGGAAAACTAGACTGGACAAGACTGTATAACTGATGGGTAGAATCAGATACAGAAACAGGAAGCAGTCTGCAAAGCACCAAAGTGCATCCGTCCCTTCGATGTGTATTAGGTGAGAAGGTTGACACAGTGGACCACAAGCTGAATATCAATCAACAACGTGACTGCCATTAAGAAAGGATGAAAGGATCTGGACACTGGAATGGTGTCTATAACTGATCCAGGTGTCCCCTTCTGGGGCTTCTATCCTCCTTCCTTCCTATACTATGATGAGGCAGCTGTCCACCCAAGAACAGACTGAGATCACCATAGATATGAAAGGACTATGTCACTGATCTCAGCATGTGGCTTCTTACCCTGGCTAAGACTGGTCTCCAACCAGGTTAAGGTTCTCCTAGAAACCTCTACTCCTCCTCTTCTCCACCACAGCAATTGAACAGTTATTTGATCCGATTAATGGCTATCTTCCTCTTAAGCCACCAGCTCCATGAGAGGACTCACCACATCTGCCTGTAGAGATATGACTATGCCATTAACATTTAGCAGGGTGCCAGGCACACACGGTACCAGTACATACTGAGTAAATACATTAAAGCTTGAGTGCACTGACCCTGGTTAAAGTTACCAGGACACAGAGACTCTGCTAACAGGCAGCCACGCAGATGTTGCTCTGACATTTGGAGGGTGTTAAAAATCCCTGAAGAACAGTAATCCTCGGGCCCAGCTGCAAAGACCTTAAGCAAACACAGAAACTGCTCGGACCTATGCCCAAGCTTTTACTGTGACCTGGATGGAGCTCCGAAGTACAAGATTTTCAGGGTGCCATTTTCCATCATTATCCTTATGATATAAGAGTGGAAGAAGGCCGACTCAGAGCCACTTTACCGTTTTTCCTCTCTCTCCTTCTCTTTTGTCCATTGATGATAATGAAACCTCAGAGGCAGCTCCCTTTTGATGAAACCCCTCAGACTTCTTATTAACAAAGAGAAGCCTGAGTCCCTCAGTCATGACCCAGAGTGTGGGAAGTAGACTGAGTATTTAGAGATTAAAGAAAATGAGAGTTTGCACACCAAAGTGAAACAAACTAAACAGCTACAGCATACAGGACTCTTAGTTCCCTCTCAAGGCCATAGATAAACTCTTGACTCATATATCCTTGAGATGTTTTACGGGATCTCAGACCCCCACCAGAATGGCCTTCTCATGACAGCAAGCGCGTGGACCCCAGACTGGGTGAAGCCAGAAGACTGATGACCAAGACTCCTGAAGATGACCCGTCACCTCACTACTGACCAATCAGAAAAGTGGGCACAAGCTGATCACACAGCCTGCAACCCTTTCCCATACTTTTGCCTTTAAAAACCTTTGCTTGTAAGACCAGGGGAAGTTTGGGACCTGGAGCACCAGCCACCTGTTCTCCTTGCATGGCACCCTGCAAAAAATGCCCTCGCTCTTTCACGATATCCTGATGTCAGCATTTGGCTTTGCTGCATGTCAGGTGAGCAGACCCAGGGTTGTCTGGTTTGGTAACAGTAAGACTTGGGCCATTTATCTGCGTGGGTCTATCATTAAATAACATTGTTAGCAACACTCACTCCAGATGGTTGTGTGGTCTCAAACCAGCTTTTATTCTGCAGCACATACCCACGTTCCCAAACAGGCTACCACTTCAGAGAAGGAAAAGGCAGGTGTCCCACAACTGATGGTTACATCTAATGCTTGCCAAAAGGCTACACTTAGTGTGAAGGTGACCATAGTTCTTTTGAAAATAATAAATGAACTATAATCTGACATATAATCCAGAAGCAAATCCTCTCAATTCTACCTTCAACACATAGATCCATAATCTGAGCACCTCTCACACCTCTGCGGTTAGCATCCCAGTCCAAGCTGCCATCGTATTTCCTCTGGAGTGAGGCAATGGCCTCCCAACCCTTGCCCCTGACTCCAGTCCATTCTCAACACATTAGACCAGGAGAAATTTTAGAAATAAAACTCAGAGTATGTCTTTCCCCATCCTCTATCCTCCAGTGGCTTCTCTTCTTATGCAGAACTAAAGCCAAAGTCCTGTCAACAGCCCTTCATGAACTGGCTTTCTGTTACCTCTCCTATCCCATCATCTAGTATTCTCCCCTCACTGGCCACAGTCCAGCCATGCTGGCCTCCTGGCTGCACCTCCAACATGTCAAGTATTTTCCCACCTTGGCCATTTTCTTCCTACTGAACCTCTGCCTGGCATATCTTTTCCCAGATATCCATACCTGGTCCCCTAACCACTGTCACCTTATCACTAAGCTCTTCCTTAACTATCTATGTAAATTTGTAACATACCGTCACCTCCCCAGTACTCCCTGCACATTTTTCCTGGCTTTTTCTTCTCCAAAGCACTTGCCATAATCTGCTTATTTGTTTGTGGTTTATCTCCTTCTATTAGGATGTAGTCCCAGCTAGATTGGGAATTTGACTGGTCATTGTTGCATTCTCCACTTTGAACAGTGCCTAGCATACAGGAGTACTGAATAAATATTTATTGGGTTAATAAATAAATGAACGAAGACCGAAGAGTGGCTCAGGTCAAAGAGAAAAGTTAAAAGGCAAAACTAAATGTCTTAAAAAAAGAAAAAGGGGCATTCTGCAGATACAGTTCAGATTTTAAAAAGAGAAAAGGATGACAACAGAGTCTACCTATGTCTTCAACATTATCTCTAAACATTTCTTCACAATAAATAAAGAACAACAAGAAAAATTTAAATACATTCATTAGAATTAAAAAGATGAAACTCACCAAAGCCCAAAGCAATTTCTCATACTCTGGCCCCTCCATAAGATATTTCTCTGAGGAAGAACTGGATAAGAAAAACTACAGGAAAGGAAAACAACAGGGCTTGTAAGTCCACTTTAAGTATGAACATATGACGAAAGTCTCCTGGTAGATTCAAGTGTGGTGCCACAAGAAGGAATTCAATGGTATGTATGGTTTAAAGTGGCAGTCTTTGAAATAAAGGGCCTCTGGGGAAGAAAAAAGGCAAAGAGGAAAGGAGAAATGCCCTATGGCAATTAGGTGGTGAAGGAGAAAAGAAACCTGGGGTCCTACAGGACAAAAGAATACTGAAAATCAGAAGACTGAACTCTCTAGCTCCACTCATCTCCAAATTCACTAAAGAATCTGGACTTTGCTAGAAGAAGGCACCGAACCAGGCATCCTGAAAAGCAGCCCAACTTATGAAAATGAACAGAAACAAATGAATAAACAAAACAAAGTTGAACAAAGAATCATAAAATAAGGTCCAACACACCTCGTGATGAGAATTACATCCAAGAAAACAATGAATCAAAAGAAAACTATAAAACCTAATCAAAATTGAATTAAACATACTAAAACTAGCATTTGGAGATATGAAAAATTAGATCTTCAATGAGAAATACAAACACTAAGAACAGAAATGGACAAAGAGCAGGAAATAAAAAGAGAGCTGACTGAATTTCAAAATGGAAGAAAAAGGTAGTTACCTCAGGAATGAAGATTAAATTACAAAGTACCCAAGGTAAGATAAATTGAAATGAAATTTAATAGGAAGTATTTTAAAAGGTAGAAAAGCAACCAAGAAAATAAAATTTGGAAAAGAAAAAAGTATTACACAGAAAATATTAAAATGAAAAACAAATAAAGGATTATTGCCCATATTATTAGATTCCCTGAGGAAGAAAAACAAATGGGAATAGGTCTAGTACTTAAGAACTATAATGTAAAAAATTTTCTGGAGAATTGAATTTCCATATTGAAAGGGCCCACTGGGTACCTGGTAAAATTAGCCCAGATTTAGTAGCCTATTAAATCTGTTAGAATTCAGAAATGTGAAAAACAAACAAACAAAAAATTTTATCTGTGGCATAACATAACCTAATTACAAAGGTAGAAGTAGTAGTCAGTCAGAGAAAGACAACAAGGAAGTGACATTTAAAAATAATCAAAGAACAACTTAATGAAAGAATATGTGAAACAAGGATTTTCTACAAAGTTAAGATGACCAAATATCAAGGCTATAAGAGAAAGTTTGAGACACACAAGGACATAGAGAATTTTGTACCTAGGAGTCTTTTTTGAGGACATGAGTGAGACTATGAGCTTCACTCAACTAAGAAACGACAGGAAAAATTTCAGCAGAAAGACTGATGTGGTCATTTATAAAGAGAATTGTAGATCTAAGACTAAAACAAACGTGAGAATGAGGCTGGAAGACAAATATACAAATGCTATGCATTGTGCCAAATAGAAACACTGATAAGTGAGAGAAGAGAGAATGAAGAAAATAAGCTCATTGGTTGTTGTGTAGGCAATAAGATTCAATTATAAACTGGCAAACCAGATGGTCAAAGGTTACTAAATTCCATTTGTTAAAATTAAAGAACAAAGAACATACATCTTCAGAAAGAGAAACAGCAAATGTAACATATCACATGTAATTATGAAACATTATGATAGAGGCAGATTCAAGATGGCGGCGTGAGAGGTGAGACGGAGAGCTCCTCCCAAAACCACAAACAGTACAAAAATATAGTTAATAAATACAACTAACCTTCAGACAATAACAAGAAAGAAGGCTGAACCAGACTGCATACACACCTCATGAACAGAGCAGACCTCACGAAACAGGGTAACGTAGGAAAGCCTTAATCCGGCGGGACCCGAGCCCTTCCCCCACCCCAGCTCACCGGCAGGAGGAAGAGAAACGGAGCACGGGAGGGGGTGAAAGCCTGGGACTGCTGGACACCTAGCCCTGGATATCTGTTTTGTGAGCAGAATCCTATATTGTGTGGTGCCCTGGGCGTTGGGGAGCTCGGACAGGCGGAGTGCTTGTGGAATTGACATTCCGGCCGTTTGTGGAGGAGGGGATCCACACCCAGCCGCTCTGTGATAGAGGAAACGCAGGGAGTCTGAGAGGCTTCCTAGCAGCGAGAGGGCTGCTGAAGGGGTGGGGTTTGCACGGAGCTTGCTGTGCGGGAGAAGGGAGAGCTGGACAAGGTTGTCTGGGCACGCTCTGTCCAGCTGGTTGGGAACTTTGAGGAGCTTCAGGTGCTCCATCCCCCTGACTGCCTACTCAGCTCTGAGGCCCCCCACTGTGACACAGAGCCTGCCGAGCCTTCGTACTGGCCTGCAGGCACCTGCACGCAAACCCTCACTCACTGCGCAGGCGTCAGGCCAGCCAGAGGGAGGCCCCGCCTACAACAGCTAGAGACGCAAAGCACAGAATATTACCCGTGTGTGCTTGGCCCACTGCCTCTGACAGTGGAGACAGGCACCACAGACAGGAAGCAGGAAACAGATCTTGCCTCCCCCCAGGCAACAGCTCCGCTCCCCTACGTCACCCAACCTCACTTTAGGGGCTGAGCAGCTCCAGAGACTGGAGTTTCTGCATACTAGTGGGCACCACACAGAAATATGAAACACCAAAAGAATATGGTTAAGACCAAAATCTCACAAACCACAGAAAAAGGGCCAAATGAAACCGAACTCACAAATATTCCAGAAAGAGAGTTAAAAATAAAAATCACAAACATGTTTATGGAGGTACAGAAAAATATTCAAGACCACAGGAACAAAATTAAGATGGAGATTCAATCATTAAGAAATACCATATCTGAAATGCAATATACAATGGAGGGATTTAAAAGCAGATTAGACATAGTAGAAGAGACGGTAAATGGAATAGAAATTAGAGAAGAGAAATACAAAGAAGCTGAGGCACAGAAAGAAAAAAGGATCTCTAAGAATGAAAGAATATTGAGAGAACTGTGTGACCTATCCAAATGGAACAATATTCGCATTATAGGGGTACCAGAAGAAGAAAAGAGAGAAAAAGGGATAGAAAGTGTCACTGAGGAGGTAATTGCTGAAAACTTCCCCAATATGAGGAAAGAGAGAGTCTCTCAAGCCACGGAGGTGCACAGATATCCCAACACAAGGGACCCAAGGAAGACAACATCAAGACATATAATAATTAAAATGGCAAAGATCAAGGATAAAGACAGACTTTTAAAAGAAGCTAGAGAGAGAAAAAAGATCACATACAAAGGAAAACCCATCAGGCTATCATCAGACTTCTCAACAGAAACTTTACAGGCCAGAAGAGAGTGGCATGATATATTTAATGCAATGAAGCAGAAGGCACTGAACCAAGAATACTCTACCCGGCAAGGTTATCATTTAAATTTGAAGGAGGGATTAAACAATTTTCAGATAAGCAAAAGCTGAGAGAATTTACCTCCCACAAACCACCTCTACATGGCACTTTGGAGGGACTCATAAAGATGGAAATATTCCTAAGGCTAAACAGATATCATTCAAGGGAAGACAAAGAGTACAGAATATGATTCATAACATACAAAGAATGGAGGAGGAAGAAAAAGGAGGAAAAAAAAGAACTTTTATGTTGAGTTTGTAATAGTATACAAAATAAGTTAAATTAGACTGTTAGATAGTAAGGAATTGCCCTTGAAACTTTGGTAACCACAAATTTAAGCCTGCAATGGCAATAAGTACATACCTATCGATAATCAACCTAAATGTAAATGGTCTGAATGCACAAATCAAAAGACATTGAGTTACTGAATGGATAAAAAAACAAGACCCATCTATATGCTGCCTACAAGAGACTCACATCAAACCCAAAGACATACACACACTGAAAGTAAAGGGATGGAAAAAGATATTTCATGTAACTAATAGTGAGAAAGTAGCAGGAGTTGCAGTACTTGTATCAGACAAAATAGACTTCAAAACAAATAAAGTCACAAGAGACAAAGAAGGACATTACATAATGATAAAAGGGTCAATCCAACAAGAGGATATAACTATTATAAATATCTATGCACCCAACACGGGATCACCTACATATGTGAAACAAATACTAACAGAATTAAAGGGGGAAATAGAATGGAATGCATTCATTTTAGGAGACTTCAACACACCACTCACTCCAAAGGACAGATCAACCAGCCAGAAAATAAGTAAAGACACAGAGGCACTGAACAACATATTAGAACAGATGGACCTAATGGACATCTACAGAACACTCCATCAAAAAGCAACAGGATACACATTCTTCTCAAGTGCACAAGGAACATTTTCAAGAATAGATCATATATTAGGTCACAAAAAGAACCTCAGTAAATTCAAAAAGATTGAAATTGTGCCAACCAGCATCTCAGATCACAAAGGTATGAAACTAGAAATAGATTACACAAAACGAAAAATCCCACAAACACGTGGCGGCTTAATAACATGCTCCTAAATAATCAATGGATCAATGACCAAATAAAAACAGAGATCAAGCAATATATGGAGACAAATGACAACAATAATTCAACACTGGAAATCTGTGGGACACAGCGAAGGTCGTGCTAAGAGGGAAATATATTACAATACAGGCCTACCTCAGGAAAGAAGAACAATCCCAAATGAACAGTCTAAACTCACAATTAATGAAACTAGAAAAGGAAGAACAAATGAGGCCCAATGTCAGTAGAAGGAGGGACATAATAAAGATTAAACCAGAAATAAATAAAATTGGGAAGAATAAAACAATAGAAAGAATCAACGAAAGCAGGAGCTGGTTCTTTGAGAAAATAAACAAAATAGATAAACCCTGAGCCAGACTTATCAAGAAAAAAAGAGAGTCTACAAACATGAACAGAATCAGAAATGAGAAAGGAAAAATCACTATGGACACCACAGAAATACAAAGAATTATGAGAGAATACTATGAAAAATTATATGGCAACCAACTGGATGACCTAGAAGAAATGGACAACTTTCTAGAAAAATACAACCTTCCAAGGCTGACCCAGGAAGAAACAGAAAATATGAATAGACCAATTACCAGCAAAGAAATTGAATTGGTAATTAAAAACTACCTAAGAACCAAATCCCTGGACCAGATGGTTTCACTGCTGAATTTTATCAAACATTTAGTGAAGACCTAATAACCATCCTCCTTAAAGTTTTCCAAAAAGTAGAAGACGAGGGAATACTCCCAAAATCATTCTAGTCGACCAACATAACGCTAATACCAAAACCAGGCAAAGACACCACAAAAAAAGAAAATTACAGACCAGTATCCCTGATGAACATAGATGCAAAAATACTCAACAAAATATTAGCAAACCAAATTCAAAAATACATCAAAAAGATCATCCATAATGACTGAGTGGGATTCATCCCAGGGATGCAAGGATGGTACAACATTCGAAAATCCATCAACATCATCCACTACATCAATAAAAGGAAGGACAGAAACTACATGATCATCTCCATAGATGCTGAAAAAGCATTTCACAAAATTCAACATCCATTCATGACAAACAGTCTCAACAAAATGGGCATAGAGGGCAAGTACTTCAATATAATTAAGGCCATATATTAGAAACCCAGAGCCAGCATCATACTTAACATCAAAAAGCTGAAAGCTTTTCCTCTAAGATCAGAACATGACAAGGATCCCACTCTCCCCACTGTTATTCAACACAGTACTGGAGGTCCTAGCCACAGCAATCAGACAACACAAAGAAATAAAAGGCATCCAGATTGGTAAGGAAGAAGATAAACTGTCCCTGTTTGCCAATGACATGATATTGTACATAAAAAACCCTAAAGAATCCACTCCAAAACTACTAGAACTAATAACTGAATTCAGCAAAGATGCAGGATACAAAATTAATACACAGAAATCTGTTGCATTCCTATATACTAACGATGAATTTAGCAGAAAGAGAAATAGGAAAACAATTCCATTTACAATTGCATCTAAAGGAATAAAATACCTAGGAATAAACCTAACCAAGGAGGTGAAACACCTATACACTGAAATCTACAAGACCCTGATGAAAGAAATTAAAGAAGACACCAGTAAATGGAAACACATCCCATGCTCATGGATAGGAAGAATTAACATTGTCAAAATGGCCATCCTGCCTAAAGCAATCTACAGATTCAATGCAATCCCTATCAAAATACCAACGGCATTCTTCATTCTTCAATGAACTATAACAAATAGTTCTAAAACTCATATGGAACCACAAAAGACCCCAAAAAGCCAAAGCAATTCTGAGAAGGAAGAATAAAGCGGGGGGTGGGGGGAGGAAAGGGGGAAGGGGACGGGTTGTGAAGAATTACACTCCCTGACTTCAAGCTTTACTATAAAGCCACAGTAATCAAGACAATTTGGTAGTGGCACAAGAACAGACCCATAGACCAATGGAATAGACTAGAGAGGCCAGATATAAACCCAAGCATATATAGTCAGTTAATATATGATAAAGGAGCCATGGATATACAGTGGGGAAATGACAGCCTTTTCAACAGCTGGTGTTGGCAAAACTGGACAGCTACATGTAAGAGAATGAAACTGGACTATTGTCTAACTCCATACACAAAAGTAAAGTCAAAATGGATCAAAGACCTGAATGTAAGTCATGAAACCATAAAACTCATAGAAGAAAACATAGGCAAAAATCTCTTGGACATGAGCATGAGCCATTTTTTCCTGAACACACCTCCTCAGGCAAGGGAAACAAAAGAAAAATAAGCAAGTGGGACTACATCAAACTTAAGAGTTTTTGTACAGAAAAGGAAACCATCAGCAGAACAAAAAGGCATCCTACAGTATGGGAGAATATACTCATAAAAGACACATCTGATTAAGGGGTTAACACCCCAAATATATAAAGAACTCACATACCTCAAGCTTTGCCCAAAAAGCCAACAACCCAATTAAAAATGAGCAGAGGATATGAACAGACACTTCTCCAAAGAAGAAATTCAGATGGCCAACAGGCACATAAAATGACACTCCACATCACTAATCATCAGAGAATGCAAATTAAAACCACATGAGATTCCATTTACACCTCACACCTCACACCAGTTAGGATGGCCAACGTCCAAAAGACAAAGAACAACAAATACTGGCAAGGATGAGAAAGGGAAACCCTCCTACACTGTTGGTGGGAATGTAAATAGTTCAACCATTGTGAAAAGCAATATGGAGATTTCTCAAAAAACTAAAAATAGAAATACCATTTGACCCAGGAGTTCCACTCCTAGGAATTTACCCAAAGAAAACAAGATCACAGATTCAAGACATATGCATCCCTATGTTTATCACAGCACTATTTACAATAGTCAAGGCATCAAAGCAATCTAAGTGTCCACTAAAAGATGAATGGCTAAAGAAGATGTGATACATATACACAATGGAATATTGTTCAGCCTTAAGAAGAAAACAAATCCTACCATTTGCAACAACATGGATGGAGCTAGAGGGTATTGTGCTCAGTGAAATAGGCCGGGCAGAGAAAGACAAGTACCAAATGATTTCTCTCATTTGTGGAGTGTAACAACAAAGCAAAACTGAAGGAACAGAACAGTAGGAGACTCACAGACTCCTAAAAGGGACTAGCGGTTACCAAAGAGAAAGTGGGTGGGGCGGGCGAGCAGGGAGGGAGGGAGAAGGGGATTAAGAGGTATTATGATTAGCACACATAATATAGGGGGGGCGCACAGGGAAGATAATACAGCACAGAGAAGACAAGGAATGACTGACTCTATAGCATTTTACTACGCTGATGGACAGTGTCTGTAATGGGGTATGTGGTGGGGACTTGATAATATGGGTGAAAGTACTAACCACAATGTTGCTCATGTGAAACCTTCATTTCATAAGATTGTACATCAATGATACATTAATAAAAAAAAGAACTTTCAGCTCATTTTTCAAAGTGAGAAAATGAAAACAAGGTATCTTTTTATTAAATACTGAATATCTACATTATGGTATAATCATACAGTAAAATTCCATGGAGCAGAGAAATTAGATCAATGAGACCAACAAGGAAACACCTTTAGCATGCAAGATATATACATGGTATGCTATTTATATGGATCAAAGAACATTCCAAAAGCAATGTTACTAATTGCTTATGTTATAAATATTGGTGTCCTAAAAATATAAAGACTTTGTTGGAGTTGCAGTAGCCAGCCTTCATGATGGTCCCCAGTGATTCCCACCTTCTGGTCCCACACCACTGGACAGTCCTGTCCCACACTGTACTAGGACTGCTCTGCATCATCAATGGTATATGGCCGAAGTGAAGATAAAGTCACTTCCGAATTACATCATAGAAGACTGTGGCTTCTCCCTTTAGCATCCCATTTTGAATCTCTCTCTAAGCTATTGCCGTGATGCAGAGGCAAGTGACCATGCTGTGAGCAGCCCCAGGGTGTTTAAGAGCCTCGCAGTGAGGACTGAAGCCTCTAGCCAGGGAGGAGCTGAGGTCTGCCAACATGTGCGTGAGCTTAGAGGGCTCCTGGTTCCAGTGGAACCTTGGGATGACCGCAGTTCCAAACAATGGCTTGGCTGCAGTCTCGTGAGAGAGCCTGAGCCAGAACCCCCCGCTTCTCCCAGCTACGTCTTTTCCGGAAACCTGACCCACTGAACCTATGTGAGGTGATAAATGTCTCTTGATTTAAACTGCTGTGCTTTGTGGCAATTGATGATGCAAGAATAGATAACTATAGAGTGGTTTCTTCTTGGGAGGGATGGGCTTAGGGTCATGGAGAAGAACACGGGGCTTCACCTTTATCTGAAACGTTTATTTTTAAATAAAATATCTAAAGCAAATGTGGCAAGATGGTAAGGTTTATTAAGCATAGGCAATTAGCGTATAGTTGACATGATACAATTCTTTACACTTTTCTGTAAGTTTGGAGTATTTCACATGCAGAAGAACAGTGTTTCCAAAGATGGACCTCAGTGCTGGTGACATTCTGCCTGCCATGGCAAACGCCTGGTTGGTGGTGAGCCTGCTCTCTCGTTACTAAATATGCCAAGTCTTTTCCGAAAGGTTTTATTAGTCATTTAGACTCTAGGATTAAAATGCAGAACTTCAGAAACTAGCTTTTTTGGGTGGGCTGTGCTGTTACAATTTGGGTTTCTGTTATGACAAATGAGAAACCAGACTGGACATTTTTGTTCTAAAAACTGTGATGCTTATAAACTTTTGAAAAGCCCTCATATTAGGATAATAAAGAATTCAAGAACGGGTTGTCAGTATGATTTAAAGCTGAAAAATTCTGTATATGTTCTGGTAAAATCATTTAATTAAGAAGCAAGTCAGAATGCTTAAGCCATAGCTACTTAACATGATTATAAGTGATTATTCAAATGAAATCAATTAGTCAGAAATTCCCTAAGAACATTAAATTACTCCCCAGTGGCAGGAAAACAGGCAGTTTTACTCTTTCATTGAATATATGAAGATTATTTTCTTTTCCTGGAAATATGGAAAGCTACTAAAGATGTACTGGTCAGTGTCTAAAGAAAGATCAGAAGCCCTTACATCCATAATCAATACATGAATAGTGAACAATAAGAAAGGCTTCTAGAGTCTTAATAACTATACACAAACTTTTTTAAAAAAAGAGCTTGTTATTACTGAGCATGTCTGCAGTGACTTCATTTGGAGTTAAGTAAGGATTCCAGGAGAATGGGCTTTCAGGAAGGCAGAAGGAAATTTGACAGTTTTTCTGTTTATTTGACATTTATCTTAAAACACAATTTTAACATGCCTTCTTTTGGGTGACTGACTAGATATTTTGCCTTGTCTGTTCTGTTTTCTCTTGAGGATAAGCCCCTACGGGGGAAAAAGGTTAACACATCTTCTCTCCACCCAATCTTTATCCCTCCTCATTCTGTTCATAATCTAGGTTTGACACGAGAGGGAGATCAGGAAGACGGATAAGGCACGGGGCTGATTGAGGAATTAGCACAGAATTCAACCTACCACTTAGGTGGCCTCAGTTTGGGGAAAAGAAGCCAGAAGACTCCCATGGTTCTATTGGCAATGCTAAAATGCCATCTCTGTGCAGAGAAATGAGTCTAAGAAGGCAGGCAGAGAACAAATGATGGTTTTGAAATTCAAATCAAGGAGTTGGCCCTTTATTTTGCTCACCCTGTGACTCTGGAGAGTTGCTGAATATTTTTAATAGGCAAGGACATGGTGACTGATATTTTAGGTAGCTCCCTCTGTGAAACAATCAGGACTTGAGACAGTAGATGTATGAGACAGTATGGATGGAGTGTCCTGGAAAGATAAATATAGACGCAAGTGCCTATATTTATGAGAAAAAAAATAGAGAGGAATAGGCAAGGAGGGCATATTAGTCAAAGAAAAGGAATCAATAGGATATATACACAATTATGTAAATCCTATACATATGTTATGTATCCTACATATATGCATACACATGGTTATATATATAATGTATAGTATATATGTATAATGTATATACATGCATATGTGTACATATACTTGTCATACATATAAAGAGATTTATTATGAGGAATTGGTTAGTGTAGTTATGGAGGCTGAGAAGTCCCATGATCAGCTTGTCTGCCAGCTGGGACCCAGGAGAGCTGATACTTCAGATTTAGCCTGAAGGCAGGAAAAAAAAAAAACCAATATCCCAGCCGGAAGGCAGGCAGGCAGAAGGAATTCCCTCTTGCTTGGCCTTTTTTGAGTAAAAGCCTGTTTTGGATCCACCGATTGGATGAGGCCCATGCACACTGGAAAGGGCCACCTGCTCCACTCCGTCTACCGGGTCAAATGTTAATCTCATCCAGAAAGACCTTCACACATACCCCAGGACAATGTCTGAGCAAATATCTGGGCACTCCATGGCCTTAGTCAAGTTGACACAAGATGAACCATCACAGAGGGCGACTGGTTTCCTAGTTTAGGTAACTTGGGTGCCAAAATTAAACAGAATAAATGAAGCTGGGTGAAGGTACTGCAGGAAACTGATGAGCAGTGTTTGGGATCTTCTGAGCTGATGTTCCTGGTAACTGGATGGAGATGATAGGCAGGAAGCTGGGCGTACACACTGGGATGCTAAGGCTAAAGTTTAGGAGCCTTTACATTACACATGGTGACCAGGACAGGATTATCCAGGGAGGGGTTAAGGAAGAGGAACTCAGTTTAAAAAAGAGAGAGAGAAAAAAGAAGTGGTAAGAAATGGTAGAAAACAAGGGGAATCAGAAGAGTGAGTTATCAGTAGCTAAGGAAGTAGAGTTCTCAGAATTAAGGCATGACCTAAATTATCAGCAGAGACTCAAGATAAGGACCGAGGGAGATCCTTCAGTGCTGGCAAGAAGCACATTGGTGAGGTCGCTGTCCCTGAAAGCAGCACTCGCCGGGAAGCTGCAGCAGGAAGTGACTGCGACGAGTGGAAGCGCAGAGCTAGGAGGGAGAGGCGGTTCTTCATTTAAGATGTCAAGCTGAGGACATGCATTGAATGCCCTTCCCTCCCTCCCTCCTAAAGTTTGGGTTTACGTTTACCAGTATTTATTGGAAGGATTGCAGAGAAGTGAAACAAAGAGAATCATACACCAGCTTCATCGGGGACTAGAATATATAGGAGACAACACAGCTCTGGATGGCTCAATAATACGGATTATTCAAGAGGTTGCCTAGTGACCTTATCATCCTTCGTTACAGGTGTTCCTTGCTTCCTATGCTTGCACCTCTGCCATGTGTATGAATTCAGCTTTTTTTTTCTATTTGTTTCTCTGCAGCTACACCCACTATCTACTCTATATTCTTTTCTCTATCATGTTTTATGCTTATTCATGAATTGTACTGCCTCCTGACTTTTGCTTAGCGCTTTCTCTTTTCCAGCTTCTGACTCTACCACTGCTGACTCTGTTACTATATCTCAAAAACAAAGTCCCTAAGAGAGGCTTTATTGGTTCAAGTTGACACGCTCCATTATAGAACATGCCACTGGCCAGAGTTAGCTCAGCTGCTTGCCGCATTTGTAGGGTCTGGGTACTAAGCATAATGACAAAATCAAAAGACACTCAAATATCATAGGTGACTATCTTATATAGGTAGTTGTGGGCATAAAGTTAAAGTAGTAACAAATCCATGCACAGATTTCATATTCAGAAGTGTGCAGAATCAATACAGAAAAGGTATGGATATTTACACACACACACCAAACACATAACTTAAGTACTGAATTAATGAGGTAATAGCATTTGTTGTTCTTGATAAAATGACCCTATATTGTAAAGACGTCAATTCCTTTCATATTAATCTGCAAGTACAATGCAATTAAAATTTAAATCCCAGTAAGCTCTTTGTTCCCAAAATTGACAAGTTAATTTTGTTTTAACAATTCAGCGGCAAAGATAAAATGTATGAGATTTTTCAAAAATAAAAAATGATGAAAAGGAAACACTTGAGATATTAGATATATGCATATACATATACCTATATAGACACACGTATGTGTCTATATATAATACACATACATATATATAATTTACTATAAAACTTCAGTAGTTAAAAACAATGGCATTCCAAATCCACAGGCAATGATGGAGTAGTCACTCAGAGGTGTTGAAACAAGAAGTTACTTATGTGGAAAAACAAAAAGCTGGACCCTCTGCCTCAAACCATGTGCCGAAGTTAATTTCATATGGGTTTAAAATCTAAACATTAAAATTAAAGCTATCGAGGTATCATAGGCAAATATATAACGGTATCATTATACACTTGGGGAAGGAGCGTCTTCCTATGTACGAAATTAAACTCACAAGACATAAAGGGAATAGTCATTGATTTGACTACTTAAAAAGCAAAATCTTATATATGTTCAAAGGTAGCATAACCAAGTTACAAGAAATTTATAGGTTGAAGACAGTATTTGCAACACATATAATGGATAAAATTGTAAGATCTCTAAAATATGACATCACAAATCGGTGTGCACAATACAAACAACTGAAGGGGAAAAGGATGAGCAGAGGATATGGACGTACCCTATCTCTTTTGACTAACAGCAAAGAGATTTAAAAATTTAAGGAAGTATAACTGTGCCCACTGCCAAAGAAACACATGTACCTCTCAACTACTAAGCATAGTATTTCTTGGGGAGAGGGTTTGCTTAACACATAGGAATGAATAATTGCTGATGACACTGTAGCCATGATCCTGGCTATTGTTAACAAAGAGCCCTCCTATGACCCTCTATTCAGTCCATGAAAGATTTCAGAAATTCCAGGAGAGATTATTATATGCTCTGATTAGATATTAGGTCTTTTCAATTTCTTAAACAAATGTCACAGTAATAACATCACACGATCTCCTCTTTCCAGAACCTCAGGTCTTCAGCATTTCATAATTTCTGTGATGCTTAGAGAGATGTTCTTAAAGTCTCAACCTTAATTCATAAGTCCATCACAGGCCAAGCCCATGTCTTTATTTCTTCCTTATTGCCTCGCACTGTCTTCCTGGAGTTCTTCATTCACACTTCCTAAGTGCTGTTTACGTACACAACCATTTCCAGATACAATATTCCTTCTTCCATCTCAGACCTTCTTTCTGAGATTATTTTTCTCATTTGGAAATTCCTTTAATGAGAGTCTGTAGGTGGGTAAAATTTCCAACGTTTGTCGAAAAATATCTTTATGTCCCCCACATTTTTGAAAGATGGTTTTACCGGGAGTACTACAACAGACGGACAGTTATTTTTTCCCAGCGCTTTTTAATTTCACTGTCTTCTGCTCTCCTTTGCTGTTGCTCAGGAGGTAGTTCTCAGTTGTGTTGTTCTTTTTGGTAAGAGAGTCTTTTTTTTCCTGTGAGTGCTATAAAAATATTCTGTTTTATTATGTTCTGCGATTATGCCACACAGTATTTAGGTGTGAATTTCTTTCTATTCACATTGATTCACTATTATTTTTAAGTCTGAGGATTCCTGTCATTCATTAAATCTGGAAAATTCTTAGTCATGATTGTTTTTTAATAATGTCTATCCCAGTTCTAATCTTTCTTTCTGGAACTCTCATTTCATATGTTGGTCTATTCCATCTGTCTTAACCTCTGATATTTTCCATTACTTTGTCTTTCTGGGCTACACTCTGTGTAATTTCTTCAAATCTTCAGTTCATGAATTATCTGTAATTGAACTCTTCTTTAATTTAAAATTTTCAATTATATTTTCAAGTTAAGAGAATTTCTCCTTGATCCTTGGATAATGTTTGACAGTCTTGGAGTCATATTTTGGAATCCCTCTCTTCTAAAGCCATATATTACACATATTTTTTTGAACATTGTTTATGATAATTTTAATAACAAAAGTCTTCTGTGTATGATTTTTTTTTTTTGCTGACTCTAACATGAGACCTTATATATGTGCCTTGTGATTTTTTTTTTAATTGTGTGCCCCTTTTTTTTGAACTCTATCTGCAACAATTGTCTGAGGCCTGGTTTGAGAAAGAAGTCCTCTTGGGAGGTTTTGCTTCTATTCAGACCCAAGGTCATTTCAAACTTAAATTTTTGATAAAACAACACTCATTAACCTCCTCCACCTGTCATGTCCCCACGTGTCCCTCTCTAGAGCCTTGTAGCCTCTTCTTGATCCCTTCTGCTTATGGTCCTACCAGGTTCCCCCCACCTGGGGCCTCTGTGTTGACGTTCCCACTGCTCAGGGCCTTTTCCCTCCTCATCTACAAAAGGATCCTTCAGCTCTTAGCTGTTATTACTTGCTTAAGAGTAATTACTTCCCCCACTCCTTTGAGAGGCCAGTTCAGCTTTCATGTATCCTGACCATGCTGTCTGCCTTCCCACTGGCCTACGCATTACAGCTCTGAGTTTATATCTATCTGTAAACTCATGAGCTTACATATAAATTGCCACACCTCCCCACCAACTCCACCAATGCCTACCATCCAGGCTAGCACAAAGCAGGCACCCAATAAATATTACGGAATAAGTGAAAACGTCAAGATTCTAGGGGCTTAAATCTTTAAATCCTTGGAGTGGAAACTCTACCCAGACACAAGTGGCAAGACTTATTAGCCAAAGGAGTTGCCCCTAGGCCCCTTCCCTTGGTGTGGAGGGAACAGCCCTCTTAGGGACAGGGAGTCTGCTCTCCATATACTTGTGAGCTTTGCTAACTAAGCAGAAAGGAGCTGCCATGCCTTTTCCATTTCTAAAATCTCTGCTATTCAGAATGCTGGCTTATTGGGCTTTCTTTCAGAGGAGTAATTGGGCAGTTGGACCCAGCTGCTCAAGGAGATGAATACTAAAACATTAATAAATACAGGAAAAAATTAACTTTTCATTAAAATCTACTGACAAAGGCTCTCTCTCCTTGACCAAGCCTAGAAAGCTCAGAGCCCTCTTTATGACTAGGTCTCAACCTTGGGACCCATCTTCAGCCTGCCTCGCATCCTTGGCTTGCAAGAATCCTCCTAAGTCCATTTATTGAGGAATCCCACCTCTTTATACATGCCTTATGTCTCATTGACCCTTCTTATCGGATCGAATTCCTCATCTCCCACACTTGAAGCCTGTTCTCTTTCCCTGCCTTCAGCCAGAATCCTGCCAGGTTGGTTCAGCCAGAACCCGCCTGCCCTTGCTCTATCCTCTTAGTCACTGCCCATGCACTGAGCCCTCGTTCTGTTCATTGGCTATAAATCCCCAGCCGTCTTGGTCTGACTTGCCGTGTTCTCGACGGTGACAGCCGTGATGCCTATCCTGACAGTCCTGAATGAAGTCTGCCCTAGCATTTCAACAAGTATCAGAACATGTTTTTCTTTAAGGAAAGGAAGGATTTTACCTGGTAAGGGTCCTGCGCCTTGACATGTCCTTTCATTTGCTCATTCTATCGCCTCCTTTATTCAAGGCATTCTAAGGTAATTCTTTTGTCCTTCCCATACTGGCGGAGGGCCCCTGCAGCTCATTTGTCCCTAAGCTGGGGTCAAAGGACCAACAGCCAGCAGTGAAGGACGGGCTCCAGCGCTCCCAGCAGCAGGCACACTGCATTAAAGACCTCAGTGTCGGAGTGTACTGGAAACCAAGGCCAAGGGCAGTGTGATGGGCTGTGGGCTGAAGGAATTCACTCCCCTCTTCTCTGGGGGGTAGAGGAAGACAAGACAAAACCTGTAGAAGGAAGCAATTGGAACCTTCTTGGCTGTCCCTGCCACCTCTGAACATGTGTTGCAATAGTATTTTGGTAGAATTAGCCTGTATCTTGTACAGTGTTGACACATTTACCACCTGCCTTACAAGGCTCCTTAGACTACCTCATACTGGCAAACTGCAGCCTGGGAGTCAGCACTGGTCTTGTTCCCTGCTGGACCCTGGAGCCCCAGCAGTGTGTCTGCCACACAGTGGACCCAGAAGTAAAATGTAATGAATGGATGAATCTAGCTGGGATTGGGATTGAAATTCAGTTCCAACATTCCAACACTAGTGTTACAAACTGATATGGTTGTTCCCCTCACCCGACCCCACCACGGACCCCAACCCCATTGTATTTCTAAAACCACAGCTAGATGTCTTTAGGCCACCAGCACTATTTGAGCAGGGCTGTGTTCTGTTTCCAGCTGGAAATAACTGTCTACGCTTAACTGGCTTAAGATAAAACAGGCTGGACACTGGAGAGGGGCTGGGACCATTGCCGGCCCCAGGGCCAAAGCTGGGGCTGCCAGGTCTGAATGATTTCCAGGCTGAGCAGAGGCTGTGCGTTGTGGAGACACTGGCCATCTGCAGTACGTGCCCTTGCAGTGAAGAGCAGCCACGGCTCGACGGGTCTCATGTGCCCAAGCTGTTATCAGAACCGAAGATAAAAGCCACACAGAACATGATCCTTGACAATCACAGCAGCAGAGACCCTTATTTTAACCCTGTAGCTCTTCAGTGACCCAGACTATTAATGGACATGGGAATTTCTCTGAATAGTTTGTAGTGAGCTCTTTCCTTGACTGGGTTCTCTCTCTACATGGTGAAACAGTATCCAGGGTCAACACACATGCACAAGTTCTACATCCAAAGTGGACCCTGGACTAACAAAGCCGATAATTTTATTGACTGGGGACATAAATCATGTTTCTGTCAGAAAGCTCAGATGTATCAGGAGTCTGATGAACACAGGATTTCCACTGGGCTTGGATAAGTGGAAATCATCTTATTTTGCTTCATTATGAAAAAGTCTCTTCCAGTAAAAGAGAAGATTATGCTTTTGGCTGTGATATTTCTCCTTGCTGTCTACCTCTTGCAAATATATTCATGCAAAGAGAAGGTTTTATAAATATACTCAGATTTTTTTCCCCTGTTCTTTGGGGATTTTGCTGTGGCGCACTGAAAAAGTATTCATTAGCTTAAAAGCATTTTTCAAAATGCAACCCGACTCCAGGTTTAATTATATATAATATAGGTCAACTTTTTTAATATGGGCCCCAGAGTAGATGCCCCTGAACTACTTGTGTGTTTCACACAAGTATGTTTCTCTGTTGCTGACAAAAAGTGGACAATTAGATGATAAAGACAAATGCTTCTCTTTAAGAAGCCTGTGGGTGATTTTCCAGGATGGTGTTAAGCAGATAGAACAAGAAGATGCTAATTCTCCAGGTACTGTGCCTCCTTTCCCAGCAGACTGGGGAGGAGAGTCTCTGCATACGCCCCCATGCCCACAGCTGCCCCCACTGTGCTCTCACGTGCACACCTGTTGGGCTCTGCCTGCCAAGCTCTCACATGCACATCTGATGGGCTCTAAAATCACAGGAGCCGCTCCTGACTCCTGAAAGAGGTGAGGAAGTTTGGCAGGCCTGATGTGGCAGGAACGCAAAGCTGGAAGCCCAGGGATAAGAATACACTAACACACTTTTTCTTCAAAAAAGAAGACAATTTTTCACCGTGTGGCTCCAGGAGGAAGGGGGTTCCCCGCCTGGAGCAAGGCCCCTATCAATGCAGTCAGACTGAAGCAAGACAAAGGAAAGCTCATGGCTCAGTCTCTCCCTCCCTGGGTGCTTTCTCTCCCAGCCCTGGCTGCTCAGTGCTCCCTCTCCTGGCTGCCCTCAAGTACTCCCTCTCCAGCAGTGTCAGGCTGTGCCTTCCCCTAGGCCCCCTTCCAGGAGGAACTCCATGGGAGGGTCCCTGGTGACTGGCAGGTGCATGACCAACTACCTACCAGGATGGGAGGAGAGAATGGCTGCTGCTCTCGACCCCTTACCCCAGACTGCAATCCCGTGGGCTCTGCCATGGTAAACATCACATGATGTGCAAACAGGCCCTTATATGCCTACCCCTATCAAGGCCAGGGGAGAATTTGGGTTGAAAACTTCCATTTACCCAACACATGAGAACCAAATTTGACGAGTCGTTTATTCAATCTTCCCTCAGAAACATGTTTCTTAAAGCTGGACAGCTACATGTAAGAGAATAAAACTAGACTACTGTCTAACCCCATACACAAAAGTAAACTCAAAATGGATCAAAGACCTGAATGTAAGTCATGAAACCATAAAACTCTTAGAAAAAAACATAGGCAAAAATCTCTTGGACAGGACTTCCGGGAAGATGGCGGTGTGAGCAGGGTGGCAGAAATCTCCTCCCAACACTATATTTATCTACGAAAACACAGCAAATACAACTACTCCTAAAAGAGAGACCAGAATACACAAGAAAATGCACAGCATGCAGCTACACCCAAGAGGACTCAGCACCCCAAGAAGTGGGTAAGATAAGGAGCTGCGACCCGGTGGGACCCGAGCACTCCCCCACCCCAGCGTGCCGGCGGGAGAAGAGGATTCGGAGCCACGAGGGAGTAGAAGAGCAGGTCCGCGAAATAACCAGCCCCGGTGGTCTGCGCCGGGAGCGCCGACACACATCGCGTGGTGCATCAGTCATTGCAGAGGCAGAAGGTGTAGGTTTTGAGCCGGGAAGGCACTGGGACCGTGCAGCCAGCACCCTGGGAAAAGAGAAAAGCGCGCGCCATTTGCAGGGGTCTCGGAGAGGCAGGGGGCCGAACGAGGGAACACCATCGCCCCGGTGAGCTCAGCCCTGCAGGCTGGAAGTCCCGGGGAACTTCAGTCCCTGCTGCTGGTGACGGAGAGAAGGGAGCAGACATGCTGGAACTTTATACAGAAAACAATAGCCTCCCATTCGTTCCCAACCCAGCCAAAAAGCGGCGCACCTGCAACTGTGGATTAGTGGAGCAACAGCGACACCTACAGCACGCTTAGAGAATCCACTACAGGTGGGCTTTTTTTTTCCTTGTTTGTTTTATTTCTTGCCTTTTTTTTCCTCGTTTGTTTTATTTCTTGCTCCCCCCCCTTTTTTTTTGCTCGTTTATTTTATTTCTTGCCCTTTTTTTTCTTTTCTTTGTTTTCACCTTCCTTTTCTTTTATTTATTTCTTTCTTCTTTCTCTCTTTTCTTTCTCTTCCTTCTTTTTTTTGTGGCTTGCTTGTTTTTTTTGGTGTTTTTTTAAACCTTAAAGAGCCCAGCTGACATACGTGGCACCTACCAGTGACCACTGCTGTCAACATGACAAGACAGAAGAATATGATACAGACAAAAATCACCAAGACACAGACCCCCTCTGAGAAGGAATCTGAAGGGATGGAAATGCAGCATCTTCCTAAAAAGAATTCAGAATAAAAGTCATAACCATGCTGATGGATCTACAGAGAAATATGCAAGAGCTAAGGGAGGAAGTGAGGGAAGTCAGGAAAGATAATGCAGAAATGAGACAAGCCATCGACGGGCTCTGCAGCAGACTGAACGAGATGCAAGACACTGTTAATGCAATAGAAATCAGAGAAGAAGAACACAGAGCAGCTGAGGCAGAGAGAGATGAAAGGATCTCTAGAATTGAAAGAATATTAAGAGAACTGTGTGACCAATCCAAACAGAACAATACTCGCATTATAAGAATACCAGAGGAAGAAGAGAGAGAAAAAGGGATAGAAAGTGTCTTTGAAGAAATAATTGCTGAAAACTTCCCCATGCTGGGAAAGGAAATAGTCTCGCAGTCCATGGAAGCCCACAAATCTCCTAACACAAGGGACCCCAGGAGGACAACACCAAGACACATAATAATTAAAATGGCAAAGATCAAAGATAAGGACAGAGTATTAAAGGCAACTAGAGAAAGAAAAAAGATCACCTTCAAAGGAAAACCCATCAGAGTAACATCAGAATTCTCAAAAGAAACCTTACAGGCTAGAAGAGAATGGCATGATATATTTAATGCAATGAAACAGAAGGGCCTCGAACCAAGAATACTGTTTCCAGCACGATTATCACTTAAATATGATGGAGGGATTAAACAATTTCCAGACAAGCAAAAGCTGAGAGAATTTGCCTCCCATAAACCACCTCTACAGGACATCTTAAAGGAACTGCTCTAGAGGGAAGCATTCCTAAGGCTAAAAAGCTGTCACCAGAGAAAATAAAATCATAGCAGAGAAAGCAGACCATCCAAACACTAACTAAAGGCAAAGAATAAAACACCTAGTATATAAAGAATGGAGGACGAAGAATAAGAAGGGAGAGAAATAAAGAAACATCAGACTGTGTTTACAATAACTTAAAAAGAAAGTTAAGTTAGATTGCCAGATAGTAAAGAAGCAACCCTTGAACCTTTGGTAACCACGAATCTAAAGCGAGCAATGGCAATAAGTACATATCTTTCAATAATCACCCTAAACGTAAATGGACTGAATGCACCAATCAAAAGACACACAGTAACAGAATTGATAAAAAAGCAAGACCCATCTATATGCTGCCTACAAGAAACTCACCTTAAACGCAAAGATATCCCCAGATTAAAAGTGAAGGGATGGAAAAAGATATTTCATGCAAATAACAAGGAGAAAAAAGCAGGTGTTGCAGTACTTGTATCAAACAAAATAGACTTCAAAACGAAGAAAGTAGCAAAAGATAAAGAAGGACATTACATAATGATAAAGGGGTCAGTCCAACAAGAGGATATAACCAGTTTAAATATATATGCACCCAACACAGGAGCGCCGGCATTTGTGAAACAAATACTAACAGAATTAAAGGAGGAAACAGACAGCAATGCGTTCATTTTAGGTGACTTCAACACACCACTCACTCCAAAGGACAGATCAACCAGACAGAAAATAAGTAAAGACACAGAGGCACGGAAGAACACACTAGAACAGATGGACCAAACAGACATCTACAGAACTCTACACCCAAAAGCAACAGGATACACATTCTTCTCAAGTGCACATGGAACATTTTCCAGAATAGACCATATAGTAGGCCACAAAAAGAACCTCAGTAAAATAGAAAATATTGAAATCCTACCAACCAACTTCTCAGATGATAAAGTTATAAAACTAGAATTAAATTTTAGAAAGGAAACAAAAAGGCTCACAAATACATGGAGACTTAACAACATTCTCCTAATTAATCAATGGGTCAATAACCAAATCAAAACAGAAATCAAACAGTATATGGAGACAAATGACAACAACAACACAAAGCCACAGCTTCTATGGGACGCAGCAAAGGCAATTCTAAGAGGAAAGTATATTGCAATCCAGGCCTATCTAAAGAAAGAAGAACATTCCCAAATGAATAGTCTAAAGACACAATTACTGAAATTGGAAAAAGAAGAACAAATGAGACCCAAAGTCACCATAAGGAGGGACATAATAAACATCAGAGAAAAAATAAATGAAATTGAGAAGAACAAAACAATAGAAAAAATAAATGAAACCAAGAGCTGGTTCTTTGAAAAAATAAACAAAATAGATAAACTCCTAGCCAGACTCACTAACAGAAAAAGAGAATCTACACACATAAACAGAATCAGAAATGAGAAAGGAAAAATCACGACGGATCCCACAGAAATACAAAGAATTATAAGAGAATACTATGAGAATCTATAGGCTAGCAAGCTGGAAAACCTAGAAGAAATGGACAACTTTTTAGAAAAATACAACCTTCCAAAACTGACCAAACAAGAAACAGAAAAACTAAACAGACCAATCAACAGCAAAAAAATTGAAGGGATAATCAAAAGACTACCCAAGAACAAAACCCCCGGACCAGATGGATTCACCTCTGAATTCTACCAGACATACAGAGAAGAAATAACACCCATTCTCCTTAAAGGTTTCCAAAAAACAGAAGAGGAGGGAATACTTCCAAACTCATTCTATGAAGCCAGCATCACTCTAATACCAAAACCGGTCAAAGACCTCACCAAAAAAGAAAACTACAGACCAATATCCCTGATGAACGTGGATGCAAAAATACTCAACAAAATATTAGCAAACCGAATTCAAAAATACATCAAGAGGATCATATACCATGATCAAGTGGGATTCATCCCAGGGATGCAAGGATGGTACAACATTCGAAAATCCATCAACATCATCCACCACATCAACAAAAAGAAGAACAAAAACCACATGATCATCTCCATAGATGCTGAAAAAGCATTTGACAAAATTCAGCATCCATTCCTGATTAAAACTCTCAACAAAATGGGTATAGAGGGCAAGTACCTCAACATCATAAAGGCCATATATGACAAACCCACAGCTAACATCATACTGAACAGCGAGAAGCTGAAAGCTTTTCCTCTAAGATCGGGAACAAGACAGAGATGCCCACTCTCTCCACTGTTATTCAATATAGTACTGGAGGTCCTAGCCACAGCAATCAGACAAAACAAAGACATACAAGGCATCCAGATTGGTAAAGAAGAAGTCAAATTGTCACTATTTGCAGATGACATGACATTGTACATAAAAAACCCTAAAGACTCTACTCCAAAACTACTAGAACTAATATCTGAATTCAGTAAAGTTGCAGGATACAAAATTAACACACAGAAATCGATTGCTTTCCTATACACTAATGATGAACTAACAAAAAGAGAAATCAGAAAAACAATTCCATTCACAATTGCATCAAAAAGAATAAAATACCTAGGAATAAACCTAACGAAGGAAGTGAAAGACCTGTACTCTGAAAACTACAAGACACTCCTAAGAGAAATTAAAGAGGACACTAACAAATGGAAATGCATCCCATGCTCTTGGCTAGGAAGAATAAATATTGTCAAAATGGCTATATTACCCAAAGCAATCTACAGATTCAACGCAATCCCTATCAAACTACCAACAGCTTTCTTCAATGAACTGGAACAAATAATTCTAAAATTCATATGGCACCACAAAAGACCCCGAATAGCCAAAGCAATCCTGAGAAGGAGGAATAAAACAGGGGGAATTACGCTCCCTGACTTCAAGCTCTACTACAAAGCCACAGTAATCAAGACAATTTGGTATTGACACAAAAAAGACCCATAGACCAGTGGAATAGAATAGAAAATCCAAACATCAACCCAAACACATACAGTCAATTAATATTTGATAAAGGAGCCTTGGATATACATTGGGGAGATGACGGCCTCTTCAGCAGCTAGTGTTGGAATAACTGGACAGCTACATGTAAGAGAATGAAATTGGACTACTGTCTAACCCCATACACAAAGGTAAACTCAATGTGGATCAAAGACCTGAATGTAAGTCATGAAACTATAAAACTCTTAGAAAAATATATAGGCAAAAAGCTCTTGGACATAAACATGAGCAACTTCTTCATGAAAATATCTCCCCGGGCAAGGGAAACAAAAGCAAAAATGAACAAGTGGGACTATATGAAGCTGAAAAGCTTCTGTACAGCAAAGGACACCATCAGTAGAACAAAAAGACTTCCTACAGTATGGGAGAATATATTCATACATGACGTATCCGATAAGGGGTTGACATCCAAAATATATAAAGAACTCATGCACCTTAACAAACAAAGAGCAAATTGTCCAATTAAGAAATGGGCAGAGGACATGAATAGACACTTCTCCAAAGAAGAAATTCAGATGGCCAACAGGCACATGAAAAGATGCTCCACATCGCTAATCATCAGAGAAATGCAGATTAAAACCACAATGAGTTACCACCTCACACCAGTGAGGATAACCAACATCCAAAACAAACAACAACAAATGTTGGCGAGGATGTGGAAAAAAGGGAACCCTCCTACACTGCTGGTGGGACTGCAAATTAGTTCAACCATTGTGGAAAGCAGTATGGAGGTTCCTCAAAAAACTCAAAATAGAAATACCATTTGACCCAGGAATTCCACTCCTAGGAATTTACCCTAAGAATGTTGCAGCCCAGTTTGAAAAAGAAAGACGCATCCCTATGTTTATCGCAGCACTATTTACAATAGCCAAGAAATGGAAGCAACCTAAGTGTCCATCAGTAGATGAATGGATAAAGAAGACTGGTACATATACACAATGGAATATTATTCAGCCGTAAGAAGAAAACAAATCCTACCATTTGCAACAACATGGATGGAGATAGAGGGTATTATGCTCAGTGAAATAAGCCAAGCAGAAAAAGACAAGTACCAAATGATTTCACTCATATTTGGAGTATAAGAACTGAGAAAAAAACTGAAGGAACAAAACAGCAGGAGACTCACAGAACCCAAGAACGGACTAATAGTTACCAAAGGGAAAGGGACTGGGGAGGATGGGTGGGAAGGGATGGGCAGGGGGGAAAAAGGGACATTACGATTAGCAGATGTAATGTTAGGGGGGCACGGGGAGGGCTGTACAACCCAGAGACGACAAGTAGTGACTCTATGGCATCTCACTACGCTGATGGACAGTGACTATAATGGGGTTGGGGGGGGGACCTGATGAAGGGGGTAGTGTAATCACCATAATATTACTCATTTAATTGTAGATTAATGATATCAAAATAAACTAAAAAAAATTAAAATAAGTAAAAAATAAAACCAAAAAAAAAATCTCTTGGACATAAACATGAGTGACTTCTTCATGAACATATCTCCCAGAGCAAGGGAAACAAAAGCAAAAATGAACAAGTGGGACTATATCAAGCTGAAAAGCTTCTGTACAGCAAAGGACACCATCAGTAGAACAAAAAGACATCCTACGGTATGGGAGAATATATTCATAAATGACGTATCCAGTAAGGGGTTGACATCTAAAATATATAAAGAACTTACGCACCTCAACAAACAAAAAGCAAATAATCCAATTAAGAAATGGGCAGAGGACATGAATAGACACTTCTCCAAAGAAGAAATTCAGATGGCCAACAGGCACGTGAAAAGATGCTCCACATTGCTAATCATCAGAGAAATGCAAATTAAAACCACAATGAGATATCACCTCACACCAGTGAGGATGGCCAACATCCAAAACACAAACAACAACAAATGTTGGCGAGGATGTGGAGAAAAGGGAACCCTCCTACACTGCTGGTGGGAATGCAAATTAGTTCAACCATTGTGGAAAGCGGTATGGAGGTTCCTCAAAAAACTCAAAATAGAAATACCATTTGACCCAGGAATCCCACTCCTAGGAATTTGAATGCAGCAGCCCAATTTGAGAAAGACAGATGCACCCCTATGTTTATCGCAGCACTATTTACAATAGCTAAGAAATGGAAACAACCTAAGTGTCCATCAGTAGATGAATGGATAAAGAAGATGTGGTACATATACATAATGGAATATTATTCAGCCATAAGAAGAAAACAAATCCTACCATTTGCAACAACATGGATGGTGCTAGAGGGTATTATGCTCAGAGAAATAAGCCAAGCGGAAAAAGACAAATATCAAATGATTTCACTCAGATGTGGAGTATAAGAACAAAGAAAAAAACTGAAGGAACAAAACAGCAGCAGACTCACAGAACCCAAGAATAGACTAATAGTTACCAAAGGGAAAGGACCCAAGAACAGACTAATAGTTACCAAAGGGAAAGGAACTGGAGGATGGACGGGAAGGGAGGGACAAGGGGGAAAAAGGGGCCGTATGATTAGCAGACGTAATGTTGGGGGGGCACGGGTAGGGCTGTACAGCTCAGAGAAGACAAGTAGTGATTCTATAGCATCTCACTATGCTGATGGACAGTGACTGCAATGGGGTTGGTGGGGGGGACCTGATGAAGGGGATAGTTTAATAATCATAATATTGCACATGTAATTGTAGATTAATGATACCAAAATAAATTATTTAAAAAAAAAAGAAATATGTTTCTGCCTTGGCTCTGCAAAGCTGGCCCTTCCCTCCCACTATAGGGCCTCCAGACTAGAGTACCAGCTTACCCCAACTACCCTAATAGCTGAGATATGAAGGAGTAGAAATAGACATTATTTCCTTTAGGCCCTCAAATCTATTTTAAAATATTTTTACTAAGATGGCTGGCACTACACTGTTAAAGCCCTGCATGAAGGGGAGAAATGTACATATGTACTTAGTTTTCATGTCATTTCAACTTTTGTTTTCCATGTGCTATAAACGACCTGTTTTTCAGCAAGACCAGAATCCAATGAAATAGAAAGCCAACAGTTCAGGGAATTCACGTCTCATCTGCAAATACATCTCTGTGTTAAATGGCTGCACTCTGTGGCCCAATATCAGCTAATATATATGCTGCAATCTACAGCTGGTCTACCCCCTCACTGCCGTGTGTATTCCCTCTCTCTCTCTTGCCCAGGTTGCTGTGTCACTGCCTTCTCTCCATCTGTCCTTCAGCCTGCCAGGCGTCTCCTTTGTGAGCCTCACTTTTTTCCAAGAATCCTCTGCTCACTTCCAGCACACCTGAATTTTTGATAGTCACACCCTGATTTAGATTTTCTCATTGTGTCACGTGTACATTTAATCTCACAAATGAGGCCACTCCCTATGAAAGGCACTGTGTCTTATAGGAAAGAAGAATCTCTTTGGACCCAGACCTGAAGGCTCACAGCAGGTGCTCTGTCACTTCCTCATCAAGTAAATATCAGATAAAGCATACTAGCTAATGGTTTTAAGAGTGACAGTTTTATTTAGAGATTTTCACCTGATGTCTCCAAGCACCAGAACACCTACATGTCTGAGGGTCAAATTCATGAACCTCTGCACAGCCCACCTGTCCCACTGTCCCTATGTTAGCAAGGGGTACCCCCATTTATCTGGTTCCCCAGCTAGATACCTAGACCTCATTCCTAACAGCTGCTTTTTCTTTACCCCATATTCCGGAACATCACCACTCCCTACTCAACTTGCCTCCTAAACATCTCTCCAACCATCCACAAACTTCTCTCATCCCCATCTCCACCATGCTGGTTCAAGCCACCACCATCTGCTCCCATTTGGAGTCCTGACATGGCCCCTTCTTTGGTTTCTCGAAATGTGAGTCTGCTTAGATCACCTTCCACACAAGTCTTCCTTTTGCTCTTAGATGGGGACTGGGGTCCCTTTAACTGCTTAGAAAGCTCTTCAGATTCTGGCTGCGAGCACCTCTTCAGCCTAGGGCTCTGTTGGCCTTCCCTGCCTCCTTCAACACTGTGGACCTGACACGTGCCCTCCCCGCCACACTGATTTTCACAAGTAGCTGCATTAATCATATTCCCCTACCCTCACCTCAATCTACTGGCAAGATTGCTCCCTGACCTCTTTCTTCAATCTCAGAGCACACATCCCTGGCCTCCTGGGTTAGATCACAGCCTACAATGCCGCTTTTTATACTTATTTCTGTGGTGACTTGATCCGTCCTCCCACCGGAGCCCAAGCTCCATGTGCAGCAGGCGGTGTCTATTGTGTCACAGTACTGAGCACAGCTTCCAGTCCACAGAAGGCACTTGATGATTTTTTTTAAATAAACAGTCACCATCACAAAGTGGTAGAGTATTCAAACCGCTTTCATACGTATTGCCTCAGGTCACCCTCATAATAGTCTCATTTTTACAGATGAGCAGATGAAATGGAGAGGTTCTGTGAATGCTCCAGGTCACGGTGCTGATAAGAAGCAGAGCTGAGTCAGGTTTTCTGGTCCCCAATTCTGTGCTTTCTCTACAGTGTGTATATTTTTTTCACTTTATTGTACTAAGTATCATTCCAAATAGAAATACCGTGGAGGCTGCAGGATGTAGTGATGAACAGGGGCTTTAACATAGAACAATCTTGCTTCAGACCTCAACCTGCTCTGATTTGTCTTGCCAAAACAAGACAACTTTAGGCAAAGTCATTCCTCTTCCTAAGTAATGACAGTGCCCACCCACAGGATTGTGGAGAGAATTAAAGAAGGCAAGGTATAGTGAGGTACCTGTTACATGTAACCTAGGTACCTGTAGCTGATAATGACAATAAAGAAAATGTGTTTGAGTCCCTCTTACCTTGGTTCTAATACCTGGAAGTAATTCTATGGAGGGTTATTTTCTACACTGTAACTATGCTATATGCTGTAAGCACTGTGACTTTCGATTACACAGTACCAAACCCCTTTGCTTCATTGTAGTTAGGAATTTTTAGGCATTCTTTTTTCCCCACAGTTGCAAACTTTCTCCTTACTCTATCTAATTTACTTTATGTGCTCCAATTTTTTTTCCTAGCACAGAACTTCCTCTCTCTTCCTCAATTCCAGCTCTACCCGTATTTGAGCAGAAGTCTAGAAATCTTCCCCTTTAGGACCCTAGCTATATATTACCAGCAGCAGAAAGGATTCTAGCCAGCCACAGATTCTAATTTGGGTTTTCCTATCTCTTTCTTCCTTGGCTATGCACAATCCTCCTAAAATCAATGTAAATTTTCCTAGAAGGGAGTGCAAAAGCATTTAGTCACAGCTATCCCCAGCATGGGATTTGCTCTGTAGCAGCCTAAGCTGACCTCTGTTTATTCTTTGCTGATAAAGGCAGAGCACCCCTTGAGCCCACCTCAGATGCACTCTTTCTACTAGCAGAACTTAAACTACAAACAGACGTTAACAAGACCCCAACACAGGTTATGCTAGATATAATCCGCAGAGAAAGGAGTGTGGGTGGGGGAATCCCCCTTCCTCTTGGGAATTCCCCCCTTTAAACTCTGTTTTTAAAGGTGAGCATGTGTTAACATATCACTTCAAGTAACAGTACAGACTCACTGGAGTATGAGTTTGTGACCTGAGACTATTCTCCAGGGTCAAGCAAGAGTCACAGCAGCCCAGCATCAGGGCCGGTGCTGGTGACTCCGATACCAGCATTCCTGTGTCCCTCTAAGGTTCTGTACCTCTCCACCTTGTGTCAGGGGCACTATGTGAACTCTCGTCCCCATGTCCACCATGCTGGTTCAAGCCACTACCATCTGCTCCCATCTGGACTCAACATGGACCCCCTTTGGTTTCTCTGGCCATTTGTTCTCGAAATGTTAGTCTGCCAAGATCACCTTCCACACAAGTCTTCTTTTGCTCTTAGATAGGCACTGGGAGTCCTTTAACTGTTTAGCCTTAGACTGGCTAAGCCTTGTGTTTCTTCTCGCTGTTGAGAAGGCAGTGTGGAACAGAGGGGAAAGAGCACAGGTTGGGAGTCGGATACCTGCAAACCCTGGCTCTGCTGTGCAGCCACAGCTACTTAGCTTCCCTGAGCTCCAGGTTTCCATCTGTAAAAAGAGACTGTCTCATGTACAGAGTTGTTGTAGCCCAGGGACCCATCTGGAGGCTGGAAAATATCATCAGATCAAAAAACACTAACGGGTATTTTCATTGGATTAGAATTCTAGGTTGATGGTCCTGTTATCTTTCTCTTATTGATTTTGTCTAATTTCATCAAGGTCGGACAACATACTTTGTATGCTTCCAACCATCTTAAACTTGTTGATGTTATGACCCAGAATATGGCCTACCTTGGCGAATGCTCCATATGCACTTGAAAGGAATGTGTATTCCACTATTTTTGGGTGGACTGTTTTATGAACATCAAAAAGATCCTGATGCTGGCTGATGGTGTTATTCAGTTATTCTATATCCTTGTTAATTTTATGTCTGTTTATAATTTACTGTTTCTGTTTATTACTGAGAAAGGGATGTTGAAATCTCCAAGCATAATGCTGAATTGTCTCAGTTTTTGCTTGATGTACTTTAAAGGTCTACTGTGAGATGCAAACACATTTAGGATGGTTAGGTCTTCTTGGTGAGTTGATCCTTTTTCATTACGTAGTATCCCTTTTATCCCTGGTAATTTTCTGTGCTCTGAAGGCTACTTTGATACCAGTACAGCTACTCTGGGTTAATTCTACTAGGTAGTTCCATGTTATATCCTTTACTTTTAACTTTTACATATTAACATATGTGTAAATACATATACATCTATGTAAAATATATGTATGAAGATATAAATAAAAACGTATAATACATATATAATAAAAACATATATATAGCAGTTTCCTATTGACAGCATATAACTAGGTCTTGTTTTCTTAATCCAATTTTCCACACATGCTCTGATAATCTTGATCTTTTATTTGGTATGTTTTGACTAAAGATTGGCAAACATTTTCTGTAAAAAAGGCCAGATAAAAAATATTTTGGACTTTGTGGCCACGTAGTCTTGTTGCACTATCTAAATATGCTGTTGCTGTAACAACGCAGTCACAGGTGGTACATAAAGGAATGAGTATGGCTATGCTCCAATAAAACTTTATTTATGAAAATAGATTTGGCCCATGGGCCATTGTTTGCTGAAATCATTATACTTAATGTAATTACTTATATGTTTTATATCTATCTATCTAATGATAGATCTACCACTTTATTGTTTGTTTGTTCCCTCTGTTTTTGTTCTTCTATTTCTGCCTTCCTGCCTTGTTTTGGGTTATTTAGTATTCCATTTGAATTTGTTTATTACATATTTACCACATCTGTTTGCGTAATATTTTAGTTGTTAGTTTGGAAACTACAATATACAAATTTAAGTTTTCACAATCTATTAAAATCAGTATTTCACTAACAAGTGGAATGAAGAAACCTTATTACTATATGGATTCCTTCATGCTCTTTCCTCTGAGTAGTAATTTTATGGATCACATCTACATATACTGAAACCCCTATTAGGCAATGTTATAGTTTGGCTTCCAGTTATTATTGTATTTTAAGGAACTTTATTGGAAAAGAATAGTTCATTACATACCCAGCTATTTACTATTTCTGTTGCTCTTTATTCCTGTTGTTTCAAGTTTCCTTCTGGTATCATTTCCCGTCTGTCTGGAGAACTTCCTTTAACACTTCTTTTAGACTAGGCCTGCAGATAAAGAATCTATTAGTCTTCCTTCATCTGAGGAGGTCTTTATTTCCTTTATTTCTAACGGGTATTTTCACCAGATAGAGAATTTTAGGTTGACGATTCTTTCTTCTAGCACTTTGAAAATGTTCCACTGTTTTCAGGACTCCATGGTTAATGAAGAGAAATTTGCAGTCATCTGAATTGTTCCATTATAGTTAATGTGCAATTTTTATAACTTTTTTTGATATTTTTTTCTTTGTCTTTAGTTTTCAGAGTTTTCCTATGGTATGTCTAGACTTGGATTTCTTTGGGCTTATCTGAGGTTCACTGAGCTTCTTGAATCTGTAGGTTTATGTCTTTCACCAAATTTGAGGATTTGGGGGCTATTATTTCTTCAACTATTTTTTCTGTACACACTTTCTCTTTTTTTCCTGAAACTCCTATGACAGAAATACCTTTTTATGTCATCTCTCAGGTCCATTCCTTTATGTTATTCATATTGAACAATTTCTATTGATTTATCTTCAATTTCACTGACTTTTTCCTCTGCCATCTTTATCCAGTGAGTTTCTTATTTTGGTTATTATATTTTCAGTTGTAAAATTTCCATTTGATTCATTGTATCTTCTGTTCTTTGATAAGACTTTCTATATTTCCATTCATTTTAAGAGTGTTTGGCCTTACTTCTTGGAGCATTTAAAAAGCGGCTGCATTTAATGTCTTTGTCAAATCCAACATCTGTGTCATTATTGTCTGTTGGCTAGCTTTTCCCATACAAGTTGAGATTTTCCTGGTTCTTGGTATGTTGAGTAATTTTAGACTGTGTCCTGGGCATTTTGAATATTATATTACATGACTCTGGATCTTGCTTAAAACCTATGGAGATGTGATGTGATGGCAGGCAACTAATTAAGTAGAGTTAAGACTACTAGTTCTATCCAGTTTTCTGTGGTTGTGCCTCTAGTGTCAGTTTAGTTTTCAAAACCTATGAAATGCTGTTAAGATCTGCTCCGCATGTGCACCAGATAATAGTCAGTCTTCCACTTGGGTGGTGGCCTATCCTGTGATCAGTTCTGAGTCTGTTCGTGCTATTAGGCCCAAATTCACACATGTGTAGCTCAGGGGCTCATAAACAATGTTAAGGTGTCACTTTCCTGGGTTTCTCCCTCTTCTCAATCTCTGCAGTCCTCTCCAGTCCCCTGGAGGCTCACCTTTTAAATCCTCCAGCCAGAAAGTTGGAACTTCAGTTACTCCACTCTGCTGCACACTTCTCACAGGTGCTAATATCTATGGCTAAATGTCAGAAGAACTGAGAGATAATAAAAGCAAAGGGAGTTTGCCTCACCCCCTTGGGACACCAAGGGTCCCAAGGCTCTTCCAAGCAGAGAGAAAAGCTCCCATCTCTCAGAGTTGGCCATGGGAGGCTCCTGCCACCCCCTAGCTGTGCCATGGGCACAATGCCACTTGTAGGTTGGAGGCATGAGAAAACGGAGAAAAGAAACAGAAGATGTACTTAGTTCTCTCTGAGTGCTAGGAGTTCCACTTCTCACTTCTGTAGCCAGAAACAGAGAGCTTCCCATGGAGCTCCTCTGTCCATGTCCAGGTGTCCACTGCATGTGGGCCAGGGAGACCCGCATATACAAGAGAGAAAAACTTGTAAATTCACCACCAGTTCTGTGATACTTCAAATCCCGGTCTTCTTTCCAGTCTGTCTGCTACATATTTCTTTTCTGAGATCTCAAGTAGCTACTGCATGCATTCTGCCCAGGTTGTATGGCTGCATTCAGTAGGAGAGGCAGGGTGGACTGTGCCTCCCCATCTCACCCGAAACAGGATGCAACTGGGATCTTTTGGGTTACCTGGATCGTTTGTATGCTGGGTCTTCACATTTCACATAAAAAAATGGTCATTCTGAGGACTGTCAACATTATACATCAAGATCTGAAGAAGAAAAAAATTCTGGTACTATAAAGGAGAAAAAAAATCTCAGAATAGCTCAGGTCTGAAAAATTGATGCAGCCTTTACTTTTGGGGGTAAATACAGCATCTTGTGGCCCTCACTTAACAGCGACCTGAATCTGTTTCATGGGCATGGTAGATGGTCTTCCATAGATGGGTGTTTGTCCGTAGGAGTGAGGCAAACTACTGAGCTTCTGGCCAACCCCGCAGTTAATCTCAATTTGACTACAGTTGTTAGTTAGGATTTGGTAATTAAGGGCAATAAAGAAACAAACAGCATGCCAGCGTTCCATCTCTCATTGTACCAAATTGTTGAGTGGAACAGCCACTGAACATTGTTCTCCACTGATTGTCAGAAGTAGGATATCTTGGCATGAGGTCAAGATGCTATTCTGCACTGAGATTTTGTTCTGTTTTGGCACTGCCAGACTGATACAGGGATAAGGAGAGTCAAAGCAGGAATGTTCTCCCCACTGCATGAGAAAAGGTCTTGTGTTAATACCCCAGTGGTATTTTGGGAGAGCTGTCATTTTCCATGCAGCCCTGGTCAGAAGCCCAGGCTACAATAAATGTCCCACGTGGCTTCATCTTGTTACAATGCTGATAGGCAAAACTCCCCTCTGCATCATTCTGACCAAGGTAAATCAAATTCACATCTTTGCCAATAAAATACTATGGTGAGAATAGTGGAAGGAGCCCTGGCGTTGGAGGCAGGAGATGTGCATCAAGTTGATTCTACTGCTTACCGACCATCAGACCTCAGGCCAGGAGCAACTTCTCTTCCTATTTCTTTATCAGGAAAATGGGAATACTAAGAGCCTTTTGGCCCACTTTTTTCCAGCAATGCTGTGAGGATCAAATCAGGTGCTTTGCAATATTAAGTGGGATATTTGCCTAGGATTTTCTTGAAAGAAGATCTTGCATCATTTTCATTTTATTATTCTGAGACTAAGCAGGTGCTTGTTAAATACTTGATGAATGAAAACAAAATATTATGTGATCAAAGCAACCTGAGTTATCTATAAAATGGGCATCAAAACGTCTGTAACAAAAAAGGTCAATGTGAGGACTAAATGAGATAATGTATATCAAAAAACATAAAAGGGCATAGCAGTGCTCAGGACACATCAGTTGTTTCAGTTATTTTCCCCCTAAATCCTGGAGGCTTTTCAGATTTTTGAGATGAAAGCATTGGTGTTCTCAGGACTGCAACCTGACTGTGAAAGTCACTGAAACAGAAAGCGTCAGCCTAAAATATCAGCTACCTTCATGCTTTTTGTCTTTTGGAGAACTGACTCCTTTATTATTAGGTAGGGTCCTCTTCATCTTTGATAATCTTCCTTGTTGTGAAGTCTGCTTTGTTTGAACGTAGCATAGCTATTCTTTCTTTTGATGAGTGGTATCTTTAACCATCCCATTACTTTTAATCTGAGTTTTTATACTTAAATTGGATTTCTTCTTATATTTAACCTGAGTCTTTATATTAATAGTTGGGTCTTACCAAAATCATTTCTGATTATCTGTCTTTAAATTGGCGTGTTAAACCACTCATACTTAATGTGATTACTGATACAGTTGGATTCATATCTACAATGTTGATAGCTTTCTGTTCATTGCATTTGTCCTTTGTTCCTTTTTGCCCCTCTTCCTCTGCCTCCTTTATGCTTGTAAAATAAATATAGAAGTCTGGCTCTTCATTTCTTTCAAATGGAAACAAAAATAGAGGAAATGCTACTGAAGGAAAATTTGAGAAATGAGACCACCTCTTGTTCATTTTGCCTACGCAGCATTTATGATAAAGCTTTGCTTTCAAGAGAACACTGTCATGTAACAGAGTGTCAATACTTTTGAATTTTAAATGTTTCTCATTCTGTTCCTGGTAGAGCAGACGTGATGGGCTCTGACTCTCTCCAGGGACTAAATTTCAGTTATAGATTGTTTGACTCTAAGGTTTGTGCAATATATAACTGCTTTTATGAATTATCTCACAGGCAAACTGCTTGCAGTATACAACATAAGTCTTATTCTTGCTGTCTTGGTAATTTGATTGTCAGGGATAAAATGAAAGTAATTGTGTTTTTAATTTCAAACCTAGTTTCAATTCAGTTTGTAGAATAGGCAAGTCTGTAGTTCACCCTTTAGTGAACAAGGGGGAGGACGGTGGCACCTGCTTGTGGAAAATTCTCTGAAATTTAAGGTAATATTTGGCATGCACTCTTGTCTCTGGGCACAGATTTCCATTTCCAGACAATGCCCTGTAGATGTCACCATTGCCACTTCTCACAGGGTAAAGTGCCAGCCACCCAGTTGGCAGAAGGGAGGCCAAACTTTGCTGAACCATTTGATTGCCAAGGAACTAGGAAAATCTGGTTGTCCTTACCATATTTACAGATACTCCTCTGAAAATGCCATACTCTAGGGTACTTTCTCATTCTTTATCACTCCCATCCACCGTCTGGTGCCTGGTATTATAAACCACTCTTGTCTCTCAGAAACACCTGCCTCATTTGGCTTCTGTGAGGGGGATTCTCCTGTTTCAACAACCTTTCTCCCCACCCGCTTTCTCTTTCTCTCCACTGCTGGCCCTACAGGAGCCCTGTTCTGGGTCTTCTCCACTCCTCTCTATACACTCTCATCCATCTCATCCTTTTTCATGTCACTTCAATGCACTTGACTCCCAAGGTGACTTTTCTAGAGCTTCCTTTTCATCTCCTGATCTCTAAACCCATGGTTAACTAATGGAGATTTCAACATGCCGAAGCAGGGAGAACCTTGGAAGTGAACAAAGGTGGGCTACACCAGATGCTGCATGGAGCGGTCAGCACAAGCAGACCGGCAGGCACCCACAAACTGCGCTCATTTAAGAGGAGCAGAAATTCAGAATCACAGGTCACCATAAAGAATAGAAGCCCCTCCCACCTGAAATTTCAGATTCAATAGGAGAGACATAGTGTACTCCCAGAATGTGGGAGATACGCTAGACAATTTCTCCTGAATTTCAAAGGGAGAGGTAATATTTGAGTTAAAAGTATATTTGGGGGGGAAAAATGCCCATGTCTACAGTCCACTGGACCTGGATCTGGAGAGTTCACTAATGCACAAAGTGTGCCGTTTCAGAGAAGTTACTTAAAAAGCCAACCATGAGCCCTTTAAATATTTCTGAGTTATTAACACCCACAGTTCTAAGGTCTTACCACTTAATATTCCACTATTTTGTGATTTTTTTCTTGGGGGTTGCTGGGGCCGGGCTGGGAGGGTTTATCCCTTCTCACTGGGAGCATCTTGCCCCTGTTCAGGCCCAGGGGGCTCCCTAACTGGCTCACAACCTGGGTCCTTGGGTCCTGAATCTGACCTCTCCTTTCTATCAAAACCCCTGATCCTCCTTCTGGGCTTGTTCACCTCTTGCCTGGATTATTAGTACTATGAAGCCTCCTAACTGTTTTCTCTGCCTGGAGTTTTATTTCTACCACCCATCCCATACCTGCTACCATATTAATTTTCCTAAAATGCAGCTTGAAACACTGTAATACTATATCCAAAACTCTCAGTGGCTCCTGACCGCCTCGAATAGAGCTCCCTCTCTTTACTTTGCTATTCAAGCCCCCAAGTCCTTCTGCCTAATTCCTGGTTACTGTCAGCTCTACACACTCCAAGCTTTAGGCAAACAAGACTCTACAGCCTTCCCCATAGCTGCCCTGCCCCTTCCTAGGGCTGCACCGCCAGCAGCACTGGATCCCCACTCGGCCCGCGGAAATCTTATTTGTTCTTGAGGGGAGGTGACAGGCCTCTGTCCTCTCTGATGTGCCTCTGGTGGCCCTGCGGGAGGAGCTGCTCCTTCTTGGAGGTTCCCTGGGTACCATGTGACATTCCTCAAGTTCCACTCTGCACACTACTGATCAGAACAGGTGTCTCTCCTCTGGAATTGGAAGCCAGGGTTTGAGACATCCTTTTTAAATCTTCCATTTAACAAACGGGTATTGAAGTAAAAAGAACACTATGGGGGGACTACTAGGTGTCTTTGGAATAAGAGCTAAGTCAGCGTGTATGTGAGGAGGCTCCCGGCAGGGCTCCCTGCAGGCAGTGAGGTGCCTTACGCCCATGTGCCCATGCTCCCAACGCAGCCCAGACAGACAGGCACTGTGCAGTCCACCAGGTCAGCTGTACCCTTCAGAAAAACGATGCCAAGAGGGGCAAGTCGAGGGCTCAGCCTCAGAGGCAGCTCCCCCACAGCGCGCTCCCTCTCTGCACACCGGCTGTGTCCCTGAGAAGCCACAGGAGATAACGATACCCTTAGAAATTCACTCATGTTTGAAGGGTTCCACAGAAGTCTATTACTTAGAACATGCTTTTCCCAAAGAGAAAAAAAATCTAACTTATATTTTTTTCTTAACTGGTCATCACGTAGCAGGTTCCCTTCAAGGGGCTACAGCATTCAGCAGGCAGCTCCATCAGCAGAGGGAGAGCCGGCGTGTTCTGGCGTCAGGTCATGGCACAGCCTCGCCGAAGGAGAGGACCAGAATGAAACAACGGCCCCAGAGCATCAGAGTCCCTTTGCTCTAGTCCCGGAACTTGTCCCTTTAGTTACCCAATTTTACAGAAAAACCGAGGTGTAGGAGAGTTAACAAATTCACCTCTCACGCAAAAGAAAGAGGTTTGGTTGCTGAGGCAGACTACCTCCTCCGGCAGCGATCATTTTTAAGTGACCATGCCTTCAACCTGTTTTTTACTTGGAGGAGGAGTTGACAATATTTCATTTAAGGAAAAATAAATTTTCAGGGGCATTTAAGTAGAGACTTTGGTATCTGAGAGAGGCCACGGGTCTAGAGAGGCTGAGTGGCGTGGCCTCGTGACGCAGCCTTCCCACTACACTCACTGCCTCCCTGGCATGTAGGAAAGCTACTAAGTTCTACCATTTTAGAATATTTTAAAGGCACTTGCACTTTTATTACAGACCACTTTTAACCAACTGCCAACCAGGGTCTGGGGAAAGCCTGCAAGACTCCTTTCCAAAGGAGCAGATGAAACCCAGCTTTCTATACTCAAAACTCCCATCTGTTTTCAAAAGGGGAAACATTGAATTTTAAAGGAGAACCCATTTATGACAAAGTGTAAGGGAGATGAACTAATGGGTGCAATTAGTTTCTACCTTAGTCTAGTATCTATTTTTTATCTTATTACCTTATTATGAAACTGATGTTATCACCAATGAATCTGGTTCTTACCAGGTCCTGGTATTACGAATCTTCAATAAAAATTGATAAGATATTGCAATGTTGAGCTTTATTTTTTACCTACCATAATGTTTTCCATTATTCTTATTACTTCAAAGAGCTGCTTGGAATACCTGAGGGATTTCTATCCCTTGACATTGGGAATATTTTGATATTTGAAGGTTATGCTAAGAATTTTCTTAAGCTAAAGTCCTAAGAGTCAAAACAAACATTCCTGGTTCTCCTGGCAAGGCACTATGGCTACATTTTGTGACTGGTAACATTCTTTCAGAGCAACAATCATTCGAGCAGTGAATTTACTACTTCACTAAGTTTCCCACCAGTTTACTTGCTGAAGAACTGTCAGAAATGCCAACCTAAGCGCTCACATTCACTCTAAGCCCTTGGTTAGTCAAGGTAAAATTAAGGGAAGAGAAGATAATCACAGGGCATGTTTATAAGGGGTAGGGGCACACTGTATGTAAATGGTCATTTTTAGGATTTAGGCAACAACAAGGACCTTACTGTTTTTACTTTTGGTCAGGTGTAATTACTGCTCTTAGAGATCCCCTCAGTGGGAATGTCTCTGAAATATAAATTCTTTGGCTGGTGAACATATGGCTTCTCTACTGCTCAGAGTAATAGTTTCTGAGTCCCCAGATCTCTATTTGTAAGTCATTAAATAACCTACCAAGAGCTTAAAGACAGGGAGGGGGACACCACTTTGCAGACAACAGGCTTTGGGAGTCCCCTTCCCACACAGGCTCTTCCTTCCTCTTTACTAGTTCAAACTCCTAACGGTCCCTCCAACCTGACTCTTCCAAGTCTCCTTCTCAGACCGGTCCCTCTGCTGTACAGGAATCGGGCTTTCCTCTGAGCCACACCACTTCCTATGGAGACAGGCTAAATATTACCTGTCATCATTTTCTGTTAGCATCCAGCACAAGTGTTAGCTTTCATGTTATTGTTTCATTGTTTTAGATTATTCTTTAGATTATTCGTCTTTTCCAATTATGTTTTTTTTCCTCTTAATTACATCCAAAGCACCTTGAAGGCTGGGGGAGAAGGGCAAGGTAGCACCACACTGTTGTGGAAAAACATGGCTGTTGGGTGCGGACGGACCTGCATTTGTATCATGGCTCCATCACTTTCCAGTTATGCCATCTTTGGGGGGCTACGCTAATCTCCCTGAGCCTCAGTTTCCTCATTGTCTCATGAGAATAGTATCTACACCAGGTAGGCTGCTGTGAAGGTTAAAATAATTTATGTAAAGTGCCTAGGACACAAGAGATGGTCAATAAACAGGAGCAGTGCTGCTACTATCAAGAAGGTCTGCTTTTACTTTTTGAACCCTCCGCAGAACCTTTCATATGGCAGAGGCAGGGTTGACAAAATTCTACTAACGTAAGTGAACTGATGTTTAGAAATTGAAGTTGAAATATATACACACAGATGATGGGTATTTGGGTGTTATTCTTTCTACTCTTTTGTTTTTAAAAACTATTTTTTGTGACAAAAGGTGAAATAGTAAAACCAAAAATATATGTGTATGCATGTGTGTGTGTATATATATATATATACACACATACATACATACTTTGGGGAGAAGGAGGCTGATGCATTATTAACTTTTATTAAGCTTAGAAAATACACAAAGGCTTGATGTTAATTTTATGCCTTTTATGTCTAAACTATTTAGTAATTAAAAAAGCAATTAAAAACCATCATCTATCACATTCATAAGTTAATAAAATGACGCACATACATGCGAAAAATATTGAATAAACATAAAAAAACTTACTAAAAAAATAAAATGAAAACAAATACACCCTCAGATGTGCCTTGTATAAAATTTGATGCCACAGGTCAAATCACACCACTTAATACAGGACCATTGTCTAGGTGTTTCCTGGATTAGCCACTAGGGGCTGCTAAAGAGTAGTGTTCCCAGGAACCAGGCAGCAAAAGATAAAAATCATTCAATTTGCCCGAGAAGTGGAAATCCAAGAGTCAGGCTCATTTCAGGGGGTCTGGGGAGCACGGATTTCAGCAGATCTGTTTGACCTGCGGTGAGGACCACGCTTTGCCCCAGGGACAGAGCTGCCTGGAACCAGCTCAGGTGCGAAGCCGGTGTTGGCACCTTAGAAACCCCGGACGCTGGGCTCAGGCTGTGTCACAGCTGACAACTTCAACAGCTGCTCTGCCAGGAGCTGTAAAGCATGGGGCAGATACGGAAGATTCTCATCTAGGCTTATAATTCCTTTTTTCTAGTGACTTCCCATACCCTGAGACTTCCTTCCAATAACATGCTTAAGTGGCATCAGTACATTCTGGAAAATTTATATAGCAGCAGCGGAACAGCTGGACTAGAAAATTATTCCTATTCTAAAAGTACACCCCAGGCCAAACCTTTTATGTACATATACAATTAAATAAGAGTGGTTTATACTGTATTTTAACTTTATGTATCTCTCTATGTCATTCATCCCATTTGAAAATAAAATATTTTAGGGTAGGGCTTGTCAGATTTCCTTGTAGTCAAAAAGAATGTTTTGTTGTATATTTGTTTGAAGTACCTTTGCTCAATTAATTCACTATATTCTCCCAATAACCTTGCGAGGAGTTATTAATCTTATTTGAAATAGAAGAAACTGAGACTTAAAGATGACTAGTCAGAGGAGACTCAGCTGGTGGAAGGCCAAGCAAAGGCAAGAATATTATTCCTTTTGGGGACGAGGATGACTCTCAAAGAGGGGCAGTAATTCGTGCTCAATACTTCATAGCTAGACAGAGATGGGTTGACTCCTTGCTGGCACTGTGCCCTCTCTCCACTATCCCATGCTTCGCAGATGAGTATGCTATAGTTTAGAAGAGATACATGTGTAGAGTTTCAGCAGGCTATTCTAAGCAGAGGAATGAAAAGATACCACCTTCTCAGGCTAGCTATTAAACTGTTCTTCATAGCCAGCATGCTCACCTATGCCCACTTCTCACACATAATAATAATGTAAGAGCTTCCCCCAACAGTGACATTGAACCTCTCAGGATCTCTAGCCTGGTGATAGAGGGCTCTGTCACTGGAGGTTTCCAGCTTGTTTTGCCTCAATCTCCTCAGCTGTTCCACCCTAGGCCACACCTCCTGGTCTGATTTGGTATTACTGCCAAATTCCCAAATCAATCGTCTTAAACCACAGGGAACATATGACAGCCTGTGTGAAAGTCACCTATGTTCAATTATAGATCTTTATATTTTAGTCATGTCCATCTTTTCTTCTGGGGTTTATCTGGAGAGAGAGTTGAGATCAAAAAGACAGAGAAGAGAAAACACTGTGTGGGAGGTGACGTGCCATGGTTGCTTGGGAGGCCTGTTTGGAGCTGCTGGTTGTAATTTACTGAAAAGAAAATGAAATTCCTGTCCACCATCCATCTTGCTGAAATGTCACAGTAAGTGCAGCTCGCTAGTAGTAGGGAGGTCTGATGGAGATGCCGACAAATCACCTGCTAGATCTGTTTGGTTTCTGATTTAAGAGCCATGTGTGGGCTGCAGAGAAATCAAAGTCTTGGTTCATGAACCAACAAGGAATTTTCCTGGGGTAAGAAATGTATGATTAAGGGAACCGACTCTTAATGACGGCACAGAAATGCTTTTCTCTGCCATGATACCATACATGAAGTCCAAAAGTCCCAAGTTCCAATGCAAGAGCACAGTGCACATTACTGATTTGTTGTATCAATGTCTGCTAATATATCTATTCATACGACACTTTTATCAAGGATGTGTATGACTCCGTTTATGATACATGGAAAGTGTAATTGTATAGTGGGCAGAGTAACAATGTAGATGTATGTTATCATGGAATTTCAGTGAACAACCTTGGCCTCCTGTCACCCTTGACAGTCAGTAGAAAACATACACCCAGCTGAAGAACAAAAAGTATGCCACTCTTTCTCTAATAAGAAAAATGCTCAGTGTTTGCCACCGGTAAGTCATACTTCTCTGGCACCTCAAAAATGTGTTTGCGATTTTAATTCTTACGGAGGTATGTAACCAGCCACTTGAGCTGGTCAAGGTTGACACCAACAGTATTGGCCAGAAAGGAAGATATATAATTCAAATTGGTCATTTATTGCCGCTGTTAACATTTTAGTTAGGGAAGAGGCTGAATCCATCGGTAAAACTGAAATCTTTTCATCTTGTTTTTCATGACAGCACCACCTTGGTAATTGGCTCTATCTGCTGAAAGATTTAAGCAAAAAAAAAAGCAATCCTGAGAAGGAGGAATAAAACAGGGGGAATTACGCTCCCTGACTTCAAGCTCTACTACAAAGCCACAGTTAATCAAGACAATTTGGTATTGGCACAAAAACAGACCCACAGACCAGTGGAATAGAATAGAAAATCCAAACATTAACCCAAACATATACAGTCAATTAATATTTGATAAAGGAATCTTGGATATACAATGGGGAGATGACGGCCTCTTCAGCAGCTGGTGTTGGCAAAACTGGACAGCTACATGTAAGGGAATGAAACTGGACTACTGTCTAACCCCATACACAAAAGTAAACTCAAAATGGATCAAACACCTGAATGTAAGTCATCAAACCATAAAACTCTTAGAAAAAAAGATAGGCAAAAATCACTTGGACATAAACATGAGCGACTTCTTCATGAACATATCTCCCCAGGCAAGGGAAACAAAAGCAAAAATGAACAAGTGGGACTGTATCAAGTTGAAAAGCTTCTGTACAGCAAAGGACACCATCAGTAGAACAAAAAGACATCCTACAGTATGGGAGAATATATTCATAAATGACATATCCGATAAGGGGTTGGCATCTAAAATATATAAAGAACCCACACACCTCAACAAACAAAAAGCAAATAATCCAATTAAGAAATGGGCAGAGGATATGAATAGACACTTCTCCAAAGAAGAAATTCAGATGGCCAACAGGCACATGAAAAGATGCTCCACATCACTAATCATCAGAGAAATGCAAATTAAAACCACAATGAGATATCGCCTCACACCAGTGAGGATGGCCAACATCCAAAATACGAACAACAAATGTTGGCGAGGATGTGGAGAAAGGGGAATCCTTCTACACTGCTGGTCTGAATGCAAATTAGTTCAACCATTGTGGAAAGCAGTATGGAGGTTCCTCAAAAAACTCAAAATAGAAATACCATTTGACCCAGGAATCCCACTCCTAGGAATTTACCCTAAGAATGCAGCAGCCCAGTTTCAAGAAGACAGATGCACCCCTATGTTTATTGCAGCACTATTTACAAAAGCCAAGAAATGGAAGCAACCTAAGTGTCCATCAGTAGATGAATGGATAAAGAAGATGTGGTACATATACACAGTGGAATATTATTCAGCCATAAGAAGAAAACAGATCCTACCATTTGCAACAACATGGATGGAGCTAGAGGGTATTATGCTCAGTGAAATAAGCCAAGCGGAAAAAGACAAGTATCAAATGATCTCAGTCAGATGTGGAGTATAAGAACAAAACAGCAGCAGACTCACAGAACCCAAGAATGGACTAACAGTTACCAAAGGGAAAGAAACTGAGGAGGATGGGTGGGAAGGGAGGGACAAGGGGGAAAAAGGGGCATTACGATTAGCAGACATAATGTAGGGGTGGGGCACGGGGAGGGCTGTACAACACAGAGAAGACAAGTAGTGATTCTATAGCATCTCACTATGCTGATGGACAGTGACTGTAATGGGGTTGGTGGGGAGGGACCTGATGAAGGGGGTAGTTTAATAACCATAATATTGTACATGTAATTGTAGACTAATGATACCAAAATAAATTATTTAAAAAAAAAAGATTTAAGCAAAAAAGAAAACAACCATAGTAAAAGCTCAGGCTTCTATACTGGGAACAAGGGGTGCAGGAAATTGTAAAAGGCCAAAGAGTCCTCCACACTTCAAAGTTCAGGTGGTATATAAAACCAGTGACATGGTGCTAATTACCACGCTTCTGATTTTCCTGATAACAGGCTCAGTGTCCAGATGGCCCCAGGAGCCTCTGGACACTGTACTGCTGAAAATAAACCAGCCCTCTGTCTGCATTTTCAGAAAAACTGAGTGAGCAGGGAGGACACCCCCATCCCCACCCCATGCTGCTCCAAGAGCACCCTGGGCGTGGCCCTGAGGAGATGCCCCAGGCCTGGCACATCCCACTTTCCAGCAACAGCCTAAGTACAACAGCTCCGTGGCCCTGTCTCCCTTTCATTTGCAATGCAGAGGAATTTCAGACTCTGGATGTCTCATCTCTAAAAGTGCAAAACAATCACATGCTCCATTCTCCTCAAGGATCTCACCTTCAAAATGTTCTTTATATCTTTTTCTTTCTTTTGTACATGATTTTCCCTTTTGGAATCAAGATTACTAAATCATTCTTCCCAGACTAATTTCTTTCACACGTGAGTATAAACTGGGCTCCCAAAACATATAATGATGCTACCAGAGATTCTGTGTGATTTTCAGAGATCTCTAACCCAGCCCCAGACTAAACACACACACACACACACACACACACACACACACACACACACACACACACACATACACATACACACACAATTAACAGTCAATCGCCATTCTCTTCCAAACAAAAAGCCCTTCGACATTCACCCTACGTGGCCTCACCTGTCCAGAGAAATGCTGAGTGGACACAGCAAGGGCCTGGAAGCCGCAGACGGCCCTCCTCAGCTCCACCCGGACCAGGCCCAGCTGCCTGGCTTGCTGCTCACACTTCTCCTTCAGCCGCTGAACCAACTGCCTCTCAGCTTCGCGGGCCTGCAGGTCTGGCTTGGGGGAAAACCCATTTCGGGGAGTCGCTGCCCGCTGCTTGGGGTATCCTAGGAAGAGAAAAGTTGCTTGAGAATGAACACTCAGCCCAAAAGTGACAGAAGCTCCCGACTCCATAAGGATTTCATTACAGGCAAGCGGCTGAGGAGAGATTACCCATGGTTTGTCATTTTAGGTATTCAACATAAAAAACCGATAGACTTCAAATATTTGCTGTTTATATCCTTCTTAGTTTCATGTTTGGAAAAAGAGTAATAAAGTTGCCAAATTCCTCCTAACTTCCTACAATTCTAAGCAGCTGGTTTGTTTTTGTTTTTGTTTTCCTTTAAGGAGATTACTCTTTGAAATGTCTAATGGGAAATCAATCCATCAATCCAGGTCGAAGGCAAAGTCGTAACTTAGCAACCTCTTAATTGGGCTTTACAGAGTGGTGCCTACACACCCCTCCCTCCACTAGGGGCGCTCTGATGTCAGGTTCAAGTCACACATCCGAGGACGTCTGCTCCGGGGCTTTCTGGCTTCAAATTCCCCGAATCAATGTCCCCCAAATATTCCCATGTGACCACTCAGACCACGTCCAGGCTCAGGGTCCTGGCACCAAAACCTTTCACTTTCCAATGGGAAGCCCTGCTTCTTCTCATCAGTCACCAGAATAATCCTTCTGATTATAAGACAACTCATGACCTGTGTGGACCCCTCCTTCCAGTGATGCTCCACTGCAGAAAGAAGAGGGTGCCCATTCCTGACCATGGCCCCTAGAGCTTCTACGACCTGGCCCCTGCCAGGCAGACGTTAGGTGTCGGACGGCCACAAATGAAGGAGCCAGAAACTCCGCCTGGGTTGGGGACAGAGTAGGAGAGGCTTTACGGAGAGCCGGCCAGGAGGCTGAAGCTTGAGGAGTAAAGACAAGGCCCTGGGAAAGGGCACAGAGATAAGCGTCCCATCGTGCTCAAGGGCCTGTGGTAAGCGAGGCCCTTTCCCAGAACGGCTGTCCTTCCGGGGTGAGGCTCCAACAGGCCTGACACCCACAGAATGCCTCTGTGGACAAAGGACTTACATTCCAAAGGCACATTCTTTCCTTTGCTCAAGTAGATCACATCCTAGAGGACATGGCGTGAACGCTGACCGCACAATCACAAATAAACTTCAATATTCCAGAAGTCCTTTGGTCTCCTGGCCACTGCAGCTCCCCTCCCACAGCCCCCAAAATATCAGGGAGGAACATAAATCAGAAAATGGTAGCCTCTGCAGTGAACACAAAAGTGGCCTTATCGTTTAAGGGGAAAAGATGGTTAATTGATCTAAATACTTTTGATTGTTAATTTAATAGTAACCATGCTGATTTCTGTTAAATCGTCCTCCTCTTAAGAAATCAACAGAATCACAATGCAACCTCACATACATCTTAATGTATTACGGCTTAATGGAATAGTACAATGTGAAATTGTCGCTTCTTTAAAACTGTCTTAATGATAGTAGAAAATTCACTTGCATATCGTAGGTGAATCGCTCTGAATACATTCTTAATCCCAACATTCTCAGTATTGAAAACAAAAGAAATGTGAGAGATTTTTACCGCCTTCATTAAACTCTAAGAAACAGCCTCAGACGTAAGGTAGTTTTTTTCATGATTACTGTTTACCATTTCATTGTTGTGGCTGGAGATTTTATGAAAAACTCCAAGTTTTTCATCAGTGTGTTGAGGGACCAGGTGCTTGACACCCGTTACAAGAGAAGACACTTCTTTTAGAAATCTAAAGGAAATAATGAAACGCATTTCCAGCTCAGGGGATTAAAGCTGACTGCAATCCACCGCATGTCGGGTCACCTCTGAACGTGGGGACATTAGTGAGCGCTCCCGCTGCTGTGTGTTTGGGGCTGTCAGTTTTGCCCCTATTATTAATACTATTATTATTACTGCTATTATCACCGTCATCATTATCAGGTTAGCAATTACATTCAATGGTAAATGGACAATAAAAGGATTTGGTGAAATGCTATTCTTGGCGCTTGCTTTGATATTGGTGTTAATTGTTCTATGGCTTTTATCCACACACTCAAAATTCCAGTGTTCTGTTGAACACCAGTACACCCAGTCCATATTTCTATTCCCAGGGATACTAAACTGACATTCTGGGCCAAGACAGAGGCTCCCCTGGGAATATCGGCTTGGTACCAACACACCAAGTATAGGCTGAGCTACTCTGTGACTCCGAACTACCTTATGAAACCACCTCTTGTTTGTGACTGCTGGCTGGATGCACCTGTGGCTCCGGGCCACTGTCACAGTGTAGACTAAGGCTAGTGTTAGGCTGGAGAAAGGCTGGTTGTGTTCTCCATTGCTTTTCGTTGGAAAGGTCCTGCCATTTTCTAAAATATATCAAATATAACTTTGCCTGGGACTGATAATCATTTTACTGTCAGCAGCATATTTTTGATTCTCACTGAAAACAGTATTCTCTCTTTTGCTGTCAGTTTTTGCTAAGTACCCATAGCTGACTCCCTGCAGCAGTGTTCTGTTACCCTCCTATCCACCCACATGTCAGACCATCCCAGGATGGCACCTAAGGGCAGCCACACAGGCTCGGCTACCGTCTTGGGGACAGAGGGTTTATGCTGAATGAAGGTAACTGACATACAGCCAGCTTCAGCTATTTCATTAAAAATGAAGGAGGATTTTGTTAGCTTCTTTTGTCTTCTCTTAAAAGCCAGCAGGTAAGAGAGCTAAAATACTAACCTGCTTAGGAAGTAAGGGGTTCATAGGGTCCTGCAATGGAAACTTCTGGAGGCAATGATCACACGGAGTCAGAGCACATGGTCCACACCGGGATGAGATGCGGTGATAGCAATTCACTTCTGACCTCTGACACCCATTTCTCTGGCAGAGCCACCATGCAAGCTTTAATGAGGGGCATGCCATGCCGCCTGAGGACATTTCCAGGTGCTGGAAGGATTCATCACCACCTCCTTTCTGGTTCCTTGCAGAATGTTATTGTTTCTGGGGTAGTTGAAGGTTCAAAGCAGGCCAGCATGCCCCCGACCTCTCCCTGCAGCCAGGCAGTGCCTACTTGTGAGGTTTGGCCTCTTTCCAAAAAAATCAAAGCTCTGCTCTCCTCCAATATACTTCTGATTTCCACCCAGTTGAACCAAGAAACTGATATTAGTGAATAAAGACATTCAAAATAGTTTTGGAGTTTTCAAATGAAGTGAAAAGGAGGGCAGAAATACTGGTTTTTTACTGAGCCCCCTTGGAAACTTCCCAACTAAATGAGGTTTATCCCCGAAGCAACAATTTGATATGAAATATACGAGGAGAAATACCTAGACCAGTGTCTTGCCTACTGATGAACTGATTTCATACACAGCCTTCATGCCATGTGATTTGTGGGGGACCAAAATATTTGACAACATTTACTGAGCACCTGCTCTGTGAATGATATGTGCAAGGCCCAGCGTGGAGCGTAAAAGCAATAAGGCTCTATTCCCGTCCTTACACAATCCATTGTCGGGGGGGCCCAGCCAGGCCTAGATTTCTGGTTTTCCGACTTGCTGCCTGGGACTCTAACCACTAAAGCATACTGCTGATTCGTGTTACATCTCTAGCAGATCTCACAGGCTTGGGGCATGGCTTTCAATTCTAGAACATCCTCCTAGTATCTCCATTTCTTTTTAGCCATCCTACTGGCTACAGGACTGATGAGGTACAGAGAGAATCTATGATGGTCCCAGTTAACAACTGGCAACTCAGAGCGGAAAGCCAGTGACCTTATGTTCTCCCAAAGGTGAGTGCAGGCGGTTTGTGTGCAAAGGCTGAGAGCACTGGGGAGAACACAGCTTTTGAAAATGGGAAGCAAATATTAAAAATTCATCTGCAGCCATCTGGTCACTATCAAGAGATTTCTAATGGGTCGGATCAGAGAGCTTGGCTTAAAAATTTTAAAGCTGGAAGATTAATTGACATGGTAACAAGCAGTGCGTCATTGAAAACTGTGTTTACAGCATCAGAGAAAGCTCATGACCTTAACGCTTGTAAACAAGAAAGGAAAGAATTATAGGACACAACTTTGACAGCCTTCCTGCTTAAAGAAAAGCCCTTCATGAGTTTGGTTAACATCCTAACAGAAAGGAAATCTGCTTTGCCCACTGGGAGCACAGGTACTGAGTTCTTTGCAGTCTTGGGCAATATTTTTCCTAAACTGATCTAAATTTATTTCAGAAAATTTTGCCCAGGACAACATTATATTTACACTTCGTACTTGCACTTGTTTGCCTGGGGTTGGCTAGCGGTGGGGAAAAATGAAGAGCAAATAGCATTGGAGATAGGGGATTTTTTTCCAGCCAGTCCTGGGCATTGGTAAAGGCAGGAATTACTAAATTGGGCAGCCCGAGCCACATAAGGGACATGCTATACTCTAGAAAGGAGGGATTTACGTTTCCCATTCCATGGAAGGAGCAGATTCTTTTCCATTTTGATGTACAGAAGAACAGAAAACACATGAAGTTATCATCAGGGTTTCCAAAGCCACCTACGAAAAATTTGTTACTATAATCCACTCACTAGACAAAATAAAAGTGGACATAAACTATTTCATCTTCAGGAAATTTCTTATTATTTGCAAGAAGTACAGGTGCTATTTATCAAGGTAAATCTAACCTCCTTTCTCCAAGGGTGAAAAAATTGTGGTTTAACAATGTTCTAGCAATTGCTAAATTTTTATATAAAACACTAGCTACTTCTGGCCAAGATGGAGAAAGAAGCGTCAGACTTACCCTCTCATCTGAAACCACCCCCTCCAAGTTGGCCAAAGATATAAGACAAGTTTTCAAGACATTAACATTAGACAACGAAACACAGTGATCCCTGAGAGTCCGAAAATAATTGAGGGGATTCCTACAACTGCCTGAGCCTACTGCTTGGAGTGACTTCCCGGCGAGTCAGGGAACCCAGGGGGAGTCTTAGTAGATTCCTCAAGTTGAGAAAATGGAGCTGGTGGTTCAGGGGCCTCAGGGGTTACCAGGCACAGTAGCAGAGAGGACAGAGCTCCACAGAGAGAGAGTCCGGGAGACACACAGAAGGGCCCCTGTAGTTTTCAGCTAAGTTCTGATTGGTACATGCTTGGAAGGAAAGTTGTCCAAGGGCAGGGAAAAAAAACTCCACAAAGGCTTAGAGGGAACAATCCCAAGAGCTGACAGAAGGCCAACACTTGTTCTTGCTCCTGTAAGCCACAGTGGAAAACCTCATAATTCCTGGGGCATCAGTACTCGGAAGGGTTTTGCCTCAATAATATGATAAAATTAGCCCTAGTCTATTGCCAATTGGAACTTGCTTAATAAAGCTGACAAGCAAGGCCCCAAATGATCAAACTCTCCCTAGGTGACATAGCTTTAGCCAAGAACATAGCTTAAGAATATTTATAGGAATAAAAAAAATTTCAGTACTCAATAAGGAAAAATTCACAATGTCTGGCATCTAAAATAATTCTCAGGCATGCAAATAAGCATAAAACAACATAATAAAAACCAATAAGAAACCCATAAAATTTAGTATATTCGCATAAAACCCATAATGAGAAAATGCAACCAACTGAAGCCCGCCAACAAATGGCACAGGTGATTAACAGTTATTATAACTATATACCGCATGTTCAAGAAGCTAGAGGAACCATTGAAAATGTCAAGTAGAAGCAAAGAAGATTTTTTAAAGACCTACATAAAAATCTGAGATGAAAAATATGGTGGATGGGATTAAGAGTAGATTAGACACTACATAGGAAAAGAAAGATTGATGACACAAATTTTCATAGTAGCATTACTTACAGGAGCCAAAAATTGGCAACAACCCAATTGTCCATCAACTGATGAATGAGTAAACAAAATGTGACCATCCAATGGAATAATATTCAGCCAAAAACAGGAATGAGGAGCTGATTCATGCTTTGATGTGAATGGACCTAAAAAACATTATGCTAAGTGAAAGACACCAGTGCAAAAGGCCATATATTACATCATTCCATTTGTATGAAATGTCCACAATAGGCAAATCCAGGGAATAGGAAGCAGACTAGTGGTTGTCAGGGGTTGGGGGAAGTGGGGCATGGGGAGTGATGGCTAGTGGGTACTGGTTTCTTTAGGCGTGATGAAAATGCCCTGGAATTAGTGGTGGTGGTTGCACGACCTTGTGAATATAGTAAAAACCACTGAACTGTATACTTCAAAAGGGTGAAATTTATGGTATGTGAACTATAGCGCAACTAATACAAAGACTCAGTAAGGTCTATTTGGAACATTTTGCTGCCATTTTATCAAAATGCAATTGTCAAAACAGCTATATTAGAATGTCTTGTTTCCCTTATCGTATGGTTTTTGCTGTCAAGAAGCTTAGATTTGTGGAAGAGAAATAGCTCTGATACATTGGTGTTTTAGATCTATTATCACTTATCTTCACCACAACCTTGCAGCATATCTATAATTCTCACTTTACAGAAGAGGAAACTGAGACTCAGAGAAGTCATCTTATTTGCCTAAGGTCATACATCACATGAGCCACTGAGTCAGGGTTTGAACCTGAATCAAGAGATTCCTACAATTGCCTGAGCCTACTGCCTGGAGTGACTTTCCAGTGCGTCGGGGAACCCAGGTGGAATCTAGTAGCTCTACTTTGGGTCATGCAACCAGGCAACATTTAGGACATGTAGAAAAGTTTCTAGTGAAGGCAATTAAGTATGTGCATTTGCAGATACAAGATGAGAACCAGGAGAGAGTGGCATTACAGAGTTGCAGGAAGGAAAATTTCAGGGAGAAGGAATGATCAATAATGCCAAATGCCACAGAGATAAGACAAGGAATAGGACTTGTCCAACGAGACTAAACAAATAAGCAGTCACTCGTGGCCCTCGCAGGAGCAGCATCAGGGGAACGCTGAGAGCAGCAGCCAGACGGCAGTGAGGAGAGGAGACATTTGTAGGCAAAGGGACAGAGGTGGACTGCTCTTTTCCAAGCCTGACTCAAAGGACAGGGAGAGAAATGTGTCATAAATATGTGAGTCAGGGGAATTTTGTTGTTCTGGCTCGTTTTGTTTGAATGAGACTGATTGCAGAAAATATGGTCCCTGTCCTCGATGAATTTATATATCATTAGGGGAGGGAAGTACACTTCAAACTCCCCACTCAGAAAGCCACTCCTAGGCCAGATGACATCTGAGGGTTCCTTACAGGCACTGGTGTGCCAGTTGATCTTCGATACTCAGCACTCTGAGGAAAGGAGAATCACCCTCAGAAAGGGATGAAGGAAGCAAGGAGGGGACTCTGGGAACACAAAAAATGTGCCTCTTCCCCCCACGGAGGACTCTCCACTATTGTTATGTAGCATCGCCAGGTTTCTATTTATCAAGGCTAGCTCAAAATCCACCTGGGTGAAGCTGGTCTCCAATACATCTGCCCCCTTTGGTACAGACCCCGCCACTGTGCACTGAATGTCTGTGCCCCCCACCACCAAATTCATATGTTAAAGCCCTAATCCCCAGGTGAGAGTGTTCTGAGGTGGGGCCTTGGGAACTAATTAGGTCATGAGGGTGGAGCCTTCATGAATAGGATTAGTGCCACGATAATAAGAGATGGGGGAGAGATCATCTCTCTTTTCCCCATATAAAGACAAAGTAAGAAGGCGTCTGTCTGCAAACCCCAGGAAGAGAGCCCTTACCAGGAACCAAACCAGCCAAACCTTTGATGGCCTTCCAGTCTCCAGAGCTCTGAGAGGTAAACATCTGTTGTTTAAGCCACCCAGGAGAGTACTTGTTAGAGCAGCCTGAGCAGATGAACACACTCGCATGACGCCTCTGAGTGAGAGTAGAACCTGTGACAATGATAAGATACTATTGTCATCATGAGATTATATTATATACCAAGAGGATTACCCTTGGTGAGCCTGTTAAAAAATTTTTCTCCCAGTTGGTTGCAGAGTAGGGAGTCAGAGATTTGAAGTCAGAGAAGGCATCAACACACCATTACTGCTTTCAAGATAGAATGGGCCACATGACAAGGAGAGCTGAAAGTAATCCCTGGAAGCCAGCAAGGGAACAGAAGCCTCAGTCCTACAACTCCAATTACCTGGTTCTACCAACAACATGAATGTGCTTGAAAGTGGGTTTTTTCCTCCAAATCCTCCAATCAAGAACTCAGCCCAGCTCACACCATGATTTCAGCCCTGTGGTACTCTGAAAAGAGAACTCAATTAAGCCACACCTAGATGTTTGACCTAAAGAACTGTGGTCTATAAAACTAATAAATGGATGTTATTTTTAAAAAAGAAAAGGAAAGGAAAAGGTTAGAGAATATATAGCAAGAGAAACTATCCAAAATGAAACAGAGAAAAAAGACCCCCAAAAATAAAAGAGTATCAGTTTGGACAGGAGCTGTAGGACCACTTCAAGAAGCCTAATATATGTATAATTGGAGTCTCTGAAAAGGAGGGGATAGAACTGAAAAATCTTTGAAGAGATAACAGGCAAAATTTTTTCAAATTTTATGGAAACTGTATAACCACAGACCCAAGAATCTCGACAAATCTCAAGTACACAAGAAAATGAGGTATAGTGTTATATTGCTCAAAAACAGTGACAAAGAGAACATCTTTGAAGTTGCTGGAGAAGAAAGACATTATGTACAGAGAGACAAAGATAACAGCTGATTTTCATTGGGAATCATTCAAACCAGAAGACAGTGGAACATCTTTAAATGCTTAAAGAAAAAAAAAATGCCAACTTGGATTCTGAACAAAGTTAAAGTATCTATCAAAAATAAAGGGAAACAAAACTGAAGTTTTTATCACCAGGAAACCTCTACCACAAGAAACGTTAAAGGAAATTCTTCAGGCCAAAGAAAAATGATACCAGATGAAAATCTCGATATATGTAAAATAATGAAGAGCATTAGAAATAAGAACTAAATGAGTAAATCTAAAACACTTTTTCCTTATTTAAATCTCTTTAAAATAATCAACAATAGTAATGTAGTGTGGGTTTATAATTTATGTAAAAGGAAATATTTGATAACAACACCACAAATGCCAGGAGGAGAGAGGTGGAAGCATAATGTAAGATTCTAAAACTTTATATGAAGTGATATAATATCACTTAAAATTAGAATATGAAAAGTTAAAGATGTAGACTGTGAACTCTAAAACAACCACTGAAGTAATACAAGATATAGATAGCTAATATATCAACAAAGGAGACAGAAGGAATCAAAAATATGCAATTAATGTAAAAGAAGGCAGCAAAATAGGAAAGAAAGAACATGTGAAATGAATAGAAAGTAATAGTAAACTGGTAGATTTAATCCCAAACAAATCAATAACATTAAACATATATGAAAGGTGGAGTTTTAAGATTGGGTAAAGATGCAAGAGCCAATTATATGCTGCCTGTAAGAAACCAATTTAAATATACAAATAGATGGAAAGGAGAAGTAGGGAAAGAGCTGAAACTAATAGCTGGAGTGACACTATTAATACTGCATGAAGTAGATTTCAGGGAAAAGAGTGTTACCAGGGATAAGGAGGGTAATTTCATAATGACAAAGAGGGCAATTCATCAAAATGATAAACAACCCTGAACATTTATGTACCTAATAGTACAAAATACATGAAGCAAATAATGATAGAACTGAAAGGAGGAACATACTTATCCCTGATTATATTCTGAGATTTCAACAGCCTCCTTTCAATTACTGATAAAACATGCAGACAGCAAATAAGCAAGGGCATAAAATACTTGAACAATGCTCTCTGCTGACTTGTCCCATAACATTTATAGAATGTTCCACTTGGGAACAGCAGAATAGACATTCTTTTTAAGTATGTATGAAACATTTACCAAGGCAGACTTGCTGTGGACCAGAAAACAAGTCTCAATAAATTTCAGAAGATTCAACTCATCCAAAGTATGTTCTCCAACCACAACATAATTAAATTAAGATCAGAAAGATCTGTGGAAAGCCCCAAATATTTGTAGATTAAATAATGCAGCTCAAATTATACTGGGTTAAAGAAGAAATCAAAAAAGGGAAATTTGTAAATTATTTTGAACTGAATGAACATAAAACCCAATATATCAAAATCTGTGGATTACAGCTAAAGCAATATGTACAGGGAAATTTATTATACTAAACACTCACATTAGAAAAGAAAGACTTCATAATAATGACATCAGCTAATTAAACCCAGTGTATGCAAAAGAAAAGAAATAATAATGATCAGAGTAGAAATTAGTTGCATGTCCTTCTGCAAAAAAGAAAAATTCAAGCCATACTTCACATTACATGCAAAAAATTAACTCAAATTGAATGGCAGGCTTAAATATAAAAACTATAACTCTAAATCTTTTAGGAGAAAATCTTTGTGTCCTTGGGTCATGCAAACATTTTTTAGATAACACCAAAAACATGGAGCATATAAGAAAAAAATTATGAATTGGACTTCATGAAAATTTAGAACATCTATTCCTCAAAAGACATTCTTAGGAGAATGCAAAACAAGCCACAGATCATAGGGAAAGTGTCAGGGGCTGTTGTCATTTATGATACCATGTTGTGAGAGCTCCTCCACCTTCTATACTAACCACAAACCTGTACTCACCTTTCCTTTCTCCTCCTCCCCCCTCCTTTCTGCTAGAGCACAAGAACAAGAAAGTTAACTCATTTAGCAATAGATGTTAGGAACCATGTGACACAAGAACAAAAGGACTCCATCTTGTTGTTTACTTCTTCTTGGTCAGTTTCCCGCCACAGCTTCCCGCTAAGTCCTCAACCAGGTCCGTTGCTTACGTCAAAGACTACTGAGCATGTGCACAACTCGGTGTGTGATTGGACTTTGGAAGCTACCTCATTATCATAATGGGCAACCAACCAGAAAAAGCTACTCCCTACCACGCCCCTTCAAATGCTATATATTCCTTGCCTTTTCTGTTAATAAAGTAGAGCTTGACAAAAACTGCAGGCTCTCCGTGTCATTTTGTCTCATCCCATTTCATAGGTAGTCGCGGCTCCCCCGAGGTCTCCCACGTCTTAAGAAGCCCTCGCTGGCGAGGACAACTGGCGCCCAACGTGGGGCTCGAGGATCGTAGCCCGCCTACCTAGAAGAGAAAGTAGTCGCAGCTGCGCAGGATTCATCGGGCTATCAGCTCGAGAGCCGCCCGATCGGTGACGACGAAAGCGGACGGCTAACGGGTAGGTCCATTCGGACGTTCTCTTAACTCAAAATGGGACAGGAACTGTCTAAGGAGGCGCAGTTCTTAAAAGATATTCAACAGTGCCTCCGAGAGAGAGGGGCACACGTTAAAAAACAGGATCTCTTGAAGTTTTTTCAGTATATCCAGAAAGTCTGCCCTTGGTTCCCCCAAGAAGGAATCGTAGACCCCAAACGTTGGGACCGTGTAAGACTTTGCCTTCAGGCACACTATGAGGCTGTTGGACCTGAGAGAGTCCCTATTCAAACCTTTTCATACTGGAACATGATAAATGACATTTTCTCTCATGCCCAAAACTTTCACCCCTCTGCAGCTCAGGCTGTTGTCTCCGCCGCTGAATTTCTTACTACCACTCCTACTCCGTCTCGGGCACCCTCTAGACACACTGTTGTGGAAATTCCTCCTGAAGATCTCCCATCTCCACCCTCTCCTCCCTCACCGCCTCCGCTCTCTTCTCCCCCTTCGCCCGTACTTTCTGAACGGCCTCCGCCTGCCTCTATCTACCCTGTTCTCCCCTCTGATCCTGAGCCCTTTCCCTCAGAGGACCCCCCCCCTCATCCTCTTCCTAGTCCTCAAAGTAATCGCCCTCCTCCATACGGCGGCTGCGGCCACTCCTTTCCCCCCCATTTTCACAAACCTCCACCTCTTTGCGCCCCTGTCATAGACCCACAGCTTCGCTCCCTAATCTCTCATTCGCAGGCTGCACTTACTTCTGACATAAAAGACCTTAAAAACATGATTCAACTACAGACCGAGCGCAACGCTCTCGTTAAAGAACTCCAAGGCCTTCAACTCTCGCTTACCCAGCCTGTCAGCTCTCTTAACCTTCCCCAACACTTCAATCCGGTTCCTTCTTACCCTCCTAAATCTCATAAAAAACTCTCAGCCCCTAAGCATAAAACTCCCTTTGTCTTTCCCGTTTGCACCCGTTCCTCAGATAACCCTGCCGCTGCCGACGGCTTATCTACCACGGCTGCCGCCGCGCCATTTGATAGTGAAAGTAACCATTCTCTCCGCATGCGCTCCTCCTCCTCCGAATGTGAGGCTGAGGAAGACACAAAAAATTCCTCTTCTGACGATGAGGGCCGCCCCCCTCCCCTTGTCTTACGGCGTCCTCGTTCGCTGCGTTTTAAACACCTTAAAGAATTGCAGCATGCAGTCTCCCAATATGGTCCTTCTGCTCCTTTCACTCTATCGCTTTTAGATTCCATCTGTGAATCCCTTCACCCCACTCCGTCCACCTGGTTCCACTTAGTAAAAGCTGTTCTTTCTAGGGGAGATTACCTCCATTGGAAAACTGATTATGATGACCGTTGCCGCTCATTCATTAGCAATATGCCCTCTGCTCAAAAAAGAGCTGAGCGTTGAAACATCAATAAACTTTTAGGTACTGAGCCTTATGCTAATCCTGAAAACCAGAAGCAATTTAGCCAAGCCATCTTAACCCAGGTACAAGCAGCAGCTTTAGCAGCCTGGAAAAATCTCCCTACTAAAAGTTCCACTTCCTCCCTTTCCAAAATTAGACAAGGAACACAAGAATCCTATACAGATTTTGTGGGCCGCCTAACTGAAGCCGCTGAGCGCATTTTCGGCCCCCAAGAAAGTGAAAGCCCATTCGTTCTCCAATTAGCATATGAAAACGCTAATCCTGCTTGCCAAGCAGCGCTCCGTGGGAACCGCCGAGGAAAATCCCTTACAGACTTTATCAAACTCTGTTCAGGGATTGACTCAGCTTCACATGCCATCGGCATTGCAATTGGAGCAGCCTTATCCTCTAACAAACCCAATGTCTGTTTTAAATGTAAACAACCTGGACATTGGGCTAGAAATTGCCCTATGGCCACACAAGGACAAACCCAAGCCACTCAGAAAGTAACTCCCAGCCCTGTTTTACCAGCTACCGTTTGCCCCAAGTGCCGTCGTGGCAAACATTGGGCTAATCAATGCAAATCTAAAACAGATATCGATGGACAGCCTATCAATCAAAGTCCATCGTTTCCCCAAACTCTAATACCTCACCAACAGCCTTCGGGAAACGAACCATGGGGCCAGCCCTCGGCCCCTCCCCAACTCCAATCTGCCCCGAGGGCATTAGGGCACAATCCTTACAGCGCGCCACCCCAGGGAGCGCAGGCCTGGACCTCAGTCCCTCCTCCCACACAATATTAACCCCTGAAGAAGGACCAACAATCATCCCCACAGGAATCCATGGGCCCCCTCCCCAAGGCATGTTTTTTCTTGTCATTGGACGAGCTTCATCCACCCTCAAAGGCCTTGTAGTCCACCCTACTCTAATAGACAATGACTATACAGGAGAAATTAAACTTATTGTATCTTCCCCCTTAGGAGCTACTCTTCTGTCTGCAGGTACTCGCATTGCACAAGCTATTCCCCTGCCTCTATCTTCTTCCACCTATCCTTCTCAAAGCAATTACCGGGGAGCCTCCACCCCCGGTTCCTCAGATGTCTATTGGATGCAAAAAATTACTACTAATAGGCCCACCCTCCAGCTTAAACTTGATGGAAAAACCTTTCAAGGTATATTAGATACTGGAGCTGACGCTACAGTCTTATCCCAAACCCATTGGCCTCAATCATGGCCCTTACAGCCCTCATTAACCCATTTACAAGGCATTGGCCAGTCCAGCAATACTTTACAAAGTTCAAAATTTTTAAAATGGGAAGATTCTGAAGGAAACAGTGGCCTAGTTCGCCCTTTTGTAGTCCCTGGACTCCCCGTTAACCTGTGGGGAAGAGACATTTTAGAACAATTAGATGTTGTCCTTTGCAGTGGTAATGAATTTGCCTCCAGGCAACTGAAAAAACAGGGGTGGTCCCCTGGGTCAGGACTAGGAAAAAACTTACAAGGCAACCCCAGCCCCATAATAGTCACTCAAAAAACGGATAGAACAGGTTTAGGGTACCCCCAAACCCCTCAAAATTTTTCATAAGGGCTATTGACACTCCTGCACCTTGGGCTGATGCTATCACTTGGAAAAGTGATGAGCCAGTCTGGGTTGATCAATGGCCCCTCTCTTCTCAAAAAGCCCAAGCTGCTTATCAGTTGGTGCAGGAACAACTAGAAGCAGGACACATTGAACCCTCTACCTCCCCATGGAATACCCCCATCTTTGTTATTAAAAAGAAATCAGGCAAATGGAGACTTTTACAAGATCTCAGGAAAGTAAATCAAACTTTGCAAATTATGGGAGCCTTACAACCAGGCATCCCGTCCCCCATCGCCATCCCTGTTGATTTCCACAAAATCGTCATTGATTTAAAGGATTGCTTTTTCTCCATACCCCTACACCCTCAAGACAAAAAGAGATTCGCCTTTAGTGTCCCTGTTGTCAACTGTGTAGGCCCTATGCCCCGCTTTCAATGGAAGATCCTCCCCCAAGGAATGGCTAATAGTCCTACACTCTGTCAAAAGTTTGTTGCTCAAGTCATTGATCCATTCCGCTCACAATACCCTCATATCTACCTCATCCATTACATGGACGACATCCTCTTGGCCGGACCTAACCATTCTGAAGTCCTCTATTTATCACAATTAATTATAAAAGCCTTAAGGGATCAAGGACTTCAAGTAGCTCCCGATAAAATTCAGTTACAACCCCCCCATACCTTTTTAGGCTTTGAACTATTTCCCTATAAGGTAAAAACACAGAAACTCACCATTAGGACAGGACACTTACAAACTTTAAATGATTTCCAGAAGCTTTTAGGAGACATAAATTGGCTACGTCCTTACCTCCATATTACTACAGGAGACCTTAAACCTCTATTTGATATTTTAAAGGGGGATTCTGACCCCACGTCAAGCAGAAGCCTCACCCCTGAGGCTCAGGCTGCTATCAATAAAGTTTCCACAGCTATCCAGCAACAAGGAGTTTCTTACTATGATCCCACAAAACCTCTGCTCCTAATATTGTTTCCTTCCACTTTTACCCCTACTAGAATTCTTTGGCAACAAGGACCTCTATATTGGATACATCTCCCTGCCTCTCCCTCAAAAATCCTCACTACGTACCCTTCCCTTATGGCAGCCTTAATCATAGAAGGAAGAACAGCCACCCGAAAACTCTTTGGGAGAGACCCATCATCCATTGTCACTCCCTATGCAGAGAAACAAATAGAATGGCTTATGCAGAATGAGGACTCTTGGGCACTGGCCTGCATTGGCTTTCTGGGAACATTCTCATGCCATCTTCCCTCCGATAAGCTACTTCAATTTTTACAAACAACTCCACTTGTATTCCCCAAGGTTACTTCTTCCCGGCCTATTCCAAATGCCTTGCTGGTCTTTACTAATGGCTCTTCCACAGGTCTTGCAGCCATCCATTCATCTAAAAACCAAAAAACTCTCCAGACACCCTTTAAGTCCGCACAGCTTGTGGAGCTATACGCTGTTCTGCAGGTGTTTATAGATCTCTCAGATCAGACCTTTAATCTATATACTGACAGCTCTTACGTTGCCCAATCTGTACCCCTTTTAGAGACTACTCCCTATATCAAACCTTCTACTAATGCATCTCCTTTATTCTGCGACATACAAAGGCTTATACTAACACGGAGACATCCCTTTTTTATAGGACACATAAGAGCCCATTCCAATTTACCAGGACCCCTAACTAAAGGAAATGATACTGTTGACCAACTTACAAGATTAGTGGCTCATGTATCTACCTCTACCCCCCTCACCCAAGCACAAGAAGCCCATAAGTTACACCACCTAAATGCTCAAACCCTTCGTCTTCAATTTAAAATCACTAGAGAGCAAGCTAGAGCCATTGTAAAAAACTGTCATAATTGTGTCATGTTTCTCCCTGAGCCTCATTTGGGAGTCAATCCCAGGGGGCTTACCCCCGGAGAGCTATGGCAAATGGATATCACTCACATCCCCTCCTTCGGTAGTCTAAAGTATGTTCATGTTACCATTGACACATTCAGTGGTTTTATTTTTGCCTCTCTACAGAGTGGTGAGGCCGCCAAACATGTCATTTCTCATGTCCTCCAATGCCTCACTGTGCTAGGAGTTCCTAAATGTATAAAAACAGACAATGGTCCTGGGTATACTGCTAAAAACTTCAAAGAGTTTTGCCATTGCCTCCAAATAAAACATCTTACTGGCATTCCATATAATCCTCAGGGACAGGGGATTATAGAGAGAGCTCATCAAAAGGTTAAAAATCAAATTTCTAAACAAAAAGAATCATCCACAGAGCTCTCTAACTACTATAAAAATCCTAAAAATCTTCTCAATCATGCACTGTTCGTCCTCAACTTCTTATCAGTGGACGAACAAGGCAAGTCTGCAGCAGACAGACTATGGCATCCGGCCACCAAAGATACTTATGCTCAGGTCCTTTGGAAGGACCCCCTAACTAATCAGTGGCACGGACCCCATCCAGTACTTATATGGGGAAAAGGACACGCATGTGTCTATGATCAAGAACACCAGTCAGCCAGATGGCTCCCAGAAAGATTAATAAAATGTGTTAATAACATTTCATCCAGGGAAAGCAAACCCTGAGATTTCCCTCTTTTTGCCTTGCAGAAAAATGCTGCTGCTGTTGCTTCTGCTCTGGCCTCCTCTCGTCCTTGGCACCTCCAGACGGACATCTCCTCATCAGCTGTTCAACTACACATGGCAAGTTATTAATGAAGCAGGAGATGTTGTCCATTCCATCTCAAGCGTGAGTTCATCCACCCCTTGGCCCACCTTAACACCTGACCTATGCAAACTTGCCCTTGGTGCTTCAGACTCAGGATGGGGAACTAGCCACCTGTTAGCCTCCACGTCTCCTAATCCCCCAGAAAATACCCGCTTGGGCCCTGGGTCAGCTTGCGGTGGCTCCAGGCAGCGAAGCATATTAGCTAGAGATCTTTCCAATAAAACCCGAAGCCCGCATGGGCTTCTCCAAGGGTTTTATGTTTGTCCCGGGCTTCACAGAGATCGAAGTATCAATTATAAATGTGGTTACCAGTCAGACTATTATTGCGCCTCATGGGGCTGTGAAACCACTGGAGACACCTATTGGCACCCCTCTTCCAGTTGGGATTATATAATTGTCAAAACAGATATCACCTCTGAATCTCAGACAAAACAAGAAGAACACAAAAACAAATGGAACACTCCCCTCTCCATTACCTTTACTGAAAAAGGCAAAAAACAAGATTGGACTACCCGGGGTTTTGAGTGGGGGCTTCGTCTGTATGACACCGGACATGATACAGGATTAACCTTCAAAATTAAACTTGTCAAAACCCCTCCTAGCACCACTCATGTGGCAGCAGGTCCCAACAAAGTACTTAGTGCTGGGAGCTCAAACCGCTTGGCTCCTCTCCCCCCAGCCCTTAACAATACCTCTATTACTACCGACTCTTCACCCCTACAATTAACCTTGCCCCCTGCACCACCCTCTTCTGAACAAACTCTCCTCAACATGCTTAAAGAATCGTGGAACTTACTCAACTCCACGCAGCCCGACACAGCCTCTAATTGTTGGCTTTGCTTCCACTCCTCTCCACCATTCTATGAGGGTGTAGCAGTTCTTGCTAACCTTGTGCCTACCAACAACACCCAAGACATGTTTAGATTTCAAGCTTCTCACAAAGAAGGATTAACCCTGACTCAGTTATCAGGGATAGGAACATGTGTTCATAGCCAATCTGTCAACCCACCCCAGGAAATCATGCCGTTGTGCAATCAAACCTTCACCCCCTCTCCCTATGACCTTTATATACCTGCTCCTAATGGGACATATTTTGCCTGTGCCACTGGCCTAACTACCCATATTTCTGTCCATACATTATCTACTCACCATGATTTTTGTGTTCTAGTTCAATTAATCCCTAGGATTGACATCTACTCAGCAGATCAATTCTTCCCTCTCCTACGTGAAGATTCCAGCCGTCGAGTCAAAAGAGAACCTATCGCTGCCGCCACCCTGGCCCTTGTCATTGGCCTTGGTGCTGTGGGCACTGGAACAGGCATCGCCTCCCTTGTTGTTTCTGACCAACAGTACAATAGACTCGCTGCAGCCATAGATGCAGATTTAACTGAGATTCAAAAAGGCATTACAGCACTCACTGAGTCACTCCAATCACTAGCTGAGGTAGTTCTTCAAAATAGGCGCGGTTTGGATCTCCTCCTCCTCCAACAGGGAGGCCTCTGTGCAGCCCTCAAGGAGGAATGCTGCTTCTATGCAGATAAAACAGGCATAGTAGAAGACAGCATGAAAAGAGTCAAAGATAGCTTAGAGAAACGCAAAAAAGAAAGAGAGCAAAATGAAAGTTGGTATCAGAACTGGTTCTCCACCTCTCCCTTTCTAACCACCTTACTCCCCTCTATTCTTGGCCCCTTACTTGGACTCCTTCTGCTTATTTCATTTGGCCCTTGGGCCCTACGGAAGCTCACACAGTTCGTAAAGGATCAAATAGATGATCTACGAACTAAACCCATCCAAGTCCACTACCATCGCTTAGAACTCACGGAGCAAGGACTGGATAACTACAATGGTGTCTGCCCAAATGACACCCCTGTCTTTTGAGACGCTAGAACCTACCAAGCAGCCTCAAAGCGTCAAGATCCTGAGAGCCCATGGCGAGAATGTGTGTAACAGAGCCTATGTGCCAAAAACTACGCAGATTTGGCTTTCAGTGCTGGAAAAATAGTCAGAGACGGGTAAGATCTAGCAAGTACAATAGCAACCTAAGACAGAGACTAAGCCTTAGCTGCTTAAGTTCCTCCATGACGGGTAAGCATTGTACCTCTGCTAGACAACCTAAGACAGACATTTTCCCGAAAGCCCGAATCCTGCGATGCACACAAAGCCTGCCCGCTGCAGCCACACGCAGCCTAAGACCGGCCTCAGTTTCCGCCCCTCAAAATATAAAAGTAAGGGGGAACTGTCAGGGGCTGTTGTCATTTATGATACCATGTTGTGAGAGCTCCTCCACCTTCTATACTAACCACAAACCTGTACTCACCTTTCCTTTCTCCTCCTCCCCCCTCCTTTCTGCTAGAGCACAAGAACAAGAAAGTTAACTCATTTAGCAATAGATGTTAGGAACCATGTGACACAAGAACAAAAGGACTCCATCTTGTTGTTTACTTTTTCTTGGTCAGTTTCCCGCCACAGCTTCCCGCTAAGTCCTCAACCAGGTCCGTTGCTTACGTCAAAGACTACTGAGCATGTGCACAACTCGGTGTGTGATTGGACTTTGGAAGCTACCTCATTATCATAATGGGCAACCAACCAGAAAAAGCTACTCCCTACCACGCCCCTTCAAATGCTATATATTCCTTGCCTTTTCTGTTAATAAAGTAGAGCTTGACACAAAACTGCAGGCTCTCCGTGTCATTTTGTCTCATCCCATTTCATAGGTAGTCGCGGCTCCCCCGAGGTCTCCCACGTCTTAAGAAGCCCTCGCTGGCGAGGACAGGAAAGAAATGCAAATCACAGAGATAAAAAAAAAAAGTACCCAGATTATATAAAAACTCTCAAAATTCAGTAAGAAGATGACAAAAGAAACCTAATAAAAATGGCAAAAGATTTGAATGCATATTTTATCACAGAATATATACAGATGTCAAACATAAAAAGATGCTTGACATTACAACATCATTAGTTACTAGGGAACTTAAAACCACAGGAGATATCAATATATACCTATTATAACATCTGTAACTAAAAAGACTAACCATACCAAGAATAGACAAGGATGTGGAAGAACTGTATCTCACATCAGCATTCCCATTGCTGTTGACAATATAAACTGGTAAAACCACTTTGGAAAACTTCTTAACATTTAAAAAAAGTTAAACACATAGGTACCAAATGATTTAGGCATTCCACGTCTAGGTAATTTAGCAGGAGAAACGAAAGCAGATGTCCATACCCAGATTTGTACAAATGTGCATAACAGCTTTTTTTTGTCACAGCCAAATCCTTGGGGAAAAAAACCCATCAAGTGAATTAATAGGCAAATGTGTAAGTTGTGGTATCTACATACAATTCTACCTTAAAAAATTCTACTGGAATTCTATCCACCCATAAAAGAAATGGACTATTGCCCCATGCATGGATCTCAAAAAAAAGCATGCTAAGTAAAAGAAGCCAGATAAAAGTAGAGTACATATATAATTCTGTTTAGAGAATCCTTAGAAAATTCCAACTAATCTGTAGGGACAGAATAGGGATTGGGATGGGGTTACAGGGGGATAGGTGGGTAGGATTACCAAAGAGCACCCGGACATTCTGGGGATGATGGCTATTTGATTGTGGGGATGGTTTCCCAAGTGTATACATAGGCTAAAACTTACCGCACTGTATACTTCAAGTCTGTATAGTGCAATATTTGTTAATTATACCACAATAAAGATGTTTCAAAACTAGAGCACCACAAATTTCATTTTGTTAAGTGTTTTCTAGGTGTAAATATTTCAGTCCTTTTATTTTCAACTTTGTAATATTCTCAGTTTTAGGTGTGTACTCTGTAAACAGTCTGAAGCCAGATTTTATAGCATACAATATGCACTTAATACTTTTTGACTGTTCCAATTAATGAATCCATCTAGTAATCTAAATCTGATTTAGTCTAAAAAGTTTAGTTCATATACATTCATTATGACATATTTGAATTCATTTATTTTATTATATTACAAATATTTACATTTATATAATAAATATATTTGTATTATAAAATATCTTATTATATCATAAATATTTATATTTATATAATAAATATAGTATTATATTATAAAATAATATCTTATTTTATTCTTTCCATTTCTCCCATCTCCCTCTCACCTCCCCTTCCTTCCTCTTTTCTGTTTTCTTATTCTCTCCCCTTTTGCCTTCGTTTGCCTTGAAAACCTTCCCCCACATTTCAAGTTTTTCCTTCTCCTGGTTCAGAACTATATTCTCTATTGTACTAGTTATCCGAGAAATCTTTATATCCCTTAACTCAACAAAGTCTAAAATTACACAATATCTTTACGCTCTTTGCTGAGCACATAAGAACCTTACTCAAGGGGGCTTATTTCCTTGTGCGGTAATTTCACATTTTACTCTCCTGAGTGGCCACAAGGGCTACATACAACATTTTAAATTGAATTTTCAGACCACAGTGGTTGCATGGATTCCAGCTCAGATGGAGGCAAAGGAGGTTGGGGGTGAGAATGCCTAAGGGAGGGCTTGCCTGCCTTCTCCTCCTCTCAGAGCCAAAGCAAGTGGCTGGGCACCTCCTGCAGGGTGAGTTTTCTTTCTCTTCCTCCTTCACCCAGTGAGGACACCCACTGTGTTCAGAAATTCCAGATTCCTGCAAGGTCCTCTGAATGGATTCTCCCACCCTATTTGGGCACCGGGCTTTGTCTCCTGACCCTCTCATGCAGGGCTTTGGATTATTTCCTACACATCTTTAATCACCTGGAGTATTAACAAGTTCTCTGTTCTCCAAGGTTTCTGGTTAACAGTGTAGCAACTAAGAATGCCGTTTGGGGATTTAAAGTGCTTGGGTTCAAACCAAGACTCTACTACTTATTTCCTGTGAGTTTGAGCAAATTAATGAAAATGTCTGTACCTCACTTTCCTCACAAGTCAAAGGAGAGGCAATAATAGTTACCTGTCTCACAGGCATTATTGTGGGCATTAAATAAATGCATTTAGACAGCTTAGGACAGTACCTGCCATACAGTAAAAACTCAAACATGATCTGCTATTGTTGCCACTATGTTTGTGCTTAAAGAAAAGGTTCTGAGATTTGATTGCCTTCTGTCCTACAAAGGACTTAATGCCTTACAGTATGAATTTTCACAATAAATAATTTTCAGCATAGCTTATTCATATCTGAATGTTTGCTCACTGACAAAATTACAAGTATTTGATATTCATTGTTTCTCTGTTTTTCTTCTTTGTAGAAAATATTATCTCTTGAGGTTAGATTTAAGTCTGCTTTTCAATTATAAATTATCTCTACATGTTGTCAGAAGAGCACAGATCCTCCTACACAGAAGATTCTACCACTTAAACGTAGCATGAAACTTTTTTGTTTTTTTAAGATACAACAATGCTGGTTCATGTCATTTAGAGTCAGAACATCGCGGCTTATGTCAAGCCCTGGGACAATCACCTGTGCCACATGGGCTGGTGGTGTTCTATTAATGACATTTGAACAAAATACATTTCAAGTTTAAGTCTTCTCCCCGGATAATACAGATCACATTTCTTAAATACCTGGTGAATGAAGCTTGGTGGCTGAAGCTGCTGTTCTCTTAGGAGATGAAACAGCCGGTTTATTAGCATCTTGATCTTTTTGTACTTCTTTCTTTGTCCCTATATATATTTTAAAGAGAGAAAAGGAAACACAGCTGGTACAACTGAAACAGGAGCACAAGTGGTTTGCGGAAAGGGAAGCTTAACAAAAGGCAAACAGAACAAAATAATATTTGGATGATTTGTTCCCATGGTCACCACCCCCTGTGCTTCAGGAATGGCACCGTCATTCACAGCAAAGGGAATTCGGTTGTACTGGTCAGGGGAGTAAGCACATGACTGCCTCTGATTTTGGTGAAAAATGCCCCTGCCTCTGGAGGTCACTGCACCCCGATGACCCTAGCAAACTGGGAATTAAAATTAAACTGTCCTTAGCCACCGACTCAGTCTGCCTGCTTTCTGCTGAAGCAAATTTTCAGAAGACAGAGAAGGAAGCTGTAGCTGAATATAACTGCTAATGACTCCAGCATCATCGAGAACCCAGCCACAGAGGACATGGTCAGTCTCTAATTTAAATTTCCATGCAGCTGGTCCACAGAGGTGACCTAGAGTGTCTTCAGCTCTTGGCTGCGGCAGCACGGAAACCTGCGCATGGGCAGTAGCTAAGGACAGCATGCGGTGCCCCTCAGATAATGTCCAGGGACAGGGACACACAGGGCACAGAGCCTTTCTCCCTTGTGAGTTGAGCACAAATGTTCAAATGGTACTTACCTTCACATCATCTTCATCAGAAGTCACAAAACAATGAATAGAACATTAAAGGTATAACAGAGAGCTGGACGTACCTACGCCCACCTCCACTTCAGCATAGTTTCTTATGTCATTTCAAACATAAGCCTTGATGACAGTTCCTTAGATGCAGAACATGAATTCCCAAACCCTGCAATCTCACTTCTCTTTCAGAAGTAACCACCGATAGCAATTTGGCATTTATTCTTACAGAACTTTTTCTAGGTGTTTATAAATGTATCTACACATATACAGACACAGCTATGAATTGGCTAAATGAATCACATACTACAAATTCTTCTTACCCACCCACATTTTGAAACATCTTTTTTCATATCAGTGTATTTATAGATCTTTTTTAAATGCCACATCATATTAATGGTAAAGATATATCAAAATTTATTTACCTATTCACCTACTGGTGAACATTGAGATTTTAAGTTTTAGCTACTAAATTAGCTAAATGTGCCACAGTAAACAGTCTTCTACTCGTTTCTTTGTACACATGTACCACTTATCTTTACAGGAAAAATGCATAGAAGCGTTTTTGTTAAATTAAGAGGTTTCCCATTTGCAATACTGCTAGACACAGTCCAATTGTTCTCATTTATACTCCCAACCAACAGTGTATGAGGGCAACTCCTTCTATGGTATCCTATGCTCTCCTGACATGCAAGTCTCAATCATTTAAATTTTTGCTAGATACTTAGGGTTCTCTCATACTGGTAATGTGTATTTCTTTGTTTAAAAATTGCCTAATTAAAAGCTTTTGTCCATTTTTCTTACTGATGCATAAGAACTGTTCATTTATTCTGGATATTAATCTTTGCCTAATATAGAAATTATATTTTCCAGGCTTTTACTTTGTAAAACTTATTTATGGTATCTTTAATTGTGCTCTAGTTTAAAATTTTACTATGTTCAAATACGTCAAATTTTCCTTGACAGCTTTAAAAGCATTGGTATGGATTATTTACACGTGTGTGCATGCAAGTGCCTGCATGTGCGTGTGTATACCTGATCGGGGGAGGGGTCGGTTCAGGGGTTTTTATAAATGTATAAAAGGAGAGGGAGGAAGGTATTTGGATCCAGCCTACCTTGTCTTTTGTTCTTTCCTTCTGCGCTCACTGGTACCTCTTCCCCTCCCATCACCCCTGCCTCACCCCCATCCATCCTTGACCGCCTGCCTTCTGCTCTTCCACCCGCACTCCTGTCATCATCTCCTCTGTTTGGCTTTGGACAAACTGTTTTAGTCTTGTTGATTTAAACGTTCTAAGGCATGAATTCTCTTTTGTATTTCTCACTCCCTACCCCACTTTTTTTCTTCCTCCTCTCAGTATGCTTCACAATGGTTCGTTCACCTGCTCCCCATCTTTCACCTCTCAGAGAATGGCACCCCATTCCCTCACTGTGCTCAGGCCCCAAACATCAGGAGTCTTCTTGATCCGTTCCGTTGCTCCTTGCCCCGGTCTAGCCCATCAGCACACTTTGTTGGCTCTCCTCTGAGAATATATCCCAGGTCTGACCCCTTCTCACCCTTCCATGGCCTCGGCAGAGCCCATGTCACCAAGGAATCCTCTTCCTCCCTCTGCGGACTCCTTCCTGGTCTGCTGCTCCCACTCATGTCCCTCTCCCACTTACTCTCCCACAGCAGCAGACAGATTACTTCAAATCTAAGTTAGAACAAGTCACTCCTAATCTCAAAACCCTCCCCTCACCTCCTAGGATACTCAGAGCGAAATGCAAACTCCTGACAGCACCTACAAGGCCCTAGAGACCAGCGCTATCCAATAGAAATATGAGCCATTCATATCCTGTAAAATTTCCTAGCAACATCATTTAAAAAGTAAAAGTACAATAAAATTAATTGTCATGTTTTATTAAAGCCCACATATGCACCATCACTTCAACATCTGGCACTGGCCACATTCCAAGTGCTCAGTAACTGCTGGTGGGCCAGTGGCCACCACACTGAACAGCACAGCCCCAGATGAGCTGGTCCCCCGGCTACTCCACAGAAACAATGTGGGGGTTAATTCTGTGTGTCAGCCCAGACATTTGATCAAACATTATTCTGGGTGTGTCTTGTCACGCAAGCCTTCTGTATGAGTGTCCTTAGGCTGCTAGAACAAGCCACCACAAACTCAGAGTTGAAGCAATAAAATGTATTCTCCTAGGGCTTTGGAGGGTCAGAAGCATGAACCTGGTCTCTCCAGTCTTGCAGGGTTGGCTCCAGGAGGTTCCAGGGGAGAACCTGGTACCCTGAGTTTTCTGGTTTCCAGTATTCCATGGCCCCTTCTTGCAACTTCAAATATCATTCCAACCTTTGCTTCTGTCATGACATCTCTTTCTCCTCTAACGCCTCCTGCCTTCCTCTTATAAAGACCCTTATGATTACACTGGGTCTATGTGTATAACTCAGGGTAATCTGCCCATCTCAGGACAATATCCCTTAATTTAGTCATACCTGCAAAGCCCCTTTGGCTGTGGGAGGTGACGTTCATAGGTTCCGGTGATTAGGACATGGTTGTGTTTGGGGGCCATTATTCAGCCTTTCACATATTCTCTAACTGAATGGATAAATAACCTCTTTCTGCTCACCAAAAAGGCACTAAATGTTTGGCCTATATTAGCTCCCTGAGTCCTGTCCCTTATTGTTGTGCCCAAGTCGCGAGACCCCGAAAGACCACCAAGGAGCCGATTCCGATGCAAACACACAAGGGTCATTTATTTCAAGCTCGAGCTCGGGCTCACACTCGTCACTGATGCAGTGGTTCTAAAGTGAGAGCCCCGAGCTCAGGGTAGGCACGGTTTTTATGCATTACAAGGTGCAGGAAGAGGGGAACTCTAACTTGGCATATGCTGATTGGATGATTTAAAGTAAGTGTGTCTTGTATATTCTTTATTGGTTGAGTCCAGCTGGCGCTAAACTGCCGGCTGATGTAACATGTAAGATATGTTATCTTTAAGGAGCAGGAGCATCTGGACCTTGAGGTCATTGCTAGGGAACTATCTGGGGTGAGGGTCACTGGAACAATGGGTGGTTTTTCCAGTAACTGGAACAAAGTTTTCTTAGAACTAGGTTGGGATTGAGGTTTCCTTTCTAAGATGGCCCCCCTTTCCTTACAATGGAGTTTCTCTTGCTCTCACATTCCCCCCTTTTCTTGTACATTGGGTCCAATCATGGGCCCAACGTTTTTAAATGACAGAGATATATACAAATATATTTGTAGAAAGGTACCAGAATAATGAGTAGCTGGGCTTGACCTGTGACACAGCCTGTCACAGGGAATGTCTCTTTCATCTGGGGGGGCAAGGTTCTATGCCTCACCTCAGTTGGCCCCCACGTTGCTCACCTGAGGTCCCTTGTGACTGTGCCTGTCTTAGGTCGTTCCTCCCATGAGGAATCTTACCCGTCTCTGGCTAACCAGCCATCTCTTGGGACTAAGCAGGGAGATAAAATTTAAAAGAGAGGACAGCCAACAGCTATAATTCTGGATAAAATCATAATATACATGATTATATTCTTGCAGCAAATGCAGGTGGGTAATTAGCATATGATTTAATCACTTATTTCTTGAAGTTAATTCTTGAAAGAAGCACATTATTTACGAAGATCTCCCTCATTTCCTCACCTCCTCCTGAACGCACCCTTTCCTTAGACCCACTCAGCCTTCCATGTTTTCCTTCCCCCATCCAGACTCTGCTCCTCTGGGGGATGTGTCTCATTTGGCCTGACCAGCTCCTCTTAACAGCACCCATGCTGACCTTTGGGGAACTGACCCTTCCCTGTCCTGTTCCACGTGGTTGGGTGAGGCGGACCCACCCAGATCTGGAGACGGGAATGTGACCCAGGCCCACCCAGTCGGAGCTCTGCCTCACACCAGTGTGACAGAGCATGCTGGCTGGAGAATGAAAGTAAGATCCCAGATGGGGCAATGAAAGCCCTATCTGGAGAATTTTGCTGGGTTTACTAGAAAATAATTCTGTTTCTGGAAAATGCCTAAGCTGGCGGGATATAAGCCTGAACTGCCACTGACCATCTTTGTCTCCACTTGGACAGCCTCTGTGACGCAGCAGCTAGGAAACGAGGAGAGAGGCTGAGAAATAGTGATGCCGGGGTTCTTGTTCATGAAGCCAAAGAATGAGCTTCACAAACACTCCATGTAGGAGAGCAAGGTACAGGCTTTTATTCAGAGATAAAGTGAAAGGACAGAGCTCCCGCCTCATGCCAGGTGGGGACAAGAGAGTCCGGCGTGGTGTGCTGTCTAGAGGTTTTATAGGCAGATGGGTACTTTTCAAGAACATGAAAAAAAGCTTAGGGGTGTGGACTTATTAAGCGGTCCTAGGATATTTACAAGTAACTTGATACAAGTAACTTCTTGCTCTGTTGATTTCTCCCTGAGATACCAGCATCTTGGTCTGGAAGCATATGAAACAAGGCCACCTGCTCAGCCTGACCCCAAGGGGGCTGAGGCATTGTTTGCTAAAGAGTAAATTAAGTGCAATCCTATCTTTAAGGTGGAATCCTTCTTGCCTTTTACTGTGTTATGGCTGGGCTTGCATGCTAAATTAGTTTGCCTAGTTTGAAAAATCACCTTATTGTGCTAAGAGGGATTTAATATCTCATCAAGGACAAACATCCTAAGGCCACTTTTAACAAGTCCACACCCTAAGCCCTTTATCAGTTCCCCCAAATCCTCAACTGCCTATAAATCCACTGGACAACACACCACCCCGGGCTCTCTTGTCCCCTCCTGGCGTGAGCCAGGAGCTCTGTCTGTCCTCTCACTGTATCTCTCAATAAAAGTCTCCCTGGCTCTCCTACCTTGGGTGTTTGCTAAGTTCATTCTTCAACTCTGCATCACCCCGGCATCAACAGTTTCCCACGTGGACTAGGGCCTTTCACAGTAATAGGAGTGACTTTTACACCTGCTGGGAGAAGACCCACACTGTGTTTTATTTCTGAACCAGACACCATAAAGTGATCAACCGCCCATTCATCTCGGATGCTAAAGGCAAAGATCCCTTGCATGGGACCTGTGAGGACGTGGCTACAACTGCCAGTCAAGTGTGAAGGGCTTGCTTGAGGATGAGGCTGTCATCTTAAAAACAAAATTCAATGACAAATGACAAGGGCTAATTCAGGATCCTGACTGAGCCCATCCAAGTGGGAAAAAAGTTAGATTTAAGATAATAGTTAGAAGAATGCTATATACTTGCTTCAAAAAAAGAAGGAAGCACATCAAAAAAAAAACATCAAAGGGGATTTTTACAGGCTCTTAACTTCAAACACAATCAGCCACAAATTCCTGTAAGTAAACCTCAGTGTAAGTAAAAAAGATAAGAGACAAAAAAGGATAAAGAAATATACATGGCAATAGGCTTCATCTCCCACCCAGTCTAATACTCCTACTACATATAGGGAAAGTATAGATAACGGGCTGATTCTTCCCCTGGCCCTAGAGATCCACTCCCAGGCAAGGAATATGGAAAACCATGGAAGGAAGATGGAGAGGAGCAAGGACAAAAATAAAATGCAAACACGGCAACAAAGTAAGCAACTATTGTGCTGGTGCAAACCAAAAGGAGATGGAGAGAACAAATGAATGGTGTTGTCAGGAAGTAGGGACAGTGATCTCACTTAGAGACAAATAGAAAGGTGGGACATTTATAGGGACTGAAAAGAATGAAGAAAGGGAATGTTATTTAGATAGGAATATATCAAAGAAAAGAGGAACTTGGATGAGTTATGGGAGAGAGAGAGAGAGAGAGAGAGAGAGAACACTCCAGAGGAACTGCAGGGACAAGAGGAGAAGGAAACAGTTTTAGTTGCCAATAGTAATTTTTTAAAACTCAAAATGAGTATCTGACATTGGTGGAAAACAGAGTGAATGAGGGGAACAATCGGAATATCAGACTCTTCTTGAGAAAAGGCTGGATTTTAACTTATTTAAGGCTCATTGCATTTCAACAACCACTTATCGCATGAGCAAGGTAGACACTGCAGTTGGGAATGTAAAGAGAATAAGTCGTTTCTGTCTTCAAATAGGGGCCCACAAAAATTAGACTTAAAATGCAGATCTACTTATTCCCTGGCAGAAAACTAAGGAGTAATTTAATTCTGAAGATTGTTATGAAAAGAACAGAAGAATGAAGAAGGGTTTTTTTTTTTTGCACAAATAATACATCTGTGCAGAAGCTTTATTCCTCCATCCTTTCCATCCCTGACCCCAACCTCTGACACTTAGTCTATACCATGCAGAACCCCTTACTCCTTCTGTAAATGGCTTCCCTCTCTCACTTGCATCCTCAGTCTCTCCTCACCCAATTTATCTTTGAGTCAGGAGGCCTCCTGTTTGAAACTCCATCAGAACGTGAAGCCCCTACACTCAGATAAAACCCATTTTGCTTTGAGGTTCCACAGTTCTGGCTGGTCTACTCTACACTGTCCCCCTGTTATCACCTACAGCATGGTCACTGCACAACACTCACCCCCCGGGCATGGTCTTCCTCTTCATCCCAGGTCCCGCCATCTGCTAAATGTCAGTGACCTCATGCATAACTCACCTGACGTCCAAGCCTTTCAGTCCTTTGACATCTGCTACTCCTGCCAGGCACCTTCCATCAAGACCCCTGGACTTTGTCATCACCTGAACATCACCTCTGAAATTCACATGCCCTGCTTTCTGGACACAACCTCTGTCCTCCAGCTGTCCCACTATTACTTCCACCCCCTAAATTCACTTCTCTAATCTAGGCTATGGATCCCCTTACTCCCAAACTACCAGGCTCCTCCTGTCTTCACCTCCTTTCTTATCCAATCTAAAGTCGATCCCAACGTCATTCGCTTCTACTATCCTCTTGACCACACTTTTTCTCTATTATCACAGAGGCGGCAGAAGCCAACATAGTCATGACTGATGGCAGAACCCAATCCTATCTTATCCTAGCTGTCAACTTTCTGTAGCCCAGCTGAGTACATGACAATACAGATGGGGCCCTCAAATTTACAGACACCAGCTATAACTGCAGCCACACACAGTCCAGCAATTCTCCTATTTTTTCCTTCTCATCTTTTGCATTCCTTTTTTTAAACCAAAGTTCTATACCTGCACCTTTCTAAAAGATCATTCAAGGCTTGAAACAAAAAAAACCCAGCAGTATCTTGTCCGACCCTCCATACACGCAATTCACACTCATGACCATCAACCTTTCAATCTGTTTTTCCTTGTATTTATCTCCATATATCTAAGTAAAATGCTTATATGGCTATTTCTTGATATTTGTATTTTAGTCATATTTTAATAGTTTCCTACAATGGAAAATGACAGTTTTGCTCTCTGTAGGCTCCCTTCTACACTACGTTCCTCATCGATACAGTTGTAACATAACTTTTGGTTAAGACAAAAATTCATTGTTGATCTTGTCAACAGCTACATAAATATTATTCCCAACTGAGCAATGTGCTTACTTGAATGGCTTTTTGTTTTCCCTGAATTTAATAGCTGCCTTGTTTTTTGTTTTGGCTTAGATTTCTCTCTCACTCACACTCTCTCTCTTTATATATATATATTTTTTTAATTCTCCCCAAAGCTCTCTATCAGAGCACAACTCCCCCATCAAAATTAAGTGAATGGTTTCTTCTCATTTTCCTGAGCCCTCCATTCTCCACTTTATTCTCCACTTTATTTAATTTCCAGGACTGTCACCAGCTGGAATCTTCCTTCATCAGTATTGTGGGCAATTCCTTTGTATCTTTCCTATGTTGGGTCTCTTTTTACTGGACCCCTCATATCTTCCTCTTTGTTGGTCTTCTTCCTTATTTTGGTAGGGCATATTTTTCTTGAGTTTCCAGAGAAATGTACATGGGAGATAAATTATCTGACATCGTCCATGGCTGAAAAATTTTCCCACGGTTGATTGGCTTAATCCAGAATTCTGACGTAGCAATCATCTGACTCAGAATTGTGAAGCCATTTCTCCTTCAGCTTCTGGGGTTGCTGTTAAGGAGTCTGACGTCATTCTAAATTTCAGCATTTTGCATGTGATGTTTCCTCTCTTGAGAAGCTCCTGGTCCCTCTTCTTTTCCCTACTGTTGTGAAGTTTCGTGTGTATATGCCTGGTGTGGGTCTTCTTCATTAATTATACTGGGCCCTTGGTTATCCCTTTTAATCTGCAAACTCTCATCTTACAGTTCTGGGAAATTTTCTTGAAATGCTGCTTTGATGATTTCATCTCCTCTGATTTCTCTGTTTTCTCTTCCTAGAACTCCTATTATTTGTGCCCCAGATACATATAACAGCCAACCTATATATGAATGTCTCTTTTTGGATATCTCCCATTCACATGACACTCAATATGCCCCAAACTGGAGTCAGCGTCATCTACCAAAACTTTCCTCAGTCCTCTCTTCTCTCAGTAAATGTGTCTTCTGCCCAAGCCAGAAATATCGATTTTGTCATCTCCTCACTCTTTCTCGCTTCTTTACATGCAATAAAATGCCAAATCCCGTGAAATATACATCTTGTATCTCTCTTAATTTCACTTTTTTTTCAGTCACTGCAACTTCTTAATTCAGACCGGTGTTACTGATGTAAAACCCTGCAGCAGCCTCCTACCTCCTGTCTCCAGTTAGCTATGTTCCAACTTATCTTGCAGAGACTTCAACCTAGAAGTCTCTAGGTGTTTCTATTATGTTCTGTGGCTACAACTTTATTACACTTTAATCCCTTTAGCTACCCATATGCCCCATTAGACAATACATTATATGAGAATTGCTCAATCAGTAAATATTTGTAAATACATGAGTTGAGCACTATTACTAACTAATTATGCTCTTCCTCTGCAGACAATGAAATATAAACCCTGAGATTAGATGAATTACTGACATTTTGAAACCTCTTATTTTCTCCTTATTTCTTCTCCAGGACCTCTCTCTCCCCACACAATAAACAGCATATCCTAAGGGAGTAATGAGAAATCACTTTACACACTTCCAGAAGCAAAATGAGTAAAGCTCTAAATATGATGGATTTGTGGGAAGAAAATGATCCAGTTCGCCTGGGGAACCAAGACATTGTGTGATCTATTAGGTACTAAGAAAATGTGAATAAGTAAGTTGTGGTAGGAAAAATACTTTGTATTTTTTAAAATACACAAACAGGACTTTACTCGTTGTGGCAGTTTTAGGCAGCTAAGCCAAAATGAAAGAAATGGTCTGGATTATTTGTCTCATTCCACCCAATAATTTACTTTCACATTAATTCAAGCACACAATAAAACTGCTTTTCAGAGCTAACATTTTCCCCATATAAATAAAAAATCTCTAGCCAGGTCTGTTTAGTATTAAGTAGGTGCTCTCATGTTAGTATCCTCTAGTTTCACTAAAGTCCTCATCAGCCCTTTCTTCTTTTCTGAACTATTCATTCCTTGAAAGATGTGTCGCATTCCCTTATTCCCTCATTCATCATATATTTATTGGGTGGCTCCATTGTACTTGATATTAGCTATTGGGAGATTCCAAAGTAAAAATACAGAATCCTTGTCTCCATAAATTCACAAAGTAGTGGGACATAAGAATAAGTAATGACAAGAAAATGTGGAAAGTGCCAGTCCAGAAGTCTGGGTAAAGATTTTTCTCTCGAAGCTTGGAGGAAGAGGAGGTAGGGCTTCACCAGAGAAGGTCATGTTTGAGCTGAGATGTTAAGCATGCAGGAAAGGTAACAACAGGGTGGGGCATCATATACAAAGGCACAAGGCGTAAAGGGACAGCTCATTCAGGGACAGAAGCATGGGAAGTGAGATTGGAGGGTGTGCTTCTTGAGGCCAGCCCACCTGACCTCCAGCCCTCTGTGATCTCCACCTTCCCTAGACCAAGACAAATATTCTTACTCAGTTTCCCTCCAACATATCTGAATTCCCCTGCAAATCCAATTTGAAGATAAATAAGACTACTGTTCAATTACTTATTGTGATATATATATATATATTTGCTTTTTTTAAATAAATGGGAAACTGAGGTTGCCAATGAAATGATGACTAATGAAAGTATAGAAAATAAACAGGAAGTTAAACTATCTTTGGCTGCCACTGCTTAGAGTTTAAACTAAGTTTTCTGGCTAAAATGACAGACTAAGACTCCATCACCACACATAAATAAATACTTGTTATTTCCTGTTTATAAGTGGCACATATTTATGGTACAAAAATGAGAAAATACACTTTTTCTTCATTTTCACCATTTCCTCACCCAGCAATAGCTATGGTGAACCCACTGAAATGCATTGTTTCAGACCATGTCGTGCGTATTTACACATTTTTCTTAACAAAATACTATTATACAGCTTTAAACATTTTTGATTGTGAAATGCAATACTTAAAACTTATTTTTACAGTTGAACAAGTAATTATAAAGCAAACAGTCATGAAATTGCTACCCAGGTCAAGAACTGGCACATGAGAACATTACTGGTACCCTGGAAGCTTGGCACATTTCCAGCCTCTTTCCCATCGAAGAAACCACTGACATGATATTTTCGATCATCATTTCTTGCTCTTCCTTATAGTTCTGCCACTCCATATATATCTTTATGTCTGCTTCTGAACTTTATATCAGTGAAATCATACTGTGTGCAGTCTGTTGTCTTGCAATTTTTACTAACCCTACATTCATATATTCATCAGTATTGTAGCAGGTAGCCCCAGTTCACTCCAAATAGTGTGATGCACTATAGGCATATATCACAATGTATGTGTTTATTCTACCACTGGTGGAAGTTTGAACTGATCCTACTTACAGTTTTTAGCAATTATTAGCAATGCTGTTTTGAAAATACTTGTATAGTCAGTCTCCTGATACATGTGTGTATGCATTTCTCATATACTCACAAGAAGAATTCTTAAGGCCCAAGTGAACTTTATAAATAATGCCACACTATTTCCCAAAGTGGCTAAGTTCCTTATGGTCTTGCTCATGATGATGGTGATGGTCAAGGCTTAAGCTAGGGAAGGACTCATCACAGCTATGCAATCAATAAATGGCCATCTTGAATGAGAATCAGGTATTTGGCAAGTGGTTGGGTAGGGCGGGGAGAAAGGCATAAGGGACAGAGAGAAATGTGTGAGTGAAGAAGAGGCATAAGTGCCCTGGCCTATTCAAGGAACCAGGGGTGCAAGGTGGTGGCATGGCAAGAAAGACTGAAGTGGTAGACAGGTACTCTCAGAAAGGACCGGTGTGCCCAGTGAGTCTGAATCTTTGTCTGTAGGCAATGGAAAGCCACTAAAATGCCCTAAGCAGGGGAGTAGCAGGACCAGATGTGTTTTTAGACAGGTGAGAGGCCATGGCCAGCAGTAGGAGGGCAGGATGGAGGGGTTTAGACTCCTATCAGCTAGGGATGGTTGGGTGATTACTGATTAGCAAAGTGTGGGACACAAAGTAGTTCTTAGTACAAATGTGTTGACTGACAGATTAAAGATGAAAGATATGAAGACTTGGCAATGTCTGAGAAATGTATTATTCTTTTCTTAGCTATCTTAGAAAATGGATGACTGGCCTGTCTCTTTCTTACCTTATTTGCATTTTCTTCTCCACCCCCTCCCTTGAAAATAGGAATTAGTGGTTGGTATTGCCATCAACATGAGATAGCTGGTAAAACATTAATAATTGGAGAAAAAAATGAAAAGTCTTAAATATTGACATGTAATTAAAAGTTCTAAGTTCATCATGATAAAAGATTGGGCTACATCATGTAATTTGCATAACAATGCATCTATAGTACAGCGGGCAGAGTTCTGAAATACGTACATGTCAGAAATGGCAATGGAAAACACAGCCCTAAAAAACCATTTGCATTTATTATGGCTGGTCTAGCTCCCATGGCTCTTCAAGGCTGAGGAGAGCAGGAGGCAAAATAACAGGTGTGTAACCTCTCAGACACAGTACATGTACATATTCATAAGTGAGCGTTGGGTTTTCATGCCCTACTTTTGAAAAGCTACCACAAGATAAAAGGTTTCACACCAGCCTGCAGGTGGCTTAATAGCAAGGCAAGTCACAGCATTGTATAAATCTCCTTTTGTACCACGGGTGTGTCCTAAAACGCTTCCAAATGATCTAAAATATTATTCTTCCTACTGTTTCTGAAAGAATCTGGAAAGCACAGTAGAGAAAGTTTCATGTATCTCTTCCCTTACTGGAATCATTCTGTGGCATTTCAATCATAATTGTTAAATAGCATCCTAGTTCCCTAAGCTGGCTGTAGAGGATAAGGTGATTAGAGTTTTAAACTCAAGAGCCCTTAAAAAAAAATCAAACTGTCCCAGTGAACCTTTTTATGTGATGACTAAAGCTAGGGTGGACTCACCAGCAAAATTAGAGACTGATAAAGCAGCTGTGAACTTTCTGTGCAATTGCTTTTCATGCTGTCTTTTGACCATTTTGCAGCTGGAAAATTATTCCATAAAAGGGTTCAAAGGGGAAAGAAGGGTGAATATTTTCAGTTAACGAGGTATCTCATTGTTAGCAGCCCTAGTCCAAGATTTTAAGGTGAGGGACCCTTAGGAACCTCTAATATTTACAAAGAAGAAATTCACATTGTTCAGTGGCATGGAACGCTATTTCCCACCATTGCTTTCTGGCAACTTCTATTGATCCTTCAGGTCTCTGCCTGTGTGTTTTCTGCCAACTTCATTAGGTCTGCACACATGCCTTCCCTGTACACTCATTTCCCTCCCACAACACTTCACATAAGAGTCATTAAAAAATTAAGTATGTAAGTACAGGCTTTATGTTTCTCTCTCCTGTTACATCACCATCTCCACAGTGAACAAGACTGTCTCATTTCTTCATGATTTCCCAGAGTATCCAGCACAGTGCTCAACTCAAAGAAGGTGCTTAGTAAATATTTCTTGATGAATGGACACCCACCCATCCAAATTTCACCTGTCCTCACTCCCCGGGATGACTGGGAGTTGACCCCGTGGATTGTGATTCACAGTGCTTCCTGCCCTGCCCTAAGGGGCTGGGAACCTCCCCACCAGCTGGAACAGGGAGCAGCGCATCTTTCTAGGACACGCAGGAATGTGCCTCTGAATGGTGAGGTGGACGGCTCCTCCGCCAGAGACTCCATACATCAGACTCACCATCTATTCCTGTTGCTGTGACCTCAGACAAAGGAACGGGTCTCAAATTTATTGCCTTTATTTTTCTCCCACGAAGATACTTTCTAAACACTTCTACTCTGCTATAACCCCCTCTATCCCCAACCTGTCACTGGCTCCCTGGATGGCTTCACAATGACAAATAACTTGAAGTTGTGCTTGCAGCTGAGACCCGGCCTCAGGGAGAACACACTCAACGCTAAGCAATCACACCGTCTGCACCGGACAGCCCCGGTGCAGCCTAATTGCTTGATCTCGCCTCCTTCAACGCCTACTCCTGGGAGGTTTCTGAACACTCCTGAATCAATGCAAGCTTCAGCACTGGGAGGTGCCACGACTCTTTCATTATCAGAAAAAATAACATGTTCTCAGAGCTCTTTATGTTAGAAGAGCATGTATCCCATGATACGGTAATTACTATCTCCAAATCCTCCAGAGCCAAGGTCACAGGAGCGGCTAAAACGATCCTTTGACCCGCTCTCTTTTCCTAAAACAGGTCATTTTATTTCTGCAAGCTCTTCGTTAGTTTCTTTATTTAAGATGCGCCCAGAAAGGAGAGATGGTGCTTGGCCAGCCCAGGTGGAGGGCGGGAGAACCAGTCAGGGTGGGTCTCTCCAGCACGCAAGTACATCAACGTGCGCAGTAAACATGTGATGGTGTTGACAACATAATTGTATTTTTTAATTATACTATGCCCAGAAACACCCAAATCTGTGGGAGTTCATGGAGAGATAACAATCTATTTAAAGTAGTAAAATCAATTTTCATGATGCAAGTGGAGTCTCTGTAGCTTACAGAGTAACAGCGTCCCTCTTCCCAGCCTTCTTCCCTTAGGAGGAGAGCAGCCCAAACAATAAGACACTGACTATTCATTCTCTATAACCATAGGAAGTCCTTCTACTCCTTGGGCTGAATAAGAGAATTTTATTTTCTACAATACATCATGTCGACATGACAGAATCAGAGGACATATTGACCAAGAAGTAATCTATCTTCAGATCAATATTTTCAGCTGAAAATAGTTTCCTACTTGCTACAATAATTGCAAACCAGTTTGAAGAGTCAACAGGTAAAGCTCGACTATTCATGTAAAATTATGGGGGTCAATGTACGGCTGACACTTTGTACTTGACACATGAACCACAGAAAAGCTTTTCATGAAAATTTTGAGAAGAATAACCATTGAAGGACCAAGGCTAACTTTCTAAAACTCTTGGGAACCTTCCTCTTACGCAGCCATGGATAGGATGTTGTCACACTGATGTCAGTGAGGTAACGATCATTATTAACTTGCAGGAAGACTATATATTATAGGAATGGATCATATTTTACACGTCCAAACACATTTAATGTGTACAGTGCACTAGTTTGCAGCCTGTGTCTGAACACATGTGAAGAAGGGGGATGGACACACTACAGAATTACTGTAGGGGATCTGAGAAACTATATGTGAAGGCATTAGCATTGTTCTAGAAAGAAGAATTCAATCTCTTAAGGTGTAATTTTCAGTGGTGATTATTTCAATAAATGCAATTAATTGGCCTCCATCTGAGTGAGCATATTTAAGCAGCATAGCACAGAGATTAGGTATATAGGTTTTTAAGAAAGACCTAGGATGCTTCCCGTTCTGCTACACAGAAGCTGTTATGACCCCGTGTGGAGGGTTTACTTAATTTCTATAAACCCCAGTTTCCTCCAGAATTAAATAAGTCAAAGTATTCAAATCCCGAAGCATATTGCATGGTGCATAGAGAATGCTCAATAATGTATCTTTAAAAAGAAGAAGAGAAAAAGAAGAAAAGTCTTTAACAAAAGAATGGTGTCTAAAACTTAATCATCCTTCCAATTATCAACAGAATATTACACTTAAGATAAATTAACATCAACCTATTTGCCATCATAAATTAAATGAAGACAACTCTCACTTTAGAGGCACAGGTCAGTGCACACACTAGTCATTTACTCCTATGGGATCTCCAAACTCTTGCTTATAGATACATTTGATACAGGCATTCTCCTAGACTATATTTCTTAAGCTCCAAGAAAAAATCTTTTCCAACAACTCTTATTTAATCTTTTATCATTGATTTAATTGATCATGGCTATAAGAAAGTTTAAATATTTCCATATTGATGGATATTTAGATTAGTTCCACCTTTTTGGTATTATATCAATGTTGCAACAGAGTTTCCTATACATATATCATTGCTGTTTGAGCAAATATTTTCTAAGAGATTCCTAGAAGTAGAAATACTGGATTACATGTTATACACATTTAAAGTTTCATGGATATTGACCAACTTACCTCCAGAAGATTGTAGCAATTTACATTCCACTAATGCTACAAGAGTGTTTCCTTGCCATATACTTACCAACACAGGCTATAATAAATCTTTTTTAAGTTTTTCTAATCTAATATGAAAAAATGGTATCTTATTCTAAAAACTGAATGTATTTAGTTGTTACGGAATTTGGATACCTTCTTGTATGTTTATGGTCATTGATCACTTTGTACTTCTGTATGAATTACCCATTCATATCTTTTACCTATTTTTCAGATTAAGTTGTGTTTTCCCTATTGATTTTCATATTAACACTCTGTTGCAGCATTTTCATTCATTGTTTGTCATCCTTAACTCTATAATGTAGAAATTTTAAATTTTTATGCAGTTAAATATATGATGTTTTAGAGGTTTCCAGGTTTGTCATGTCAATAATTTTAAACTATTTTTAATTACTTTATTATGGAATAGATGTTTAAGAGCATACAAAACTGTTGTCCGTTACATTGTTCAACATATTTTTTAAGAGGTCACAAAATTTTTAAAATCTTAAAACTTGGTGCTAGAAAGCAATTTTCTCTCTTCTGATGAAGTGACATGCTCTTTATTTTCCCTGATAGTGTTTCTTCTTTTGCCCTTTTAGCCAGGAAGCTCTGAGCCTAGTTTTGTCAGGCTTTTCCCTTTGTATTACTTGGATTTTCATCCCTGTGTCTGTGTTATTCTGTGCCCTTTACTGGATGCTGCCTTTGCTAGGGGGTTTAGTTTGTTCTCTTCGGTTCTTGTCCCTGCAGCAACAAAGAACTGAAGGGCAGAGACACAGGAGTGAAGCACAGAAAAAGTTTTATTTGAGTACACTCTAAGGGAAGAACGGGCCAGAGTCAAGGTAGACAAAGGCAGGTTTACCTGAATAAAGCAGAGAGGAAGGGGAAGCTCGTTGATGGGAATTTGCAAGCTCAAATTAGAGCTCTCTGCAGCCCTTTCTAACTTATCCGAAGTAGGACTGAGAGAGTGAAGACTTGTGCTTAAACTCTAGAAAATAGAATGAAATAGCAAAGTGACAAAGACACCCCTGGAAGAGCACAGGGACAAAACCAATTAAGACGAACAGTAAGAAGTCTTTTAAAAATACACAGTCCAAGAAAGGGGAGTGCGGGTAACCTCAGAGAGGAGGCATGCTTAAAGGGCTTAGGGCTCTGTCTTTTAAGGCTTTCAAGAATGGGGCAAAGGGCAGGGGTGTGGAGGTTGCTGAGCATAGGCTTGGCTTGTGGTCTCATGATGTCTATCTCCGATGACAGACACTATGTCATTATCTATCTTTCAAGAATGGTGTGGGTAAAATTGCAGTATGTCCAGTATACCTCACCTGGCTTAAGTGCATCCCCGTATCAATAGGTGCTTCTAAGGGGTGGAGAGAAGTCATCCATCTCCACATCAATAGGTGATTACAAGGGTGGAGGAGTGAGGGAATACCTGGACCTGAGAGGTTGGGTGGAGTCCCTTTTTTGGCAGCCAGGTCATGAGAGACACAGGTGAGCAGAAGTGCATGACTGCTTGTAATCAATAAACGGGTTTCTCCCACTTTATCTCTCCCTTTGACTGATTTTGGCTTCAAAGGTTATTTGCCTGGGCTGGGAACATATTTTCCACCCCAGAGTTATGAATAGGATAAAGGTAAAGGGTTGGAGGGGCATAGGCCAGTAATCCAACTTCCCAACTCTCTGCTTTTAAAAAGGAATCTTTGCCTTAAGGTAAGTCCCTCCTGTTCTTCCTATGCTATTCATATCTCAGCATTTTTAGGAAAATTAATCGTGATGCTTGTCCCATGTCTCTGCCCTATCTCGCCTGCATTACCTAGAGCATGTCTCAAGGTCAGCTCAGATTCAGAGCATGTGGAAAGAACTTATATTGCAAAGGGAGTTAACTCTGTGAGTCCCTTCTGGCAGAGAACTGATTATCTGGCTTTATCTGATAAACTCCCTGAGTTCTAGGTGGGTCCCACCCTCTTTTCATCCCAATCATATCTGTCTTTCTGCCTAACACCTTGGATCTTTTTGAAATTAGAAAGTGATTAAATAACAAATTAATAAGTAATGATTAAGCAAATAATAGAAAGTGATTACATAAATAACAAATAAAAACCTATTATTTTTAAAGTTTTTCAGGTCATTGTTTCTTAATCCATTTTACTGTGAATTCTTGTTCTGCTAGAATTAACTAGAATCCACCTGATAAGATTATAGATTTCTCACTCTCACTCTATTCATTTGCAAATATGTTTATCTTATTGTGAGCAACTCAAGGGTAAGACTTGTTCTAATTTTCCTTGACTCCAAGTCACCTATGGCTTTAAGTAACTTAGATATTTGCTGAATGAATGAACCACAAAAAAAATGCTACTCACAGAAAAGCTCACATGAGAAATCTAGGTTAAAGGAAACAGCCCAAGCACTTCCAGGGTTTGTTCTACTGTGGGTACATCTGCATCTACAATTGTGGATGACAGTAGTTGAGCAGATGAGCCAAAGATACAAGAACTTGGCCATCATTAGCCTGGAATCACCCAGGGAAAGAAGCAAAGTATCACAGTTTAGAAGTGATTCCAACAATATGGATTAAAACAAGGGTTGTTACTACCTATGTAATTAGAATAACCTAAACAAATTCTCAGTCACGAGAAATCTGATTATTCGGGATTTAAATGCATTCTGCATGCCTACCTTCTGCTTTTTAATTATCTTGATGACACAACAAGGTGATGTGAAAGCTGATTTTGTTTTAGAAACTAGATTTTATTTTAAATGAAAAATTCAAACCTAACATCCAGTAGTAATATTTACCTTTTAACAATAATTTTAAAATACAAGGAAGACTTAAAGTGTTGGAATTAGATAAAACTTAGAAGTGAAAGCCCTGAAATCTCTAAAATGAGCTTTCTGTTTTGTTTGCCTTATCGACACCCTCCCAGAAACTCAATTCTGCTTTCTCTGGGTTTTTAAGCAATGTGGGTGGTCCCCTTCCCTTCCTTTCACTGGGGAACAAACCAAAATGCCTTCTTCCTCACTGACCTTGTTCTCCTGAGGATGGGGCAAGAAAGACAAAAGCAGGCTCCCAGGGGGCCACAGCTAAGGGTCTACACAGTGGCCAGTGTGGGGCCCTCTGCCAAATCAAATGGCGGCTGTTAATCCTTGTATTGAAACACTCCGACATCCCCTCCTTTGAGGCAATGATGGGAAAATATGTAAGAAGTTCTAGATCTTTTGAAAATCAAATACAGAGCATAGGGCACCCTTCAAATGAGTTCCAGGGCAAATTCAGGCTAAGATGCAGGCACTCTGCTGCATATCTCACCAGTGTCCACTGACTGGACTGCCCTCACCACAGACCTGGAGGAGGAGGCTGTAACTAACAGAGCAGGGCTTGCACGGTTGGCAAAGATGGGGAAAGGAAACCAGAGAGAGGAGAAAGAGATGTGACTGGGGCAGCTGTTGGCTGTTTTGACGAGTGAGACCTCTGCAACTCCATGCACAAGGGGCAGACCTCATGGCACTTCGATGAGACAAGCAGAGCAGTTGGGGTTCTTGCAGTGACTGCCAGAGCCTGTTCTGGGGGGGGGGGGCAGGGACGGTGCACATGACTCCCACTTATCTTAAGGAACTGGTTTGTCTTGTGCCTCATGATAGAACCACCTGTTCCAAGTCACAAGTCCTTTCTGAGTGCTCATTCTAGTATATGTGCCCGTATGATTAGGGGACTCACTCAGCAGGTATTTACTGAAAGCCGGTTTTGTGCTGGGCCCTACTGTTGCTGAGGATTTGGGGGTGAGTAAAACAGGCCTGACTGCCTGGATGAAAGGGCAGAAGGACATTAGACATGCACAGAAATCATTAGATAACTACACTTCTTAACTGGCGGAGGAGAGGGAAGGAATGGGGCTGTGTAGGGAGGGGATGGGGCCTGTCACGTGGGGTAAGGGATGTTCCCCAGCAGACTTGCAGGCAAGAGTCATCATGATATGATCTGCTTTCAGAGAACTCCCACCCTGAAGGGAATGTGGCATAGAAAACTTAACTCTCTTTTAACTGAATATCAACTAAGCAGATATTAAGGATTGATTTATGGACAAAGGCAACAAAATATCACTTAGGGAAAGGCACAGAACAGTGTTTGGGGGGTGCTTTTCTCCCAGCTTTGGAAATGAACAGGTGTCTTTTAATTTAAGGATTTAGATTCAAATAGCATTTATTAAATACCTACTATGTTCTATGTCCTTTTACTTAGTTTAATGCTGAAAACAATTCCACGGAGTATGTAGTATTATCCCCCCACTTTTTTTTAAAACTGATAGAGGAATATAAAGATTCGCTAAATGCTGATTTGCCCCAGGCCAAACGGCTAGAATGGGTTGGCTGGGCTTGGTGCCTCAGCCTCCTCGCGGGGAGTGGAGCACATGTTCTTCCCTTGCTCTTTAGTGCACACTTGAACTTTCCTGGAAAAGGTTGTTTAGGTTCAAACCTGTAAAACGAAAAGGTTTGCATCGTATGCTCTAGTCCAGGAGCTCAGACAATCATCACAGCGCCCATATCAAAACCTTCTACAACTATGTGGTAGGGAAAAGAGGATATTTCAATTTGTTATACAAAAATAGGAAAACATATTTTTTCTACAAGGCTAACAAAACTCCCTCAATATGTTAACAGTAATTCCTGAATATCAGCTAACAATGGTCATATTTCTTCAGTTATCTTCTAAAACAAAAAAAATTTTGGTGCGGGTGTTTGAATTGGGATCCAAAATAAGATCCCTACTTGGCAATTGGGTGATATGCCTAAATCTTTCATAATCTACGGGTTACTTTTCCATCTCTTTTTTTTCTCCAAAATTATTTGTTTACCTTGTGTGTTTTGTACATTTTGTTGCTGTTGTTATTGTTGAGTAAATCAGCTGGTTTGTCCTGTAGAATCTCCCAGAGTTTGGGTCTGCTAATTCTATTCCCATGATGTTATTTAATATGTTCTCTGTCCTTGGTATTTCCAGTAATTAGTAGTTATATCTAGAGGCTAGATCGGCTTCATTTTCCCCCCAAAGAGTAATTCACAGATAATGTATACATTTCCATCAGGACTATTCATAATGTCTGGTTGTCTCTTTAAACTGATGATCGATCATTGCTTTCATCCCCTGATTCATTAGAAGCTGTGAAAAGGTGATATTCTACCACATCTGATTTATTAGCTAGAATACTTTAATAAAGGGAAACTTCTCTTCATCACTATTTTGGTTATCTTGAGGTATAGACTGAATGGAAGTAGCTAAAATGTATTAATTCCTTTATTTACCAGGTTTCAAAGTAATAGGTAATTTCATGTATTCCAAAGTGACTAGTTTTTTATTTTTGTTTTCCCTTTGTCTTATGCCCTCATGGATATACACATATTTTGATGGATATTACTGGAGCTGTTATGAATCTTATTGATAGTCAAACTCTTTGTTTTTTATACCACTAGGAGCTTGTTGAGTTTGACTCTTGAGTCCTTTTGATACAACCTCAGCGGCCTTTGAATTCTTCTTGGCTCTCTGGTATGCCAAGATGCTCTGAGATCTGCAGTACCTGCCCTGGATCTGGAACCTGCCATTTCTTCAAGGAATCCTATCTTTCTGTAATGGAAAATGCATTTAGAGACCACAGTCTGGGCACTAGGGGTGTTCTTTTGATTTATTTATTTATTTAATTCTGTTTATAGCTTTTCAGTGGACAGGACTGGGAAATTTTTTAAGGTAAATTTCAGATGAGTTCATACTTTATCCCATTATATCCAATAATTCTTTAATTTTTTTTAACAGCTGTAGCCCATGTAATCTCAGCATAGCAACTCCAGAATCACAACAGATTCAGAATCAATACTAACACTACCACCAATAACATAATTACCAAAAACATTTTAAGATATTTTTTTGCAATTCTTTTTGAACATGGATATATACTATTAGGGAAATTCAATCACATCGCTGTATTTTAAAATCACTTGGAATAGTTGTTCTATGTGTGCATATGCCAAGAGGCCATATAATTACTTTCATTTGTTTTTAATTGTACATTTGACTTTCAGGTATCACCTTTTAAAATTCAATGTTAATTTGCAACTGTGTAAGACATTTGTATGACTTCAAAGTCAAAACTACATAACAACGTGTATTCAAAGCCCAGCTTCTATCACTATTCCTTCCTTCCTATTCCTTCTTCTTCCTTGTAAGTAATAATTTTTTTTTGCTATTATTAATGTACAATTATACAAGCAATATTATGGCTACTAGACTCCCCCCATTATCTAGTCCCCACCACATATCCCATTACAGTCAAGGTCCATCAGCGTAGTAAGATGCTACAGAATCACTACTTGTCTTCTCTGTGTTATACTGCCTTTCCCGTATCCCCTCCCTCCCCTACATTACGTGTGCTAATCGTAATACCCCTTTTTCCCCCTTATCCCTCCCTTCCCACCCATCCTCCCCAGTCCCTTTCCCTTTGGTAACTGTTAGTCCATTCTTGGCTTCTGTGAGTCTGCTGCTGTTTTGTTCCTTCAGTTTTTTCTTTGTTCTTATACTCCACAGATGAGTGAAATCATTTGGTACTTGTCTTTCTCAGCCTGGCTTACTTCACTGAGCATAATACCCTCTAGCTCCATTCATGTTGTTGCAAATGGTAGGATTTGTTTTCTTCTTACGGCTGAAAAATATTCCATTGTGTATATATACCACTTCTTCTTTATCCATTCATCTACTGATGGACACTTAGGTTGCTTCCATTTCTTGGCTATTGTAAATAGTGCTGCGATAAACATAGGGGTGCATCTGTCTTTTTCAAACTGGGCTGCTGCATTCTTACGGTAAATTCCTAGGAGTGGAATTCCTGGGTCAAATAATAATAAGTTTTTTTTTTAATTTCAAAGCTTATTCTTCTATTGTGTTTTCTTCATATAAGCAAATATATATTTAATCATATATATATATATAATTTTCCTATTGTTAGATAAAAGGTAGTGTACTATACACTTTCCTCTGCCTTGCTTTTGTCACTTAATAATACCCCCTGATAATCACCTTCTAGTAGCTATTTCCCTCTTCATTTAACAGCTGTATAGCAAGCACCATATTCTGTGACTGCATCACAATCCATTCAGCTAGTGTACTATTAATGGACATCTGAGTTGTTTTCAGTATTCTGCTATTTCAAACAGTGCGGCAAGGAATCACTTTGTATTTTTGCCAGTCTACCTTCAGGAAAGGTTCCTAAGAAGTGGGACTGCTAAGTCAAAGAACAAATGCATGTGTGATTTTATTAGATCTTACCAAATCCCCCTTCATTGGAGTTTATGATGTTATATTCCCTCCTGTAATGCCTCTTCCCTGCAGCTTCACAATAGCATATGTTTTCAAACATTTTTCCCTACTTAGTAGGTGAGATACTGTAGTCCACTATAGTTTCACTTTAACATTTTTCTTACTGTAAATGAGGTTGATTGTCTTTTCATCGGGCTAAGAGCCATCTGTATTTCTTTTTCTCAGAACTGCCTGTTCAAAGCCCTGGCCCAGTTCTCTTTAACAGTATTGCTCGAAATATGATCTCTAGATCAGCAGCCGCACCTGGGAATTTGTTAGCAACGCGAATTCTCAGGCCCTTCCCCAGACCTACTGAATGAGACACACTGGGGACAAGGCCGCAATCTGTGCTTCGACAAGCCCCACAGAGGGCTCTGATGCACTAAAATTTGAGAAACATTGGTCTAGGGGGTTGATTCAACAACTGTATTTTCACTTGCCATAGGCTTGTCTAATTATTTTCTATTTAAACCAAGGCCACTGTGTTATTAATCAGGAACTGGATGATTCAGATGCCATGTGACATTGATTTACTCAGTCATTCATCCAACCATTAACACACAGATGTTAAATATTGTGAAATAAAATAAAATTTTATAGTTTGCTACAGTGGCCCCCCAGGCAAGGAGAGCTGTGCAAGGTACAGAGGCCCCATGTCAGCCAGGTCAGCTCATGCTCTGCCGAAAAGATGCCAAACCGCCATTCTTGCCTGTGTTAGCAAGACTGCCACAGACTCCTTGCCCAGGGCCGAGAAGAGAAACAGCCCCATGTGCTCAAAGAGGTCAAGACTGAATGGGGGTCTGGTCCTCCTGTCCTCAGCAGAATTCTTCAGAATAGTTAACAATCCTAATTCCTGCCTCCTCTCACACACAGATAGCTTTGGAATGTGCACAGCATGTTCTTTTAAGATACTAAGCAGATGTATCCTTGCCAAACTGCTTGATGTTTGTTTAATGTAACCTCTTTCCTGCATGTATCCCCTATTGTAAAAAGGTACACAAGCTGTTTTCAGAAGAAGGGCTTTGGAGCAGTCCACTCTGAACTCTGATTGACTGTCTGCTTGGGTTTTAGGCCAAGTATGGCCCTCAGTTTGACTCTGAATAGACTCTATCTTTCTTAACACAACAGCTGGATTGACCTCAGCCAACAGCATCCACTGTGAGTTAGTCACTCTGGCCAGCAATACGGATACAGAGCTGAAGAAACAGACATGGTCACTGCTCCCAGGAGCTATCTATCCTTCCACTGAGGAAGAACAAAACTAAACAAGTAATTTAAGTCTCACCAGAGGGGATTACAAGGTGCTACTGCATCATACAGCAAGGGACCCCAGCTAGTCCAGAGGTTGGGGAAATGCAAATTAAAATAATGCTGAGATAGTATTTTACTCCAGTCAAATGGACAAAAATTTTAAAAAGGTATATTACTTATATTTAGCAGGGGTATGGGTGGAAATGTGAAGCACTGCAGCCTCTTCCAGAAGGAATCTCAGTGATATTTATTAATGCATCAAACACAGCAACCCCACTCCTGGGAATCAAGCCCATAAAAAGAGGGCCACTGTGTGTAGTGGCAACCACCGGTTACAAAGTGAATGCCCGTAGTAGGGGAATGGTCGAATAAAGCATGGTATATCCACACCAGGCAGTCACTGAGGAGAAGGAGCCACACCATGACTTAAAGGTCTTTCTATGACATACTTTGAATAAGGAAAGCAACACGTAGGAAAATGTGTATAATGTACTCTCATTTTCAGAAACTCATAAAAGCCCATATGTGTGTATATTTATATGTGTTGGTATATGATTATATGAGCATAGAACAACAATGTGGAAGAGGAAATGCCAATACAGAGAGCCTTCTACGGTGGATTTGGGCTCAGCATCCATTCTCCCTTCCTGTTAGAAGATCTTCCTATAGTGCAAACGATGGAAAGCTGACAACTACATGGACATCCCTGCAGGCAAACAGACACTCCCGTGTGGGATATGGGTGGGGAGAAAGCTGAGCAGGGGCCACATGTGGGTGCTTTGGTAGTCTCTGCTGAGGAGCTCTTCACCTGCTGCATCTTCGCATCAGCTGAGTCACTAGCTTCAAGGGTGTGGAGGGGCAGGGCTCTGTTCTGCTGGCTGGGGCCCAGCAGGCAGGGTGCAATGTTGGGGCAAGACCTGCTGTGCCAGCTGCTGATTCCTGGGCCCAGCTCTGGTGGTGCAAACCTGGAGCCGCCGGGGAATTCTCGCAGAGGCAGCGTTTCCTTTGGGGTCTGGGACTCACTTGGGAGGTACCGCCTGAGACTTGGTCCTGCAGCCCTTCCAAGGATTTCTTCAGCACCCACTTCCCTGGGCCAAATGCCCATTTGCCTAAAATAATTTGATCCTTGTTTTTTTTTTTTTTTTTTTGCAGTGGGAACTGTGTGAGTCAATGGGTTACCAGTTGGAGGAGGAGTGAGAGGCAGTTGTGAAAATTTAAACGTATGTATATATGAAAGTGCCTTACAATAGTGGTGTTTATTAGTAGTATTAATTTTAAATGCCATATGAAACTCATCTGTCATCCCATCTACATAACTGATATACACAGAGACCTTGCAAAGGCTTGTGAATGCAGAAAGGGGCACCCCACTGTGGAGCGCCTCCAAGCAGAGCCTTACCAGCAGGTGTGCACGTGGATTTAGGGGCCGGAAGCAAACTCCTGCGGGCTGTTGTCACACTGGAGGCTGCAGGAGGGGCTGCCCGGCTGGCGCCCTTGGGCATGTCCTTGGAAGGCAAAGCTGTCTTCAGAGCCGGCTGGTCTTCAGTCCCAAAGGTTGAACCTGCGGGAGGCAGACAGGGTGTTAATTATAACTTCATGAAAAATGGATGGACCGCCTTGCCACTTGCAATTGCCAACCAATCCTCACGCCGTCATCTGCTTTAGAACTTGAGCTGATTTTTAGTGGGTGGCCTTGAAAAGCATTTCTCTGGGTTCTGATGTGGCGAAGAGTTGCCTTTCGTTGCCGCCTACAAGTATGTCATTTCCATCCTCTCTGTCAGGGGCTCTGCAAAAGCCAAGAGCAAGCTCACCTCTAAAGACTTCACACATGTGAACACACACACACAAACACACACACACACATTTTGCTTATGTGGATGTGTAACCACATATGTATATGATAAGCATTTATTTGATAACTTACAGCAGACAAGCAACCTTTTTTTGGAAAACCAGAGTGACCCAGGAGAGGTGAGGCAGAGGGGTGAGGGGCATGGAGACAAGAACCCCTTTGAAACTGTGAAACTTAATAATGGGAAACCTCATTAAAGTGGAGTCCAGAGGCTAGAAGGGGGACCCTACCACTCCATGTTATTTATAGGAAGAATCATAAAGTATAAGCCCCAACTGGGGTGGGGGTGGGGGGTGGGGGTATGGGGGGTGGGGAAGAGCTATGCTGTATCTCCTATAAGAAATCAGCAATCGCTGCAACTCAGCCAATGGAAACTGTCATCACCCTGAACCCTTGCTTTTCTCCAGAGGACTTTGTTCAAAATAACCCCCCCACCCACCCACATCCCACCACTGCCCACTGGCCAACTTCCTCCTTCTCCGTAAAATAACATTCCTCTTGTTTGTTAGACTTGCCTCTGGTTTTGCCACAGCTTGCATGTCCCAAGTTGCAATCCTATGCCATTCCCAAATAAACCTACTTTTGCTGGTAAAATGACTGGCAGTTTTATTTTTAAGGTTAGCAAATCTCATGAAGATTTCTTGTCTGAAAAGCTGAGAGCTCACCAGACTAAGAGGACCCCGAGTTAGAGCCCAGCTCATTGCAAAGGCAGAAGACATTTATTAATTATTCCAGTTCATGCTTTGTCTATAGGATGGCTTATTTATAATGAACTACTCTGACACTGGAAAGATACTCCATACTGGGATATGTGTCAGATTTAGATGTGTAAAGTGGTCATGGCCCAAACTGTTCTTCTAGATCTTTCCAGACATACCATGATTTATATGTTTGTAGTCACTTAAAGATAATGACACCACAGTCTAGTCCCTGTTAAAGGATAAGTCTTCTAAATACACCTCCGAGTATAGCTGTGAGGCCTAATCTGCTAAATTAAATAGGGAGCCTGGAAGTAATGAGATTACTGATTTGGAATAAAACTATCCAGTTGGAAACATGACCATCTACAGTGGAAAATAAGCAACAACAGCTGGAAGAAGTACACAGAATTTTAGCAAAAGATGAAATTTTTTGTTTTCATCATTTTAAAAGGATAGCCATAACATTTTATTTAGATAAGGCCTACATACAAATGGTAACATTATTAAAATGGCTTTTCTGTCCAAAACATTAGCGTAAGAGATGGTTACTTTCTCTGAAGACCTGAAAGTCTGTTTAAAATTGGTGAGATGTATTTTCTTTCTAAAGAAAAGTGCATGGTGTAAGGGAAAATAAAGAATGTGCTCCGCCCTAATGAGACAGGGACCATGGGCTTAGCTTAGACATGAGTAGGGTGAGGGCCTCTGGAAAAAACAACAAGATAACCATTGTGATATTTGCCCAGGAGCCCAACTTATTTTTCTAACTTTACCCAAGTGCTGCCTTCCTTCCTCCAGCCCTAAACAAATGATTTGTTGCAACTTGGGCGATGTAGCAAACAAGCCCAAAACTATTGCAAGCCCAAAACAACATAAGGCAGGAAGGATTTCATCTTGAAATCCAATTAGTTAAAAGAAATAAAACAATGACTCAGCCCACCTTTGGGGCAAAGCAGGCAGCCTCGAGGGATATGCTCCCAGACCAGGAAGCTGCTATCCTGGGAGGAAATCAGATCAGTAAAGTTCTTGTAAATAACCAGGAAGACTAAGAAGAAACAGTATTTCTTCAAAAGTCTTTGGAACCACTTAACAGGTGTATATCCCTAGCCCTTTGTCTCTCAACTGCCTATAAAAACCCCTAGACAACATACCACCCTGGAACTCTCGTTCCCTCCTGGCATGAGCCAGGAGCTCTGTCCTTTCACTCTTATCTCTGAATAAAAGCCTGTACCTTGCTCTCCTACCTTGACTGTTCACGAAGTTCATTCTTCGGCTCTGTAAACAAAAACCTTGGCATCACTAACACAGAACCTATGTCCATAATTCTTCTGAGGTGCTGTGCAAGGTTCTAAATCGTTCTAAACAGTTCTAGAAGAATGCATTTGATCTATGCAAACAGATGCCCTGCCACTCCACAGAAGGTGTCTGCACTATATCCTGAATGTCAGATAAAAAAGCAAGCACATGTTTGATCCAAATCTTGTCAGGAAAAGGGACATCATGCATCTGAAAAACAATGAGTTTTAGCTTCTGAATCAGAGGGGGCTGAGTCCAATCCTAGAACTCGGAATCTCTGAAGGCTTGTAGGACATTTCAGATGGGCGGAGGGGGCTCAGACAGTAAAACTTTCACATGGAATTATCTAATGTTCAGCCCACTGCTGACACACTGCCAGAAAAAAGAGTCGTTGAAATATGTAGTGATAGATGAATTGAACACAAAACCTTTTACTCAGTCTTTTAACAATTCATTAAAGTTTCTTAAGGAGGGAAATTTTGTGTGTGACATCTGTTGAGTTCAAATGACCTTTTATTAAATCCTCTTGCCCCTGACATCCTTGTCTTACCTGGATTGATCATTAATGTTATTATTATTTATGTTATTATAATGTTATTCAGAGAACATGTTAATTCAGAGATTTGGCTGCTTTCCAACTGGGAGTAAGTCATCTGTTTGAAGTACAAAGTGTCAAGGAAGTTATATACACCCATCTGAGAGAAGGGGTGTTGAATTACAAAAAAATGAAACAAAGTAAAATAAAAGAGAACTCTATTCTTGACCATTCTTGTGGGATACAGCTGGCCGGAAGCAGTACCAGTCTTTGAAAACCAGCTTAAATCGGCCAGTAATTAAAGACACATTCTTCGGTAAATAAAAAGCACCCAGAATTTGGAAATGGCTGCTCAATTCTGTAAATACTCTGGGTACTTCTCATCAATGCAGACAACATTAAACCACTGCTTTATAAGAGGAAGAAAACAGCTGGAAATAAACAAACTGCTTGTGTGAGCCAGAAACGTAGTCTGGAGGGTGCGGCCAGTGGAAGCAGGCATCTCATTCCCAGTCAAAACGAATTTTCTCGGGCCTGAATAATCTAGGAGATTCATGGTTCGGGCTTGGAGCGAGACCCCCAGGGTGGGCACAATACCTCTGCCACCTCCCACCTCTGCTGCTTCGTTTATAAGATGCTCATCGCCCACTCAAAGCTGTTGGGAAAATTAAAAGACCAAAGGCAAGTGAATTTAAGTTGATGCAAGCGTTAGTACAAGAAAATACTTAGTGCCTGGTGCATGGTAGGCTCTTGTTACTTGTTAATGCAGGTTAGTTTTGAGGTCAGGGGCTAGCATTACAGCAAGTCAGTGTTTCACAGGAACTTGGCAAGTATTCAAGGATTAAATCGGCTGGGCAGCTTTAAGGGAGAAGAAAGGAAAGGGATGAAGTCAATCCGATAGTAGCTGCAGGATGAAAGAGTGACAGCATGATTGTCTTTCATATAATGAACATATCACAAAAGATAGGATAAGAAGATGAGAATAATAACAGAGTGGACCACTCAGCTTAAGAAGTAGAAAATACTGCCAGGTCCATTCTGAGTAAAATTGTGGGGATAGAGGACATGAGTGGTTCAACTTTCCTACATTATCAAAACTGCTTTCCAGATTTCTAGTTGCAATTCACACTAAGCACAGGGAGTGACCCTCGGACTTCAATTAATTAATGAAATTTGGTTTTAATTTATAAGTTTTTGACAGGTAGTGAGTTTGAACACTTTTTCTCATAGTTATTGGCTAGTAAAGTTGTTTCTTCCATAAAATGCCCATTCATATAACGTTGGCCTCTTTTCTATTGAAGTATTTTGCCTTCTAATTGACATGCAGTTCTTTGAATATTCTGGATACTGATCCCGTATTCGTACATATTTCACAAGCCTTTACTCCGAAGTCTTTCATTTTAAAGCAGTTGCTTGTTCTCAGTCTTTCCCCACTGGATTTGTACTTTCATTCCCTACCTTTTGTCATAAAGATGTTCTCCTATGTATTCTTCTGAAAGTTTTAAAGTTTTGTTTTTCACATTTAGATCATTAATTCCCCTGGAATGGGGCATGGGGCAGGGATCATATTTGTTGTTGTTTTCTAGGTGAATAGCCAGTTGCTCCAGCCTGCATATTTTCTGCAATATCTGCACTGCCAGCTGTTCCGTGTCAAGTTCCATACAGGCATGACTAACAGGTCAGCTAACAATCCCCAAACTTCAGTAACTTAACAAAAGTTTATTTCCTGATCTTGAATCATCTAACAGAGGCAATGTGGATAATCAGCTCTCCTGGAGAGTCTTATCCAGACAGGAAACTCAGGGGCCCAGATTCCATCTATCTTGTGCTTCTGCCCTCCTCTGGGTTTCTCAGGAGACCTTAGCTTGCAGCTAGTATATGGGGGAAAATGAGTTGTTCATGGGAAGATGTTACGGGTCAGGACTGGAAGGGGTGTGAAGCACTTCTGCCTTGAGTCCCTCAGCTGGAACTCAGCCACATGGATGGCTGGGAAATGTGGTTTAGGTTATGCCCAGGAGAAAAGGGAAATGGTTTGATGAACAGCTCTCCACTCTGCTCCATGAGGCTCCACTTCTGAATTCCATATTCTGTTTCATTGATCTCTTGGTCTATCACTACACCAATACCATACTATTTTTCTTTACTAGAGTGTAAGACCAGTAGTAGCATATATACAAGTACCTCCAACTTTGTTATTTTACTTTACAAATTGTCTTAGCTTTTCTTGGCCCTTTATATTACACACAAATTCAAGAATCTACCTGTCAAGTTCCAGGAAAAGTGGTCAGATTTTTCAATGGATACAATTAAGCCTTTTTTTTCTGAAATGCAACACAACTGAAAAAAGAGCAAGTTCAGATGTCATTAAGATCAGAAAACAGATGCTGAGCACCAGTTATTCTTTAGGCTCCATGTTAGATGATGGAGATACAAAGAAGGGATGAGTCCCACGAAAAAATAAGCATCAAATAAGTGGTTCTCGAAAGAGGCAGCACTACTCCATAAAGGATGAAAATCTGTGGGGAGTGTGGATAAAGTGAAGGTTCCTGTGGCCAGGATTCTCACCTGGCCCTGGTTGGCTGGCTCACTGCACATGTGTGGGCAATGCATTGCTACTGACTCTATATAAAGAGCTCCGCCCAGTGCTCTGAGCGACACGGTGGCACGGCTGCAAGGCTGCAGGACAGCAGAGCAGAGGCTGGAGTGGTGGCAGCGCCAAGGACAGAGACTGAGACAGCTGGGGAGGCAGAGAGGCCCAGAGGCAAAGACCGGCTTGCTGCGTGCAGACTCGCTCTGAGGGGATGGGATTCTAGTGATTGACCTGCCACTGTGGGAATAAAGTTGGGTATAACCCTTTCACCCCAAGAACATTCCACTGTCATTTCTTTGGTCTCACTGAATCCATAGTGAACTTGTCTGGGGCTGAAACCCATTGCCAAGACAGGATATTTTGGGTTGAAGTGATGCTGGCATTTAGTGGGGGTGGGGAGGGACTTTCAATACCTCTGTCGAGAAGACATGCAGAAATGTAAGCCACCTTGGAGAACAGGTGAGTAAATGTTAGCTGAGGGGTATGAGGCAGGGAGAAAAGACATTTTCAGTAAAACAATCACATGCTTTAAGGGGAATTTCCCTATATTATTCTTAACACTGTGAGCTGCCAGCTTATTCTTCGTAATTCCCTTCTTTTTTCCATACAGTTGTGCTCCTTGGGTTTATCATATTACCAACAACAAAATTGAAGGTATTCCTCTGCTGATAGTAACTAAAGGACTATAGCCTATTGATTCTCTGCTGGACAATGGGCATCTTTTGTAGATATCCAAATCATATCATCAACTTACTATTTAGAAGGGAAGATCTCCCATCTTTAGAGTGTGAGAATTTGCAAGGTATACATTCTGCATGGTTACAGAATACAGCTGTCCAGTTCAACATATAAACCTAATCACTGTACTTTTTTCTCTTTAAAGGATCAGGACAACCAGGCTCACTCAGCACAAAATCCTAGGGGAAACAACTTTATTTTCCATCTAGGGACAGGTCTTAGATTTCATCCTCCATGGCACTTAAACATCCTGAGCTGATTGACAAGGTCTACCAAAATCTCATGGAGTTGGACTCCTACCTCACACCACATACAAAAAGCTAATTTAAAATGGATCAAAGACCTAAGTGTAAGAGCTAAAATTATAAAACTCTTAGAAGAAAACACAGGTATAAATCTGAATGGCCTTGGGATTAGATAATGGTTTCTTAGATATGACACCTAATGCACAAGTAACTAAAAAAATAAAAGCATTTTGTGCTTCAGAGGACAAATTAATAAAGTGAAAAGATAACCCATAGAATTGAATAAAATATTTGCAAAGCACATATATGATGAGTTTAGTATCCAGAATATATAAAGAACTTTTATAACAACAATAAAGACAAATAATTCAATTAAAAGTGAGCATAGGATTTGAATAGACATTTCTCCAGAGAACATATACAGTGTGGAGAAAATGGAAGTTCCTATGGCCAGGATCCTCACCTGACCCTAAACTATTTGATGATGTAATTGGCCTACTACTAGGCTACTGCTTCCACACCCATAGGCAATAAGCTATTATTGATGGAGTCACTATATAAAGAGCTCTGCCCACTGCTCTGGGTGGAGGCAGAGACAGAGGTGGATTACAGACCTGCAGGCTGCTGGATGCAGACATGATTCTAGTGTTCAACCTACCACCAGGAGAACAAAACTGGGTATAAACGCTTTTACCCAAAGAATGTTATGTTATCATTTCTTGGTCTCACTGACTCCATAGTGAACTTGCCCATTACTGAAACCCTCAAGCAAATCATACAACTAGCCAAAAAGCACATGAAAAGATGCTCAATGCCATTACTCGTTGTGGAAATGCAAATCAAAACCATGAGAAGTTTAAACCCACTACCCACCAGGATGGCTATAATAAAAAATACAATTACAAGTGTTAGTAGAGATGTGGAGAAACTGGACCCTTTATACATTGCTGGTGAGATTATATAATAGTGCAGGTGCTTTGGAAAACAGTCTGGCAGTTCCTCAAAATGTTCAACATAGAGTTATTATATGACCTAGCAGTTCTACTGTAAGTGTATACCCAAGAGAATTGAAAACACACAAAAACTTGGACATAAATATTCATAGCAGTATTATTCATAATAGTAAAAAAAATGGGAACAATCCAGTGGCCACCAACTGGTGAATGGATAAACAAAATGTGGTGTACCCGTAAAATGGAATATTACAGCCTCAAGAAGAACTAAGTGCTGATATAAGCTACAACATAGACAAATCTTGAAAAGGTTACCCTAAATGAAAGAAGCCAGGTGCAAAGGCCACATATTATACTATTCCATTTATAAGAACTGCCTAGAACAGGCAAATTCATAGAGGTATAAAGTAGATTAGTGTACGTCAGAGGTCAGGGGGAGAGGCTTGGGGAGTGATTGCCAATGCGGAAGGGGTTGCTTCCTAGGGTGATGAAAACATCCTGGGATTGGTAGGAGTGATGGATAACCTTGTGACTATACCAGGAACTACTGGACTATACACTTTAAAAAGGTGAACTTCATGGTATTTGAATGATATCTCATTAAAAAAAAATCTCACTGTATGTTTTTCTTTCCTGGATTCCCTGGATCCAAGTTCCTCAGACTGTGACTCAGCTCTCTACTCTCCACTGAGGGACTCCTGCTGTTGTCTCCTCAGGCAGGTATTGTCTCTATTCTCTGCCCCGTGTGCTTGTATTGTAGCTACAGTGCATCCCAACCAGTCTGTTCCAGGGTCCTTCTGCTCGTGATGGCATTTTCTTGTATAATGCAAAAAAGAAAAGTCCTCAAACCTACTATTGCACCCCACTGAACACAGCAGGGCGACCAAGCTCTGAGGTGAAGAGGGTGACATTCAGTTCATCCCTAAGCCCCTTCACTCTGCCTGTCTACTCCCACCAAATTAGGGTGATTCTGAGCTTCTCTGGTCCTATACCACAGAGAGGAAGGCACATGCAAACTCAGGCCAGAAAAGGCAGGTGCCAGAAGGAGGCAGTGTAGATGCATAAGATACTTGGTACCCCTACGAAGTACTGAGCAACTTTCTCAAAAGGATAATTTGATGACTGAAGTCAGGGTGAGAAGTTAGGGTTTCTGATCCATATCCTAACGCTCTTTCACTACTTCATTTATTGGGAATGCCGATGACTGAGCCTGAATTTTATAAAGAAGAAAGAATTCTTTATAAAGATGAGATGAGAAAATGATCAGAAAGCCCTAACCAGACCAGAACGAAGTTCACAAGGGGGAAGGCTGTTGATGAAAAGGAAAATGGTTATTAATAATAGGAGGGCATTATAGCCAAACTTGAAGAAACATGTTTCACTGATCTTGAATATTTGTACATATTATAATGATTAAACTACTCTCTTCACTGTTTTTTTTTAACAATCCAGGCAATCAAGTTGTAATAATGTTCTGGCTGCATGATTGCCTAATTGATGCATATTTCATTGCTTTAGCAGTGTTTATCACTTGGTGGCAAAATTTAGTTAAATTATTAAAGCATCAACTGAATGTTTAATCTCCCACCTTCTGCATATTTTAACCCAGGCGTATTTTTCATTTCCCACATGAAAGAGGTAAAGTGAACCTGCTATCTCACCATTTCAGCAAGTCTATTTCTTTGTCAAAATGAAGTAGCCTAAGCCTTCTACATGCCGGGCTGCACACCAGGCGGGGGGCAGACGTAGTTTTGTCCTCACACAACTTGCATTCCAGCAGGGGTGACACATAGACAAATAAAATCATCACGAACCGATTAGTTATAAAAAAAAAAAAACCAAACCCAAAGGCGGAGGGAAAACTCAAGGGTGAGGAGGGGAAGCCTATTTCAGATGGGACACTTGGGAAACTTTCTTGGAGGTGGTAAAGTAAACATTGCTCTCAGCTGCACACCAGCCCCTGCTCTCTTTTATTCTTCATTACTAATGATACCACTGTTCTAGAAACTTAGAATTAAAGCATTACAATTATCCTTGGATCTCTCTTTGCCTTGTATCAACCAGCGCAAGTCAGGGTGTTGCCATTTTGTAATGAACTTCAAACTGAAGTCCCCTCTCTGTTCCCACAGCTGGCAGCCAGGTCAGCCCTCGGAGAGATGCTGGCCTTGGCCTTGGCTCTTCTCATCCCAGCAACCTTAAGAATCTCACGCTTTGACCAGAATAGAGGGGAGAGAGGGACAGCCTGTGATGAGCAACCCTGAGAAAGTTCAGAGAAGCGAAGAGTTGGAAGACTGTGGAACAGCATCTGGGCCGATCACTGCCCAGATATGTGCCTCTTTGTAACACCATTTGTTCAAAAACAGGAGAGGAGGGAAAGAAGAAAATAAAGGAGAGTACAGAGGATGTCTTTCAAATAAAAACAATAATATAAATGCTTAAATTCATCATTTCCAGTTCAGTGTTCCCATCTTGCCTTCTTACTTCTCTGTAGTTTTATGACATTAGTTCTGTGAGGTAAGGAGGAAAAGTAAGTACTTGTTTCTTTCATGGCCTTACACCTATGTTACTGTCGTAGGGCAATGTTCTGAGGTATTAATTAAAATATCAGAAAATAGGTGTTTAGGCAGAGCTAGTCTAGTTCTCATCTCGTTTTGCCCATCCCTCAGATTAGATCAAGATCTTGACGTTTTGGTAACAGAAGAGCTAGACAGGAAGAAAGGTTTCTATGCAGATTCTGAGCCAGACTTTCATGCTCCCTTCTTCCCCAAGTGATGTCCACTGGTGCAGGGTGGGCAAGCTCCAGGTTCCCGGCTCCGCTGTGGCACTAGAGAGATGTCAAAGAGCTGCATGATGCGTCTAAAGGAGACAGACGCTAGGCATCCTCTTAGAGTCTCTGAGACTACCCCAAATATTTTACCAGGGTAAATGGTCAGATACTGAGAAGTGGAAGATGTGGAAGGTCTCACGGTTCAGTATAAGGGAATACCCTCAGCAGATGGGAATTCAGGTATCTCAGTGGATGCAAAACTGGAGGAATAGCAACGCTGAAGAACTAGACTGAGTAACGTGCATCAACACAACCTGGAATACCCCTATGGAACCTGGGTGCCATCCTGGGGAGAAGGAGTCACAGGGGAAAATTCGTATTCACCAAAATCTTACATTATTGGATTTACCTGGAATTTATCAAGATTATATTTCCTAACACCAGGCACAATGGACATTTGAAGTAGATATCGTATTGCTTGGTGAAAAAAATAAAAATTTTGCACATTAACAAAAAAGAATCCCGCTGTTCTTCCAGAAGCACAAATGGCTCAACACGGTTTTCCAAATAAAGTCCAAACTATTCTTTCTGGCATTCAAATTCTTCCACTACCAGGCCCCGGCTATCTTTCCTTCCTTATTTTCTGCTACCATGTTAAGCTCAGGAGAACTCCAGGCAGGCAGGATCCCACCCTGGGACCTCCCGCCCTGCCGCAAGCAAGACTGTGCTGGAGGGTACTTGCTGTGTGCACAAAGACAGTGCTGAGTGCAGATCTGTCCTGTGGGGCCAGGGCTTCCTTTCACAGACTCTTCTTTTTCTCAATTTCTGAGTCCACACACTCTCTAAAAGCTTACTTTCCACTACAGCCCCTGTCAGTGTGGTCACGAGTATATAGCCAAGTGGTGCATTTCCTGTTTGACGCAGGGATTGCCTATAGTGTAGGGTGGTGGTTGGCAAACATTTTTGAAAACAATACACAGAAAAACAAAATTCAGAGGTTATCAAAATGTAATGTTTTTTGGGACTTTCTACCCAAACATCACTTCCCTTCTCCCCAAGGGAGGGTACCATTCACTTAATACTTTTCCTCTATGTAATTCAACTTTTGCTTTTAGACTCATCTTAGGCATTCATCTCTGCGTTTGATAAAGTTGGAGGGGCTAAAAGTTAAGTGGTTAAAACTGCCTGGGTTCAAATCCTGGAGCCGCCTATTACTAGTTATCGGACTTCAGACAGGTCGTTTACTCTTTCTGTGCCTTGTTTCTTCATCTTTACAATGGAGATAACAGTGGTACCTACTAATGAGAGTGTCGTATTCAGAGAGTTATGACATGCGTAGAAAAAGGTATTTGGATGTGTGGCCCATAGAAGCGCTCAGTAAATGGGAACATTGATACTTGCCCAATAACCACTCTGGCTTCATTCACAGCCCGTCAGCCTAATCAGCCCCTCTTCCCTGTTTGCCCAGCCAACAGCCTGTCGTGTTTTCATATATTTACAAGGCAATAACTAAGATCACTCTTGAGGGTCTATCTTTGAAGAGGCAACTCTAGAGAACTGCGTTTTTTCTAGATCTATCTTTCCTCAGCAGCCTAAGTCCTAATGAAAGAGGAGAAACACACGGCATGCATTGAACTGTTTCCACTTTACCTAGAGTGAATGTTTGCTTCTCAGTTAGCCAGGAGGTGGCCTCAGAGTCTTTCTCAACACATACTCCGAGTCCAGCAAATGATTCCAGCCCGAGACCAGAGGACATATCCTCGTCTACACTCAGCGTCCTGATCAGGGGGCAGGACACACTTCTATGTGTCTGGACCAGGTGGAAGATGATTCTTCTAAGTCCACAGGACCTTCCTGGATCCCTGCTGCAGGGCCTCAACTCCTGAACTCTCCTGTCTGGTCTTTAACAGCAAGAAAACAGTAATAATAAGAAGAGTATCATATTGTATAGTCACAGACACTACTGCCAAATATTATGAACTCTCTGCCCAAATTCAATGCCAGATTTGAAACATACTAGTAATATTCTCTTTAAAAAGTCAATGAATTAAGCCTCTGTTAAGAAATGGCTTAATGTTTCCTATGTTGTCAGGTTACTCTGAGAAGTAAAGGAGAAAATGCATATACAGCTCTTCGCAAAGTGCCAGTACTCGATAAATGTTAGCTTTCATCATCAGTTTGAGCACCAGCATAAGCAACTCTCTTTTACCAGCTGGCATTTCTTCAAGCTCCCCTCTATCCCACGTGACACCATATGGCACCGCATTTTACATGATCTTGTTCCATGCGAGCCCTAAGGAAATACCCTCCAGATATCCCTAACTGCATCACATCAATACTGGAAACAGATGATTTCTGTGAGCATCGGGTGCTGAGACTGATGGTCATCTCTACCTTCACAAATTCCTATGGCTCCAAGAGGTAGTCTTCCCAGCATCCCAGGGCTAGGCATAATTCCCCCTTTCTTCCTTTGATATGTTCACATCTAAATGATCACAGAGGAGAAAAAAACCTTTGTCCCCCTACTCTCCATCCTCCCTGCTCAGCTGTGGCACTCCAGAAAAGCTTCTGCGTCTCCTTCTGCAGTTCACTCTAATCTACAGCAAAGACGGTCCTCTTGCTTATTTCTGCCAGGAAACAGGGGCAATGTGGGCTCAGATGAACGGGGAAAATCAGATTCACAGTCCAGGGTCACAGATATAAAAGGAAAAGTTGGCCTGTATGAATGGTACACTTCTTCCTCTGAGAGATCTGTGCTATTCTATGACATGGGGGAAGTCTACCAGTCCTTCAAGCCCAGTAACGTGCCACTTTCCCCATAATATCTTCTCTCAATTCCACTCTAGGAAACAGAACTACTCTAAGAAAGACCAAGCTGGTTAGTAAAGAAAGCAAAGGCCAGGGGTGCTAACACCATCTCTTCAAGTCACTGGAGTGATCACAGAAAACGAAAGCCAGCATCACCCAGCCAGGACTTTTGAACTCCCAGCACATAAATGACTTAAAGCTTCCTTTTGATTTGAGAAATATTCTTTAATATTTACCAAGTCACATTTTCCCAAAGGAGAGAACATAGTCAAATATTCATGGTGGTTAGTTACTTAAAAGACCAAGGGCTAATACGATAAATCAAAACACTTCTGAGTAATTAAAAACACCTTTTTACTATTCCTCTTTTTATATCAATTAGACCAGTTGTAATAAATACCTTTCCCTACCTGAAGTACTTAACAGCTTAAGCCATCATCCATGAGTACTCTCATTCATTACTGTGTGACTCTTTCGGGACTTACTACCTAGGGGAAAATATTTTAAACTGAAGCATTTTAATTCTGTGCTGAATAGGGGAGTTGTTTTAAGATCTGACTGGAACTCAATTTAAATTCTGCTCAAGTTATTAATTTGGCATAACATTTTAGGAATGATCAAGGGTTTCTATATCAGCTCTTATTAATAAAGCAATAAGGTTTAGTTGTTCCATTTCTACAGCTTGGATTTTGTGCTCTAATATGGTCTCCCTTTTGTGTCACAAACCTGCTTAATTAGGTGTTTCAAGGCATCCAAGGGACTTATGTATAATTCCATGTCAAACAGTGCTCTAGTGAGGCACATTTTTGCAGCAAGCTAAATTCAAATCCTGAGAAACAAAGTCCAATGTTGAAAAATGGATCACTGCTGCTGAGCCCTGAGCTCCTTTCCCGTATCTTTATAAACACTGCAGGGGCTGCTAGAAAGGAGTCAGATTGTCCCATGTAGCTGGGATTTCTTACACTCTTAAAAGAACCCTTTCTACTTAGTAGCTTCTTGGGAATAGGAAACTTTTATGGGAGAAGAAATTGAACAGCGTCTTAGGGAATACCAGCATACTGGCTTTAAGGAGGTGTGTCAACTTGTGAATCAAAATAATACCCCTCACTTGAAATTTAAGAATTTTCTCTTCCCTCCTGAGAGCTAGAAAAACTCCCTCTCTTCCTTCAGGGTCCATGAGGATTGGTCATCTTCCTCTTTTTCTGTTTTAACATAATTTGTTTTGTTTCTCAACAAGGTCAGGATTCTTTCCTTTCATCCCAGAGTCTTTCCACAGGGCCCTGTGCACACCCTGGCCCACGTCAGTGTTTGCTCCGGATGTCCTGGGCACTGCGGACTGGCTATTAGCTGCATCCTTGGCCTCTACTGACTGGTCCTAACTCTTCCTGCCCAACCCCTGAAATGTGACAAAGAAAAAATGTCATTGCCAAATATCTTTTAGGGACAAAACCCACCCCAGTTGAGAACCATGCTCTAGCTGAATGTAAAAGATTGATCAAAACATAGTACCTACTTGTCTTAGTGGAAAATTAGACTAGTAACACCTAAAATCCTGCTGGCTTAGCTTGATAGATAATTCTTTGGCAATTTCTTGATAGCTAATTTTTGGTTAATTCGTTAGCTAACCAAGGACTGCATAAATACGCTGTCTTCAATATTCAACAGTGTTCGAACAACTGTTCAGTGATAAAACTTCCCCGGCTTTCCATATTTATAACCCCAATCAGTCTCAATCAGAAACTGGGAAGCTGGACTGAAATATTCCTGATTCTGACAGCTTAGGTCCAAAACCTCCAAGCCCCAGGAGGTGTACGAAAGTCAAATACAAAATATCTTGAACAAACATAAATAACAACTGATTTAAACTGAAATCATATGGGGGAAACCCCAATAGGAAACAAACAGTGATGTTCTTTAAGCAGTTTAACTCATCACGGTTTAATGGAGAATATGTCATTCCTTGGAAGAATCCTAGGGTTATACAGAGAAAGAAATCGTTTTTAAAGCACTGAAATTACTGGACTTACAAATCAAAACCAAAGAAAGTGAGTTCTCCTTTCCTTTCCTTTGGCTGGCTGTGCCTTCCTAGCTGCTGACTCGGAGGAAGAGCGCCATCGTCCCTGAATCCCGTGGTCCCTGAACCCCACGCAGGGGCTGCTACAGCCCTGAGAGCACAGCACCTCACGGACAACCACTCTCCTCCACCTGAATCCTCACTCGAGCCTCAGAGGAGCAAGCAGCAACAGAACCAAAAAAATCATATATATAGTATCTGGTACATGGTCAGCCCTGAACAAGTGGTAAGCTCCCTTTTCCTGGCCTCTGAAAACCATCATGCTCATTCCTTAGGTTAGAAATACAATCCTTTTCTCAGAGTCCTTTCTAAGACAAAATTTCAAAAGTGGGAAGTCCTATTTCCACTCATTTTTATGGGCAGAGCTACAACTGGTACCTACTGTCCCCACCATCACCCACACAAAATGAAATCTCAACTGTTTAAGAACCTATCCTAACATCACTCGAGCAAACATTATTCAGGCTGTTTTTGAAAATGATCATAACCTGAGAAGTGAATTTTACAACCCTTCCAAAGCCTTCAAATTTTGTGAGAGACAAGCAAAGACATAAGCTGACCATTTCCCGTAGGGAACCTTCTCAGGGAAGGTGCCAGAAGCCTCCACACTGAGCCTAAGGTGCTGAAGCCAGGCATTTCTTCTGGATTTTATGAATCTCTGCTACCACGCTCGAGCCCTCATGAACTTCATTTCCTCTGCATGCTCCTCTCCCTCTTCAGCTGCTTTCCTCTTCAGATTCTCCAGCAAAGGCTGTGTTGCGCTGGGTGATGGCGAGGCCATCACCAGGTGCAGGCCAACACCGGGGGTCCACCTGCATGTCCGCAGGGCAAGGCAGCCCACTGCCTGCACTGCCACCATGACTTCACACATATTCACACCTTCTCTCCACTTTCAGCCCCTAAGCTAGCAAGGGCCAGCTAATGAATTCTCCTAAACATCTTGTTTTTGTTGTTTAAAAATAAATCCATTAAAATTGTTTGTAAATAGAAAATAAGTATAAATATCTATTATTTATAGAGCTTAAAATTCATAAATTAAGGTTTACAAGAGGAAGCATTTTAATCAATTTTTGGTCAAGAGCAAAATCTGGAATCTTCATTAGTCAGAACACGTGGCTTTAGGGCACAGAATCCTGAGAAAGCTTCGCATTAACTAAGTGACAGTAACTTTGGGCCAGGTAGGTACAGAAAATCATAACTGGAAACTCCTTTGTTCTCACACCAAAGCCTGCGTGCACAGAAGGGAAAGAATGGGCCACTTTGCAGCCTAGGGGCTTAAGCACAAGTGGAAAAAACTGTCTCTTAGAATATTTATGAAATGCAATATCTGCTAAGGTCTCCTTCCCTAAGGCAACAGATAGGAACAAAACCCTGGCTACTACACGGAGGAAAATTTCTGTTGTAAATAATAGCTGATTCTGGACATACATGTAATAAAGGTGGGTGTGTAAGCAGGATTCTGAGCCATGTCTCCCAAGAGCCCTGTTCGCTGGTGTGCATGCCCTACATAATCCCCAGGAAGGAGAATGGGATGGGGTTGACTCCTGTAGTTAGGGTATGTTGACTGGCACACCTGACATTAGGAAAGGGAGATTACCTGGGTGGGACTGACTGAATTACCTGAGCCCTTTAAGAGCACAGTGTTCTCTTCAGCTGGAGGCAGAGAAAAAGTCAGATATTCAGTACACTGGAAGGATTCAACAGACTGTCACCGGCTTGGAGGTGGAGGACAATGGTAGCCAGGAATGCCGGCAGTCACTGGTTACTGGGGTTATTTCCCAACTGACAGCTTGCGAGAAAAGGGGAACTTAGTCATGTAACTGCAAGGAAGTGAGTTCTGCCAACAAACTGAATGTGCTGGGAAATGGATTCTTCCCTCGCAGCCTGGAGGTGAGAGCTCAGCCCAACCAATAGCTTGACTTTAGCCTCTGAGACCCTGAGCAGAGAACTCAGCTCTGTTAGGTGTGGTAAGAAACAGGTGCTGTTTTAAGTGGCTCGGTGGGTGGTAATTTGTTAGGTGGCAAGAGCCATCTCCTACAGACACCTAGTGCATCAGCCAGGGAGAGCTAGTCTGGCCTACTACAGGGCGGGGGTGGGCCATTTGGGCTTGAGAACACCTGCTTGGTAAGCCTTGCCTGGGCTAAGCTGGGCTAGTAAGCCCTGGTTTCAACTCCACATCAAGGCAGAATGCTGAATAAGGTGTAAGGAGAGTTCACCTCAACGTAGACCTGGTTTAGGATCAATTTAGAGTGGAGTGCATCATAGCATTACAAACTACCTAATCGCCCTAGACATGCTGTTTGCTTTTTGCCACGTGTCAAACATTTTGAAACACTGGGGTTAAGTCTATTTCTTTCCTTCTCTGATTTTAGCAAATGAAATTAAGAACCTGTTCTATTTACAATTATTCTCAGAGCCATACACGTGGGCAGATCTGAAAGAGACCTAGGGCGTGACTGCAGAATGATGGCGATAGCAGGCATGGCCCTCTCCCCGTAGGTGGTGCTCATCCCTGTCTGGGCTCAGCCGGTGCCCCAGCTGTGGCCCTTCCTGCCCTGAGCAGTCGGCTCATGGCCTGCCCTGAGGCCCACTTCATTGCTTAGTGCTGACCACTGGGCCTCCCCGAGGAGCCGGCCCAGGACAAGACGTCCCAGTATTGGCCACCAGATTCCTGTTCCCCAGGCGGCTGTCAGGCAGACACAGAGCCGCTTCCCTGCCAGTCACTGCGCTCCCCCATGGCTCACTGCCCCCACTGCCATTTTCGTAAACGTGGTACCGCAGCTTTCCAGCTGGCACCCCAGTGGTACCTTTTGCTTCTGACGTGTGGCTGGATATTATGCTAATACTCCAGGCCCCTTCCAGTAGCAGGCCCCTATCACTGTCCTGCTGCCCAGGCCTGGAAGAAACAAGAACTCACATTGGCTGAAGGGCTAACATCTATCAAATATTTAATACTTATATTAAGCACCTACACAGATGGAGTCTTTCAAACTGGGCAATCATCTGCTCATTTTGCAAAAGCAAAAACTAAGGATGAGTCATTTGAACCGGGTCAGATTACAAAGGTGATAAATGCGGGAGCAACATTCAAATTCAAGTCTGACTCCAGAGTCCAAGTTCTTTCAACAGTTCACACAACCTGCCCAGAAACTGAAGGCTGCCCCTGAACCCCACCGTCCAGTGGCTGGACCTGTACACCCAGGAATGCACCTTCTAGACGTCACTCTCCCCCCACCTGGAGTTCCCATTACTTTCTAAGCCTCCCCCAGGCTCTAGCTGACAGCAAATGGACGGCTCTGCCTTGCACGCAGGAGTTATGAGTCCACAAACCGCAGACCTGTGCTCTCCTGTCTTCTTCAAATCCCAAGGGGTGAATCCTAGGATTTTAAAAGTTTGGTCCTTGAGATATCTTTAATCTGGTACAAATCTTACACTGCGACTTAATCTTTGCTTTTTATTTCCTAGACAAATGTGGAGCCCTCATAGAACCATACCACCAAATGAGCTGAAAGAAATGTAGATTCAATATTGCATATGGATGAGTTCCTTTACCTTGGTGTGTAAACAGTCAGAATTTCAATTCTGGGACGACAGTTTGACAGATGGACCAGAGGGGGCTGCGTGCAACCCTGACAGAAACTCATATAACAGAGGAGGAAATCCTCACGTAATCTTGTCTGAAATGGAAAAGCCCCAGGATTAATCTCAAAACCCAAGGCCACGGCTTATCCCTCTTCCTTGCCATCCCCCCATCTGGTCCTTTCCATCTCTACTCTTCCCAGAACACTAGAGCTGCGGCTCTCCTAAGCCGGCTCTGCTTACACCTACCCCGAGCTGTGTGGGGTACAATTACAGTGGCTGCGCTCAGACCAGATCACTTGGGAACTACTTACTGCTTATGCTCGTGTGCACTGGGGCAAAGAGCATTTTGCTTTTAAGCTAGGGCATACTCGGAACTTGGCATCTCTCAGAAAAAAAAAAAATCACAGGGCACATTTAATTCAAGGATGCAATTTTGTGAAAGAAAAATTGTTTTGAAGTGGCGGCATGAGTACTGTAACTTTAAAACAACTGAACAGGGGTGGGGGAGATAGAGCAAGTGGTCCATGATTATATGGTTTGATTACCAGCTCAGCTGGCAGGTATGTGTTTCTGGATCAACCATACAAAAAGTTGAAAACATGCAGAATGAGGTGAGGTGGAGGTAATGGGAGCTGGCAGTGTTTTCACATTTCTGTGAACTGCTACTCTATTTTCCTGTCACCAGGAAGGACTCACTGGTGCAAAAAGAGAAAGCTGAATGGGTTGGAGATTGAGAAGGACAGGGCACTTAACTTTTTAACTGAGGTGGGACTGGAGAATTCTTCCTTGAGTGACCTGATGGTATGCTTCTCAGAATGGAAATCCCACTGTCTATGTAAATGACGCACGGTGAAGGCTAAGCTCTCCTGACATGCCTACCCTCCGGGAAGCGGCCGCCAGTGGATGGTCACATGGCACCAGTCTTCCCAGTAAGAAACCTCAGTGCTTGTTGAGACTCACCGCTGCACATCATGTCAACCTGATTGCCAAATACTGCTGCCTGAATCTAGTCTTCCCTTCCATCCCACAGCCTGGGTCTGGGTCCAGGCCATTCTATCTCTGTCTTTGTCTTTGTGTCTGCCTGTTTGTTCATTTACTCATTCATTCATCTCACGCAGTAGACCTTCCTCTGTACCTGGGGACGACCAGGGCGTAAGCCCCTGTAAACTAAACATTTAGCCAGGAAGACATTAAACATATAATAACACTGACAGAAGGCCTGCTGATGACATCCCCAGAATGATATGATGACACTATTTGCAGCCCTGTGTGTAAAGTTTAGTCAATATGGACAGATGCCCAGGTCTGTGGGAATCTCACATTTTCTGCTCAATGAAGATTTTTTTTTCCCCACAGGCAGGTGATAAGCTGGAATTTCTGGGCAATGAAAAAAAATGAGACATTCTTGATGCTTAACTAAGAAACTTTCTACCATATATGAAACTTGTAGTTTATCCAAAGAAGAAACTAAAGATAACACTGATCAGTATTTTTTTTCAAATTGAGAAGACGTGTTTAAACTAAATTCAAGCTAAAATTTCCGAAAGCCCATAATCAAAATCGTTCCCTCCCCTCTGTGAATATGAGAGAAAGGAGAAAAGAGCGAGATCCTTCTTGTTAACAGTGACACTAATGTCTTCAGTTCTCTTTATGCCCAATGCTTCCCTGGAGAGTGGAACTCAAGTGAGATGCTCAGAGATGATCTAGGATGGAAAGTTCAGCTATGCAAGAGAGAGAAAGTGATTGTGCCATTTCTAAAGATGGATGAAGATAATGGGGTACCGGTTCATCTTTCAAGTAAATGAGAAGCATATTGTTTTCAATAGCTGTAATCAATAGCACTGTTCTGAGGCCATTAAGAAGGTACGCTGATCTTGAAGCACATTAATTTTCCTGTTCACAAATCATACAACCAAATTCCTTGGGGTTTCAGTGACAGAATGAAACATTCCCTGGTCAGAGCAGAACTAGAAGAGACAATGTTACTACAACATAATCCAAACATGTCACCATAAACCTTTTTCCTCCTTTTTCACTGTCTGGAGTACTATTTTGCCACCCACCTTCCTCTATTCATTTCTATAAAAAGCTCTTGATACTGCCTTTGCTTGATTTCATTGCTTAAAAATCCCAAGGACCCTTCTGCCAACACTTACTCAGCAACTTGTTCCTAATGAAGTGAGTGTTGGGAGGGAAGGAAGTGGGGGCCTGGTGCTGTGTGGGCATGGAGCATTATGTCTGGGGCTCCCACTACATCTTCACCAAGAACCTTCATTAATGAAGACAAGAGATGCCCACTCGCTGCCTGGGAGCAAAGGATGTCCTGGATTAGCGGGCTCTCTGCCTTGAGTCCTGAGTCTTGCAGTGTGTGGTCTGAGCTGGGGACTTTTGTGGGCCTCTCTGGTTCCGGACACTTCTGTTGGGGAGCTCTAGAGGAGCGGGCTGATCCAGGGTTACAAGATGTTGGTCTCAGGGTACTCCCAGGTCGGGTCCTTGTCTTCTCAGTCCATTCACAGGCTCATGCTCTGTCACTATGTCCCTTCCTTCCAAATCCTTCCCCTGCATCTTGTCCTCCATAAACCATCCACTGGGTCAATACTTCCAAAACCTCAGTCCTTCCTGTACCACTGGTGCTGTTTTTGCTATATCTGCTTGCCACTCTGCTATTACTGAGGATTTTTTTTTGAAGTAAACTACTTTCCAAAAACTTAAAGATATTTTTATAATGGATTTTTATATCACAATATAAACACACCAGCATCATTGTCCATAAATACAAGGTAACTATGAACTGAAATTCCAACAAGATCATATTAAAATCTAGCTGCAAGCCTGAGGCCTACACGCTCTGCCGAAAAGAAAGATTAGCAAGTGTTTGAGGGGGTCTTTAAAGAATGGTAGCAGAAATGACTTTCTCACTGTTTTTCGGTAAGAACAGAAGGAGAACTGAAGCAGGAATCGTGTTCTCACACTGAGAGTGCTCACGACCTAATTCAGCTGCATTTTCTCAAAGCCAAGCTTTGCAAAACACTTGCCTCCCCCGCCCACCTCTTAGAACATTCTCTGGGCTTCCCCGCCTGCCCAGAACTGTCTCTTCCAAGGATTTCCTTTTCCCTGTCACCTTTTCTAGCCTACTTGCTTATTCTTCCGAGGTCCAAATGCTATGAAGTTTTGTTGGAAGAAAGTTTTGTCATCTCTGCTCCCCTCATTCCAACTCAAACCATTAATTTGCCTCCATCTTCCTGTGCAATTCCCCCTCACTTGAGGCTCATGACTAAGGCTGTACTTCCCCTGTCCTAGTAATCCCTTCCCATGACCATGATTATTGCATCTTATTCATCACAAACATTAGCACCTGGCGCATCTTTCAGCATCTCCAATTAAGCCCTTAGCAGGGTGCTTTCAATATCCAAATGAATAATACGTCCAATACTCTAGCTTATACCTCCTTTACATCTTCAATTCAACTGACATTTACTTTAATCTATTCATTCAGTTTTCACCACAGCCAAGCACTGCACCCTGGGCTGATCCACACACCCACGAGGTGCTGTCCTCCTCCCGCCTTTAACCTCACGCCAGCGCTTCACTTGCATCTCAGGGAATCTTTCCTCTCCACCTCCTTCATTTTCTCATCAGCTTCCTTCTGCTTCACTCGCTTCTCTACTTCTCTTAGAACCCATGGGTGAAACCAGAGCTATTCCATCACTAGGGTCTTCCACAACCCCCACCATCCTTCCTGAGCCCCTCCTGGGCAAAACCCCAGCTCTGGATCCTGAATGTGATTCTCTCTGCTCCTAGGCTGCCAGAGGAACGGCCCTCCCATGTCTGCACCTGCATTAGAACCACCTCAGGGCTGCATGCCACAACTCTGAATGGCCATCAGCACTAGTAGACCACTGCGCATCTCCCCATCCCATTCCCTTCAGCATATCCCAGAGTTTTACCTCTTTTCTCAAGCCATCTGGCCTCCACAACCCTCACCTTACTATCAGCCTCACCCTTCAGTTGAGAAAGGCACTCTCTCAACCGCCTACTTCTATCTGTGAACCGACAGAAATGTACCCACCCTTGCTTCTGGGCTCACAGAGTCAGACACGCTTTCTCTAGGTCAAGGTCAACCCCTCCACACTGTTATTAATCCCATCTGTTCCCATCTTCTTTGGAATATCATTCCATCAATTATTCCAATGCTTTTCAACCCTGGCTGTCAATTAGGATCACCAAGGGAGCTGTAAAATTTTTATGGATGTGTGTAAGCCCCACTAACAGACCAAGTGAATGAGAGTTTCTGTTTTGCTTAAGCGGCATTATGCCTACTCCCCCAGCGCAGGTTGGTCCTAATATGCAGCCAGGGTTCAGAACCACTGAATCAGTGCCCTTTTTATCTTCAACATTTTTCCTTTCCTGACTTCCTGCCCCAAGATTATAAATATTCTCACATCTGTCATATTGAAAAGAGAATCCTCTCTTGATGCTCTAAGCCTCCAAGGCTTTGGTCCTTGAATCTCTTGAAAGAGTAGTCCTTATGGTGACCCCTACCAATCACCGCCCATTAATTTCTAAAGTCACTACAAACTGGCTTTCAATGTCTTCAATGCTCTGAAAGCATATACAATCAACAGTCCCCACCCTCCCACACTCAGGAGACACATGTGCTTTCCCCTTCCCAGGGCTTGGGGCTGCATTTGCTGCCGTTACCCCCCTCGACGGTCTGCCCATGACTGCCCTCTGCAGGGTCGAAAATAATCCCCCCCACCACCTTTTTAGGCTCTTGATTGAGACCCCACTAATAAAAAAGACAGATTAAGAGAAGAAAAACTAATTTTGTCTGAACGGGAGCCCCGCAAAGATGTGAGACTCAAAGGCAGCCAGGCAACTGAGGCTCATAGATCATCCTGACCTAAGAAAAGGGCTAGAGATCTGGGGCCTCCAAGGGGGAAAGGCAGTTCACAAGACGAGAAGGGCGAATGTTTGGTAAAACATGTTTGCCCTGCCATGTAGTTCAGTCTCTCAGATGAAAAAGTTATCAGGGGCAATAGCTCTCTTGATGGTACAGGCTGCCTTTCTGAATTCTTTTGGGCAGTTAAGAGGGCAGTAAGAAGCGTTTCCTGAGTCTGCTGGGTCTGGATTGCCTTCAGCGCCTCCTGCTGAAGTGGCATATTTTGGCATGGCACCTTCTGCTGCCCTCCAGCTCTTCCGCTTCTCCTCCCACATCTGAGGATGTGTCCTCTTGGTGTACAGTCCCCTCTGCCAGCTCTCCCTTTTCTCAATCGGCACACTCTCCCCAGATGACCCATCCTTTTTGCAATCTCATCTGCTCCTATATGCTGATGGTACCCGAGTAATAGCTCTAGCCTTATTTCATGTCCCAGCTTTTAAGTAAGTACAGAGGACCCTTGAACAATGTGGGGCTTAGGGGCATTGAACCACGCGGCACAGGCAAAAATCCAGGTGTAACTTTTGACTCCCAAGACCTTAACTACTAACAGCCTACTGTTGACCAGAAAGAAGCCTTACCAGTAACATAAACAGTCAATTAACATGTATTTTGTGTATGTGCTATATACTGCACTCTTACAATAAAGTGAGCTAGAGAAAAGAAAATGTTATTAAGAAAACCATAAGGAAGAGCAAATACATGTGCAGCACCGTACTGTATTTACCAATACCAGAGGTTTACATCATCCATTTACAAATGAATCGTCTGCCTGTCAGTACCCACATCAATAATGTCTTATCTGATACAAAACACTGCGGATGTTACAGGTATTACTAATCCTAGACATCAAAAATGAAAAGATAATGTAGAAAAGAAATTATTTACAACTGTAAAGATTCATGCATTGATAACGTAAAGGCAGCACAATGATGCTTTCTGGTAGCCTGGTTTAAGCGACATGGTGGCTTTGCAATAGCCTCACCTATGTGCTAATGAATGAATCATTATAAAATTGTTATGGCATACAGTACTAAAGTCACATTCATAATACAGTATTGGGCGTAGCTACCTTCTCCTCAATGTTTCGATATTTCTAGGCTAGGTGGTTCACCTGTGAGTTTTCTTCAAATTACCACAAATCTTCAAAAATTTTCCAGTACATTCATTGAACAAAAATCCATGCAGGGGATCCATGCAGTTCAAACCTGTGCTGTTCAAGATCAGCTATGTACATACCTGCTAAACCTCTCTCCTGGAGTGTCCTGTGACATCACAAATGCAAACTGTCTCAAACTCTTTTGATAATTCTTCTGTTCCTGTCCCCTACTGATAGTTCTTTTTTCTGCATTTGCTATTTCAGTTAACAGGCACTAGCATCCAGCCAGTGCTCCAAGCCAGAGCAAGTTACTTGGGCCTGGTGCCTAACCTCTAGGGGCCAGTTTCATCTATAAAAGTGGGATGACAGCGATACTGTCTTCCTCGTATATTATGGTAAGGACTTAACAAGACAATACATGTAATGTACTCAGAACCATCCCTGGCAAGTAAGTACTTAAGTGTCAGCTATTATTATTAGCCTGCAAGTTCTTCAAAGGTAGGGATGATGTCTTATTCATTTTGGCATCTTCAGGCCTTAGCACAAAGGTGCTCAGTAAATGTTGATATGAACAGAAATGGAACCAGCATGGTTTCCTAAGGGGTCTCTACCTTGGAAACCCCCCATAAGCAGATAGGACTATAGCCAAGGTAATGATATTATTCGAACAGATTCAGCGAGAGAAAGGGGGGGGGGGCACTAAAATAATTAAATCATAAAATGTTTTTGAAATATTTATTACAAAATAATTGGTTTTAAATTAGAACATAATTCCATTAACCAGATAGATAAAATGTCATGTATCTATAAACTTGAATACTACTCAGCAAAAAAAAAAAGGAATAAACTACCAATATATGCTCTGACATGGTGAACCTTAAAAACATTATCCTTAGGGAAAGAAGACAGAAACATGAATGATACGTGGTTTTATTCATATGAATTTCCAGAAAAGGAAATTTTATAGAGACAGAAAAGAGATTTCTAGCTGGAGGTATAAATGGGCATGAGGGATTTTATCAGAGTTTCGAAAATGTCCTAAAACTGGATATGCTGATATCTGAACATTCAGTACATTCACTAAAAACTCATTGACTTGTACTTTTGAAATGGGTGAATTTTAGGATAAAATTCTAATAAAGCTGTTAAAAATTATACAAATATAAAACATGTTCTAATGATAAAGTTAATCAGTTTTAGTTTTGTATTAAGAACAACTTTCAAAAATAAAAGTATTTCTTAAATATCAAAATCACACATATCTGGGTGACTGCTTAAACCGAGTGGGACCCCGGAGTGAGCAAACACCACATGGCACTGTTCCGATGTAGCAGCACGGCCAGGGAGGGTCGCTGACTGCAGCAGTCGTCTCAGACCAACGCCCCTGTTAACACAGAAGCGGGCTAGTCTCCGGGGTTAACAGGACAGAGCGCCAGAGAATAAGCCAATTCACCTACCATGTGAACCCAACACCCACAGTTTTCATGTTCCCCTTCACTGAAATTAAACATCTGCTGTACACAGGCACCATCCTAGAGGCTAGGGATATATAGATGAATAAGAAAAGGTCTTTGCCCTAACTTCCTGATTGTCAGGAAGAAAGAGACTTTTACAGAACAAATGTAATCACATGTAAGACGTGCCTTCTCAGAAGTACGTACTGGGAAGGTAGGGGTTTGAAGACACACTGAAATGTTAATTCTCCCTCTCAGGAGGGAGGAAGATCAGAAATGGTATCCAATGTGATGTGACCCTGGAAGGACAAGCGGGTCGGCTAGCATGTGCCAGACACTGTGCCAGGCACTAGGCACGTAAACCCCTGTCCCCATGTAGTTAAAAGGTGACACACAAGCAAGTAACAAATTAACACATCTTTTCAAATGAAGTAATTGCTAAGAAAAGAAAAGGTTAAGGTGCTGGGGGCTCCTATACTGTGTTGGCATTCTATTTCCATTTAGAGTTGTTAGAGAAATATGTCATTTATATAGACAAGAAGAGAGAAACCGACAGAGGGGAGTGATTTGCTCAAGGTCACACAGGAGGTGGGAAGGCTCGGCCCCAGAAACAGCCTCTAGATAATCTAACCCAGTTTGAGGCTCTTTCAACTACTCTGAAAGGTCTCCTTTCCATAATTTCAGGTTAGGGAACCTGTATTTGACATATGTCAAATTTACAATTATTTTAACTTTTTCTTCTCTCCCTTGTTAATAATTACTATATAAAAACAAATATGTAACATCTTTAAAGGAGCTGGGAGAGGAGAAAATGGAGGAGTGAGGTATCTTTCGTCCTTTACAAGAAACATAAATTTTATTTTCTATGAGGATGGATTTTATGCATAAAGTTTTCATAAAACCATCATAACTACTGACTCATAACAAAAAAAAACCATATCAAAAGTAAAAGGATAGATCTGAAATAAAACCAAGTGCAGTTTGTGGAAAATACTCTTCATAAAAATAAAATCCTAAGAAAAGTAAAATTGATTTTGTTTGCTGAGAATGTTCATCCCACAGTCAGAACCTCACCCACTTGGGAGTTTTAATCATACAAGATCCTCAGAACCAATCGCCTACTGATGACAACATATTGAAATTTTTATAGTGCACTGAGAATCCAATTAAAGAAAAACTGATATTTTATTTATTTTTACTTTACACTGACAAAAGCTTTTTTTAGCATTACAACTGTGATCAGGCTGTGCAAAGAAAACTGAAAAGTAACAGGAAGGAGCAGGCATACTCAACGTTGCAAACAAAGTTCAGATATTCAATACCATGCTAAGAGCCTTTCCGTCATCACTACCACAGCATTAAATTTGCAGATGGCTTCTACAGCATCACATCAGGTAGCTGGGATTTTATGTGCTAGAAGTCTTACAGTTGAGAAAGATCGCTAATTAGGCCAGAGTTGTCATCATTCTCTAACCATGGGGGGACTGAGTTTACAAACACCTCTGCAGTTTGTTAGAAATAATGTTGCTGACTGTATTCAAACAGTTTCAGGAATAATAAAATATACCCACATGAGATACTGGTCGTGTTAACAGCCATCCTCACAGCACCCAGGGTGTCTGATTACTGATTATGTAGTTGAAACAATACTTCTCTTTTCACAAGGACTTGCAAATGAAAACCGAACAGGTTTATTTTACCGTAACTACAGTAGTTCCTAACCCTAGAAGGCCTACAAAGGGGCTTCAGACATCCAGAAAACAGTTGCAAAATGAATGAGCATTTTTTTCTGAGAACAAGGTCCATAGGTCTTATTTTTGTTTTTCAGATTTTAAAAGGAGTCGGGGGGCTCCCCCAAATTTAAGAACCTCTTGGACTACACCTACATCTCTCTCCTCTGCGGAATTCTACCCCCAGGCCAACAAGTGCTTCATCTTTCAGTTTCCCTACATGCATACTTTGTCTCTTCTATGCTCTCTCTGTCTGTCCCTCCCACTAGGTGGGTGACCAAACCTTTTCTCATTTAGCCCCCAAAACAGTAACTGCCCTGTAATAGATTCTCAGTTAAGTATTTGCTCAATTTAACTGAAGTGAATTAATGGAAGAAGAAGATATGTTGTGTATAGGCCATACGCCTACCTATATATAAATCAAGGCTCCAAACTGAACCATGAACCACAGAATGAGTGCAGTTCCACTTCAGATTCCCAGGCACTGGTGTGAACAGTACTGGTATGCAGACCGTGTTTCGCCTTTTTGTTTCTCACACGTGAGAAAAATTCTGGATAAAATTGAACAAAGTAATTTTTCATCACATAGTTGAGCTGAAACCAAGAAATGGAAACGTGCAGCTATAAAATGTCAAGAAGGAATCAAAGCTACAGAAGGGAGAGGGGATTGAAGCCAAACAACTCACCAGATGTGTCCTTCATGTCTGGGGTTCTGACAGCCCTGTGGGTCCAGCCAACAGACCACAGAGGCCTGGGCTAAGCTAGTTGCCCAAAATTAGGACATGAAGGGACCACAGGATTCCACTCCTGGTCTGGAAGAGCAGCAAAGCAGCTTGTCATTTGCCTGGAGCCTGGACACCAGGGTCACCTGAAGAAATGGGAGCCCCCTTGGCCTGAGATAGGGTGGGTATTGGGCACAAGAAACCTGGACTGAGGAATAATCATAAAAATGGAATCAGGACTAGGGGAAAGCTCCTGGGGCTCTGTTAGAGACAAAATCACCTATAAAGATGCTTCTCTGACCCAGAGTACACAGGGCTGTCATGCAAAGCCACTGCTCAGAACATGAGCTCATGGTCAATAAATTCCAAAATGACAAAACCTTTTAAATCAACCTCCGGTGACCACTGTTCTATATAACTAGACATAAATACCAAAAAAGAAGCAAACCAGATCCATTGGAAAAATTTTAAGTGGTTTTCTGAACAACTCTCAGATCAAATAAGATATCAAAACCACAACCACAGAAAATAACAAAAATTTAAAGGATATAAATGAAAGCAAATGGCTAGTAGGAATAAATTTATATTTTGTATTTTTATCTTTTTACCTTTCTCCTGCTCTTCCCAACAGAGAGTAAGAATTGGCAATTGGTCACATTCCAAAACTTTGGGACACATCTGCTAGTGACCAATATTAAAAAAGACCCATAGGTCTAACTGTCATATAGCTCCCCTTTAGAAAGCTGGGATCAGCTAGTTTCTTCTCTCTTCTCTCTTCCTCCACTGTAGACCCTGCTGTGGAGAGACTAGACCAACAGAGACATTTTGAGCTAATGTAGTTTTTCTTAATCAACAATAACTTTTCCTCTTTCTGTTTCTCATGTACCATACTTTTCTAATATCATATTGGGTTTGGGTTTGCATTTTGATAGGAGAAAACAGACCCGCTTCACTATTGCCATTTATCAGAAGCAACTTAAGTCTATTCTGGTTACAAAAATTAGCATTCCACACTGTCCATCCCAGATTTCTAGGTTCTTTATGCGGTGGCTTGAGTCCTCAGGGACTTTGTGGGAAAAAGGTGATTGACTGAGGTCAGGATTCTGTCACTCTGTAGTTCCAGACAATAATATGAGCAGATAGCACCAAATGCACCAATCATACTCTAATTATTTAATAAAACCTACAGGAAACATTTAAAGATATGTTCAAAGTAAAGAAACCTGTGCTAAAAGAATAAAATAAGTGAAGTAAACAATCAATAGAAGAGGTTATAAAAATTACAAAGAAATATGCCCATTAGAAGCCAAAAGACAGATTAAATTTTTTTTAAATAATAAATTAAGGAAAACAAAAAATGGTGGATTAATAAACTAGAGTTTTTTTAATAGAAAACAACTTCCACATACCATATAAATCTCTAGCCAGTCAAGAAAAAAAATGCAAATACATAATACTGGATATAAGAGGGGAAGACAGAGACACAAGTAAAACTGAAAGAAATATATGCTAATGATTAGAAAATTTGAGTAAAATGGGTAATTTTGTAGGAAAATATAGAAATTAACTAGAACACCTAATTAGGCCAAAATGCAAAAGGATCATTAAGAAAGTTGCCAATTACTGATTTATATTAAGCTCTAGGCCAAGATGGTTTCATGAGTGAATTAGACTTACTATGCCAACTAACTAGTTCTGGAGTACAGAGAAAGACAGCTTGATATTAGAAAACCTATTTAAATAATTGTACCAATAAATCAAGGAGAAAATCATAGGAGTCTTGTCAATTATTGGTTTAAACAAACACTACACAAGATTCAACACTTATTCCTGATAAAAAGAAAGTGACTAAACATGGAATAGGAGTAATTCCTTAAAATGACAAAAGCATGTATTTCATACCATCAGCCAAACCATTAAAATTAACAAACACTAAAAGTGCTCCCAGCAAAGCCCAAAATGAGATAAAAGAATTCATTAACACCATTGCTGTTTAATGTTATTTTGAAACTGCAGTTAAAACAGGACAATAAAAGCAAAGCTTTAAACATGAGAAATGAACATTAATTATCATGACTTCCAGATGATATACTAACATACCTAATAAGTTCAAAACAATCAACTGCACGTTATAATCAATAAGCATTCCATTCAATGACCAAACATAAATAACAATAGCTTTCTTAGTTTAAGAAAAAACTTAAAAGAGACATTCAAATTATTTGCAAATAAAAGACATATAAATTTAACTGAAAATGTGTGAGACTAGTAACAAAAAGACGCACTAAGTCCTATTTTGTGGGGCACTGACCTTGAAAAAATGATTTCGAAAGGCAACCTCGAAGAATAAATTTGTGAGAATAGCTGGAGGTGTGAAGACTAGAGGAAGAAAAGTTCTAGGGAGTTACCACCACGAGAGATAAATGGTACATAAATGCCAGCAGTAAATGCTACAGTATTATATGGCATGAAATAGATAAATCCATAAAATGGAGAGTCCAGAAGGAGAGATCCCAGCAGGCAATAAAGATGGTGCTGAAAAACTGATGAAATAAGGAGCTATTTCCTAAGTGCTTCTACAGTTGGCTAGTTGTTAGGCCACAAATCAACCTTGACCCCTTTCTCAGGCTTTCCACCCCAGTAAATTCCAGGGGAACCAAAGATTTATATTTCAAAAACCAGAGGAGACTATGGCTGAGCAAAGACCAAAACCAAATAATCAGAATAAACAACTGAACGTGCCAGAATGGGGAAAATCTGTTAGCAATATTAAAAACACAGCAACAAAAACAAAATTAGTGACAAATGTTGCACATTTGACTACAAAACGTTGAAAACCTAACAGAAATCCTACACTAAATGAAGTTAAAAATATAAATAACATATATATAGGAAAAACATTTACAAAATATACACAAAGCTTTACCAACCCTAAGATAAACTTCTTACAAATTAATAGGACAAAGGTGAACATCCAAATAGAGAAATAGGTGAAATATACATAGGTAATTAATACAAAAAGAAATAGAAGAGACCAATAAAGGTGAAAAGATACACTCAAGGTTAATACAAAAAAATGCAGGTAAAACTATGAGACACTTTATGCTTGTCCAATTGGCAAATATACATAAGTCTAACAATAGTATTGGTGCAGGTGTGTGGAAACGCAAACTCATTTACACTGCTGAGAGTATAGTGACCTTACCATAAAGAAATTTGCACAAATATATATCAATTAGCATTTTGTATAACTTTTGATCCACTTTGAAGAGTCAGTCTGCAGAAGGCAATTGGTCAGATATGCAAGGTTGCAGTATGCTAATAACAGGGCAAAACAAACATGCCCCCACCCACCCACCAAAAGCACACAATATCAAAACAACAAAAATTAAACAGAGACTTCCGTTTCCAGTCCAGAATTCAAGAAACTTGGAAATCATCACTCCCATTCATACAAGAGAAATGCTCAACAAAGTTAAAGTCAGCAACTCTTAGATACATCAGAAAACTGACGTCACAGGGTAAACAGCTGCCCCCAAAATCAGAGAGATGACAGGCAGATACAGAGACTCACAATGTCATAGAGCACAGACCCATAAGCAGAAATCTCCATAGGAATTAGTACAAGGTTATGAGAACCTACCCGGTAATGGAGGGGGTTGCTATAGGCTCAGTGCAGACATTTTTGAGAGTTAAAAAGTCCAGTGGGGCCCAGTCTCTCTAAGACACTTTTGTGAGTTTTACCTTCAGGAGCCCTACCAAATTTTCTCAGTGAAGATCAGAGAAAAATGCCACTGTCCTTTGGCAGAGGCAGGGGAAAAGTAGGCATTTTTGCAATAAGCCCAGAGCATGTTCTTCTTAAAAGGCCAGCCCTCCACCTGTTGCCAGAAATATGAATATTAAAGGTGCTTCTGGGAGTGGCTCAGATAGAAATGAAGAACATGTTATTGGAAACTGGAGGAAAGTCAATCTTCTTACAAAGTGGCAGACAACTTGGTTTCACTTAAAGTAGAACTTGTAAGTGATGAATTTGGATATTTAGCTAAGGTGAATTCTAGGCAAAATGTTGAAGGTGAGCCCTGGTTTCTCTTTGCTGCTTATAGTAAAATGCAAGAAGAGAGAGATAAATTGAAGAAAGAAGGATTAAGCAAAAAGGAACCAGAACTTGGAGATTTGGAAAATTCTCAGCCTATCCATATTGCAAAAAAGAAAAGAAAAGAAAAGTGTGAGCTGCAGAAAACATCAAGGGGAGGGGGCAGTGGCTAAAAAATCACTGGCTAAAGAGATTAGACATGCAACTTGTGGATGCAGTCAGCCATCTCTCTACAGAAATGCTGTTAACTTGGACGAAAGGAGACAGAGAAGGGATGACACAAAGAAGGGTAGTTGGATTCTGAGTTTCTATACAGGCAGGAAATGGGCAGACAAGAGTTATTCAGGTGTGAACATATGTTACCATTTAAGAAAAGGGAACAAGACCCCAAAGACAGTTCAAAGGCTCTTTCTTGGTTTCAGAGTGGGGCTGAGACCCCAAGTGGTCCTGGAGGGTGAGGCTGCTATTCCAGTGGGCCCAGAGGACAAAGTGTGGAGACAAAGAGGATTATTCTCAAGCCTTAAATCTAGTGGAATGTATACTGCTAGGTTTCAGACTTGCTTGGGACCTATAACGTTACTCTTTTATCCTTCTGACTTCTCCCTTCTGGAATGGGAAAATTTTGGAAGCATATAACTTCCTGGTTTCACAGGTTCACAGATGGACGTGAATTTTGCCCCAGAATGAACTATACCTTGAGTCTCATTCGTTCTTGACTTAACATGATATTTACATAAGAGTTTGGGCTTGAAGTTGATGATGGAATGGGTTGACTTTTGGGGCTACTGGGGTGGGGTGAAATGTATTTTGCATGTGAGAAGAACATGACTTTGGAGGGGGTGGCTAGAGGATGGACTGTTACATGAGTTAAATTTGTATCTTCCATCCAAGTGTTGAAGTACTAACCCTCCAGTGCCTCAGAATGTGACCTTATTGGAAACGGGGTCATTGTAGATGTAATTAAGATGAAGTCACACTGGAGTAGGGAGGACCCTTAATACAATTTGACTAGTATCCTTATACAAAGGGGAGATTTAGACAAAGACATACATAGAAAGAACATCATGTGAAGATGAAGGTATAGTTAAGGGGGCTGCATTTACGAAACAGAAAACACCAAAGTTCATCAGCAAACCCAGCAGCTAGGAGAGAGGCATGGAAGAGATTCTCCTTCAGACCCCTCAGAAGGCCCAGACTTCCAGCTTCCCGAACTAGGAGGCAATAAATTTATGTTGTCTAGGTCACTTAATTTGTGGTACTTTTTTACAGTGGCCCTAGAAAACTAATATAATGGTCCAGCAGGATTTATTCAAGGTATACAAGCAAAGCCCAACATTAGAAAATCAATTAATGTAAACTATCACATCAACATGCTAAAGAAGAAAAATCATATAATCATATCAATACACACAGAAAAGCATTTGACAAAATTCATGATACAAACTCTCAGCAAAATAAAGGGAAGCTTCCTCAATTTGATAAAGAACATCTACAAAAATCCTCCAACTAACATCATACCTAATGGTAAAAAAATAATAGATGCTTTCTTGGTAAGATCAGGAGCATGGAAAGGATGTCCATTCCCACCACTCCTATCCAGTATTACACAGGAAGTCCTAGCTAATGCGATAAAAAAGGAAAAAGGATAACAGATATACAAAATGGGAAGGAAGAAATAAAAGTGTTTTTGTTCACAGATGACATGTAGAAAATCCCAAAGAATCAGCAAAAAAACTCCTGAAACTAAAAAGTGATCTAGCAAAGTTGCAGGATACAATGTTAATATACAAAAGTCAATTGCTCGTCTTTATGCAACCAATGAACAATTAGAATTTGAAATGAAAAACGCAATACCATTTACACTGGTACCCCCCCCATAAATGAAATACTTAGCGTAAAGGAGTGTATGGGAGCTCTGTATACTTTCTGATCATTTTTCTGTAAATCTAAATCTGCTAAAAAATAAAATCTATTCATTAAAAAAAATACAAATTAAAAACCTCTGGAAATGGTCTAAATGGTTTTCAACAGATTATTTTACCTAAATAACTGTGGGCTCACACAACTGAACCCTATGTAGTCACTAAAAAGTATGATACATGGTTTTATTCATCACTAAAGAATCTCCTATTGGATAGATCATATTATGTTGCAAAACTGCTTATATGAGATGGTCTTTTTACAAAATTATCCATCATCTGTGTGTACATATATATTAACATAGAGCGATAGCTGTGAGAACCTACCGTGAAACACTCAAGTAGTAATGAAAAAGAGCAAGAGCTCTACCTGTATGAATACTGCTGAATCCCAACAAGCAACCTGCACATAGTAGGTACTCAAAAGATGCTTCTGAAGTGAAAAACTGAATCAGTTCTTTCATGTCATTTTCCATATTGTTTTTTTTAAGAAAAACAGGAAAACTATATTACCATTATAATGGAACAGGGGATGGAAACTGTTTTCCTTCTAGAAAAGTCAATCTACATATTTCAGGGCAAAAATCATTATTGGCTCTTGACTCTGTTTGAAATTCATTGAATAACTGCTCAATTCCCCATTTTGTCGTACAAACGTAGGCCCAGTCCTACATAGCTTTTCTTTTGAGATGCAGCTACAAAAATAATTGCCTATTACCTCGCTTCCCCAGGTGAGGTACCATGGTGGCCATATTCCATTTCAACCTTTCAAATATCTTTTTCAGATGAGAATAACTTTCTGAAATGGGAAGACAAAAATGGCTCTTTTTTTTTTTTCGTTCCAAAAGCATTCAAAGGAGTTGTTCTCCTTTTTTTCCTGTCAACCTCCCGGTGATATGGTAGATTGACCTCTCCCTTTCCAAATGATGGCAGAAATACTTCTCTGGAAATAGCAACTTCTTAGACAGAATGAAAAAGCTGAGATTGGATCACCACAAATACAAAATGTGTCCGTGGGGGAGTGGAAATACAGTCACATTTCGCTAGCACCCACTTTGAACCAGCTTGCCATGGCACGTCTAGCAGACTGCACTTAACTGTTTAGTGGTAATAAAATTGTTTAGCTCTGTGCTTCAGATTACCAGATTTACACAAAAAGAAATCTAAAAGGACATCCATGTTGACTCCAATTTTACCTATTTACTTCTGGGGAAATTTATGCTGGGCATACTCACTGACTCAGTCCCAAGAAACCGGTGGGCTCGGAGTCACTGTCCCCACTGGGGGCAACACCATCCGCCCTCCTCTCAGATGCCTGAGCAGAGTCCACCTCTTAGACCCCTATTCCCCACCATGCCAGGCTCGGAGTGCTCCCCACATCACCAAAAACCTTTTTAAAACATGCAAAATCCAAAGACCTCAATAAATAACACTAGGCAATAGCTGAACCATCAATAAGGTGGAAGGAGAGGTTAAACCTTATTAAGCTAAATTCTAAACAGGCAATGGTAGGTCCTATGTGACTGAGCACACACGTCACATGGCACCTGTCAGCTCTGCTGTGAAATAACTTTAGGGTCGTGATGTTCTTTTTCTTCATGGTGAGGCCCGGTGCGTTCATGTCCCTTCAGACAGGAGACTGCATGTGTGGAGACGTTCACTGTCAGATCTCTCCTAATTCAGTTGAAAAAAAAAAAAGGCAATTCTAAATTCAAACACTTTAACTCATCTGGAGAATGCTTTCACTCCCAGATTTAATGCCGTACTTCTTCTGGGATAGTTAATGCCCCATGCTGTGAAAATAGACTTTTTTACCTACTTGAAGGAAGGAAGAAAGCAAATTAGTTCATTCTGAATCATTGTTAATGTGGGAAACCCAAACAACAGTAACTCCCTCTTGCCTCCCACAGACATATCTCTTGAGGTAAAAATGGGCAAAACATGTTAATTCAGTTAAATTCAGTTAATTCAGTTAAAAAACAGGCCACTTCCAACCAGCCATCCACCAACCCTTGAACTCTATCTGCTTTGACGGTTGCGTTATTATCAGGGCTTTGCATTCTACTAAGCACATTCGGCACCTGTAGTATCCTGAACAGGAGTCAGGAGTCTGGGTTCTGGTTTAAATTCTTCCCCTCAACAGCTTATTTGTTTATTTTTGATGAGCCCAAAGTTTCCTTCCTGCTCAAATATTTGGCCCACGCATTGTTTTCAGAAATCATGGAATTAGTTAACAATATTCAAAATGGAAGGATTTCACCAAAAATCTGGATTTCTGGCTTTTACTTTTTCAAAAACTCAAAAGATTGGGAAATATTAAATGTCACCTGGCAGGAGTTGGGTAGTGGTTCCCATCTTGATAGAGCCTGGACTCTTCCATTTACCAAAGTCTCCACTATTCTCTAATGCCTACACACCACTAAGGCGAAATGCCCACTACCATTAGTCATCAAGCTGTGCTCTTACACTTGAGCGAAAGGGAAGTGAAATGTTTCTTGTATCCATGTTAGAAGCAGGAAAATGAAAGATCTGAAAAGCTGAATGTTTCATAAAAAAGTGTGAGAAGGTAATATGCTTCACTTCCACACAAAAATATGCTAGGTGTTTAATATTCAAATAAGCATGCCTGCACTGAAAGAATACAACATAAGATGCCATTTTGAAATAAACCACAGAAATAAACCCCAATAAATGCTGGCCTAGGGAAAGATTGGTGATGAAAACTTAATAAAATGAGAAAAAGAACTATTTTATGTATTTTAATTACAAACTATCAGATTTGGTTTTGAATGTGAATGAAATAGCTGCTGCAACTACAAAATAATGGCTTAAGTGAAAACACTGCTGAGCATTCAACTTTTTAGGGATGGTGCGATTACAAAAATGCTTTTTTGAATGTAGCTATAATTGAGTGTCCTGAACAGACAGGAGATAGCTTTTTGTAAATATAAATGTAACCTCAAACACTGTTGTTCAGGTCATTGAAGAATTAATGGAAATCTTACAGGACAAGTTGCACAAAACAGATAAATTATCTGTGACATTTTCTAGTGCAGTTGATGAGAGCACTGTAACCTACATTTATTTGTGGGGTGAAGAGAACTTTGATGTGATTGAGTAACTGTTCACACATAGTAGCCATGAAATAGCAGCAGGAAATAATTTATTTTGATGGGCTGGGAAAAGTTTTTGAGTTGGGTTTTTTTTTTTAGGAGTTTAGTGTAGTAAGCCTGTCTAAAGATAGTCCTGGGGTGGTAATTTCACACATGTTATAAACACACATGCTCGTGTTATGTTATATAACATTCAACAATAACATTTTATAAGGATAACTTCAGTCAGTTCATTGAATCATTCACTAAGAAAAGTTTTGCATTAAAAAGTCAAAAACAGAATATAATAAAATTATGAATTAACAACATGCCTACAGCTTGAAACACAGCAATTCAGTGCTTGACTGGGTGAACTGGATGTACAATATGGTATTTCACTGTACTATATTAAGTTAGGAGGTGGTGCTGAAGATATTTTTTTCATTGTTGAAAGGAATAAATTTGATCTCATCATGCAGGCAAACTCATGATGGTGAAAAAGGGGATCAAAGAGTTGACATTCTTGGATAATGCAGAACCCATTTAAATACTTTTGAATGCTCTGCTGTTTAGACACTCCTAGCCATACACAAATTCAGGGAATGATTGGTGAAGTCAACTGGCATGAATCATTCACCTCATTTTCCTCTGAAATCAGACTCCAAAAATGAAAGTGAGACCCTGAACTCTTTAGTCCCCAAAGATGAAAATTAAATTCCCCTAAATGGTTATTTGATTTCAAAGTTTATGAGAATAAATGACCAATGTTGGGACATTTCTCATTATCATGTGCGTTCAGCCAGCTTCTAATTATGAAGGAGAAGCTTGTATCAGATCAACCTCCCCACTGAATATTAAAAACACACACACACACACACACAAAAAAATACAAAAGTTAGTTGTTTGAAAGCATTAAGAGCAACCAAAGCAGGCACGATTTGCACAACTAAAATACCAACATGAAGAAAAACACAGGAAGATGTGGGCCAGTCCTTCCTTGCTGCTTTCTCCTCTGGGAGCCTTTGCTGATTCACAGCACAGGACACTGAGGCACAGTAGAAACCAGCAACCTAAGCTTGCAGCAGTGTTAGATGGTGATATTATCCATTTTTGTCCCTCTTGGTTTTCAGTTATTTGGTTCTCTCTTCTGGAATGCCTAGTAATTTTTAAATATAATGCTACTCATTGTGTATGAAACATGTTAAAGGCCCTTGATAGCACTGTCTTTACAAAGAAAGGATCTAATATTTCCCTGGCTGCCAGAAACAGGATAAGCAGATCACTGGCCAGATTTAAATTTAATATAAATACAGAAGAAACGTACACATATGAAAATGAGTCACCTCTGGAGATAGTGATTTTCCTACAGTGACAGGGAAATGTTTAGAAATTTGGCCACTTCATGGAAAAGCTTCAGAAAGGATCACTTCAAAAGTATGTGAAGTATGATTGGATTAGATTTCCTTTGAGATTCCCTTCCCCCAAAAAAGATCCATGAGTTTATTTTTAAGGCAAAGAAACTAATATGCTAAAATGAGAAAGAATCCAACCCAAATATCCAAATTCAGCGATGGGATTCATGCTTCTAAAGCAACATGAAACAGATTACTGATCTCTCTGCATCTCTGTTCTTTAGCAATAGTATAGCTTTTCAAAATGTTCCATGGCAAGTCAATGGTAAAGGAAACTGCAATGAATATAGTACAAATTAAAAGTATCCTTGATCCTGGACCATGGTAAGGTGGATCAAGAAAGGCTGTTCCAAGCAGCAGACTCACAGACTCCAAGAAGGGACTACCAGTTACCAAAGGAGAGGGGAGGGGAGGGGAGGAGAGGGGAGGGGAGGGGAGGGGAGGGGAGGGGAGGAGAGGAGAGGGGAGGAGAGGGAGGAGAGGAGAGGGAGGGAGGAGAGGAGGGAGGGAGGAGAGGAGAGAGGGAGGAGAGAGGAGAGGGAGGGGGAGGAGAGGAGGGGAGGGGAGGAGAGAGAGGAGGAGGAGGGAGGAGTTGGGTGGGTGGGGGGGGGAGGCAGAAGGGGATTGAGGGGTATTATGATTAGTACACATGGTGTGTGTGGGGGTTACAGGGAAGACAGTGTAGCACAGAGAAGACAAGTAGTGACTCTGTGGTATCTTACTACACTGATGGACAGTGACTGCAATGGGGTGTACGGGGAGACTTGATGATATGGGTGAATGTAGTAACCACAATGTTTTTCATGTGAAACCTTCATAAGAGTGTATATCAATGATACCTTAATAAAATAAAAAAGAAAGAAAGGTTGTTCTAAAGAAAGGCCAAGAAAAGAATAAAAGTTGGGAATAAAGTCCTTTACAACAAATAGGCTGTTTCAGATACAGAAATTATATGAAAGCTAGAGGTTAAGACAAGATTAAAGCCAATAGCCAAAGGTGGAACTGCAGAAAGAACCAGAAATCACTACCAAAAGCTACAGGCCAATGGAGTAATGCATCAAGCCTCAGAACCAAGGTACTGGAGTCTAGGCACACTCACCAATGGCCAGAGCCTGCCTCTGTCAAGAAGCCCCTACATGTTCGCATCACAGCCAAACCAACAAAACCTCCGCAGAGTCCAGGCACTCCAGCAGCTGGAGGCAGGGAGTGGCTTACAACCCGCGGATCTTTGTGCTATGGACGGTGTCATGTCCACGCTTCTCAAGGCAAGGTACAACAGCTCCCGGGGCTATGCTGTTACAGGACGGTGAGAATGCAAAGCCACTGAGCATGAGCCTGTGCATTTTTCAAATTTACAAGAAGGGAGGTGATTTGTTTGCTTCAAATTTGTATTACATATATCACATATACATACCTAATTCCACATAAGTATATAAATGCAAATATTTTCTTTATTTCTGTCTCTTTTAATCTTTTTTGCTTCCCTTGCTCCCCTCCTTTTTTGCTTTCTCCTCAGCGCGATGGAGAAGCAGCTGTCTAGGAACAACTTGAAGAATTTGACTGGATTGCATTCCTGGCCCCTCTCACTGTCCTCTTATCACTCCTACTGCAGGTAACCTGGTGAACCATCTCGTTCTGCATGGTAATATCATTATTTCCAAAACACATAGAAACATATAGGGTTGTTCTGTCATTGTTTCATAAAAATGGACCGTTAGATGCATCTTCTTGCATCTTGCTTTACTCAGAGATAGCTATCGGCAGAGTTCCAATTCATTCTCTCCAGCAGCTGCACAATTCTGTGTTGTGGCAGCTCCATGCTTTACAATGTAGTTACCCATCCCTGTTGAATGCCATTCATTTTATTCCAATTTTTGCCATGACATGTGGTCATAAATATGATGATACATATATCGTTATGTACTAATGCTTTTATTTCTATGACATAAATTCCCAGGAGTAAGATTGCTGGGTTAGAGCATGCATCTATTTTTGATGATAACAGATAGTGCCAAGTTGCTTTCCAAAAAAGGCTGTTATAATTTACAGATGTAACAATTCTATGAAGATAATATATCTTGGAATAAAATGCAAAATGTACATGATATTTTTGGAAGACATATACATCTTCAATGAAACAGAGGAATACAAACATCCACACCCTAATATTCTCTAGGGAGCTGGCTTTCTTTTCTCTGCCGAGTTTGATAAATCCTCGATTACATGATAGAAACAGCACATAACTGGTAGGAATAGTACGTAACTCCTGTTGCATGCACGTACAACAGCAAAGCCTGATACCAGTCTGTGCCAAAGTTAGAGTCACTTCCCTCCTAGATATTAGAGCAATGTCAGCCCTGCCTATAATTTTATCCTCCTGTTTCTCACAGAAGGAAAGAATCCCAAAGTAGCCCTAGAGTCCTTAGATTCTCCTCAGCAGGATGCAGAAGAAGCTGTCTAGGGACAACTTAAAAGAATTTGACTGGATTGAATTCTTGGTTCCTCCAGGCTGGAAGAGAAGCCAAAAAGCTCAGGTCTTTGCTGCAGCTCCACGAAACAGGGGCTTCAGGTGCCATGTCCAAGCATTACAGATGTAAGAGACAGCAACTGATGGGTGTTACCCACAAACAGAGGCAGCTCCCTCTCAATGTTTCATGATGTAACAGGGATTCTTCTGTTTGAGACAGAATTCTATCACCTCCAGATTAGGGTTCCAGGCACAAGTGAAGAGAAAAGAGAAGACTAAGAAATCCTGCTATCATTCTAAAACCTGTAATTGCTTTCTTTGAAAGAATTCTAAGGTTAAATATCATCTTCACAATGGTTTAGTGTGAGCATTTAAGCCAAGCTTTGAAAGTCACAGTTTATCTGTGTGGTGGCTGATTATCTCTATGTATTCAGATTACTTTCTTTGGCTATTCAAGAAATAATGAGATCCTTGTTCCTCAGCAAAGATTTGAATATTAAATAGGTTTCAAGTATAAACAAAAGCAACTCAAATTTTTAAGAATTTATTCCACGTTCTATGAATTCTGATGACCCCTACTGAATTCCATAGGCTTGAGATCTTTGAAGGAAAAAAATTCTCTCATGTTTAATATTTTAAAACATCAAAAAAAAAAAAAGTGAATCTGGGTTCTGTTTTGAGAATTGAAATGTGGTTTACGTGAAAATTCAAGTGATGGTGTCCTCTGACTGAATGTGTCTACCTCTCTGAATTCTTCAGATGAAAAGCTTTGATATTTTAATATTTAAAATCTAATGTCATCTTTCTCTCTCAATAGTATGAATAACAACATGAAAAGCAATGTAGAAGGTTTAGCGATTAAATTTGGACATGTCCAATATTATTTGGTGGAATCCACAATGAACTCTCCCCCCCAAGTACTGCATACCATTTTCATCTTTTAAATGCACATCTTTTTACTTAAGCTAACAATGAACATAAATCTGAAAGGCTCATGAAGAATCTGTAACATTATCTTTTTAATCTGTGAGAAGTTGTTTCATTAGCATGTTCTAAGATCGGATGGCATGACGATGAGACACGGGCTAATATTAACTCAGCAGACACTAGAAAAATAACAGTCATCGCTCACCTAGATTTAATATGGCATTTTGGGAGACACAGCCTAATTCTAAAGGACACAGCGATTCCAGGTTGATCCCGCTGTTACACTACAAGCATGAAGTAAGGACTACAGGGAGTTTACTAGAGAAAAGGCACAGTTGTTGAAAAAAAAAATTGGAGAATTTGGTACATCCCGGATATTAATTATTCTTAATGAATGCCATATTATTATTCTTGTTCCAAAAGGCAAACTAGGTATTTTGGTAACAAAAAGTATTCTTTCCATCAGCACATGAACACAGTGATAATTTGTGACCAGCAAAGCAGCCTGATATCCCCTTACCTAAACTGGTAAAAACACCTTGATATTAATTTGGTAAGACAAGGAAACTAAAGCAAATTCATTTCAGTTATTATTTAAATCCTGTCACCGATGTCCATGCCTGATGGCCCAGCTACAGTATTTAGATGTCTTTTTCTAATCATGTTTCCTGAATTAATCTTTCAGCTGGTGGATATGATTCACTGAAAGAATGCCACCCTCAATTCTATGACCATAAACAGATGGGGGCAGGGGCTGAAAGGATACAGAATTGCACTGTTGTGATAGGTGAATGTTAGGATAATACCACACCCCTGTGAGAGTTTTGTTTTGTTTTGTTTATTTAAATCAGGTTTGGGGACTAGTCAACATGGCAAAATATAATCACACTTCGATGAATATCCTCTGCTCCAAACATGCCAATGACAGATTTAAAATACAAATGGAAGTAACCAGGCCATCTTCCAAATGAAGACAAAGTCGTGAATCAGGACTGGAACAGAACACAAAGCGTGGCACGGGCCCACAAGGCTCCCAGCATGGAGGCAGGCTCCTACAGGGAGAGGAACACACTGCGCCCCACTCTCCCTCCGCAGCAGCCATCAGAGAAGGAGTCGGCCTTGTGGAGAGCTCTGAGCCAACGCGCTGAGAGAGGCTGGAGGACCCATGGCAGCCCCCTCACCTCCCACGACATCCCGGTGCAGCGACTGCATCAGAGATAATATCATTTTGGTTCAGGAACTCCCATCAGCTGCAAAGATGTCATGCTGGACTGGTAGACCCAGAGCCTGCCTAACGTGACCGCTAAATAGGAAAGGCAAACATGGTGGGGAAAAGAAAAACCAGCAAGGAAATGAGCTGCAAACAAAGGCTGCAAAACATATTAACACATCTGATGCTGAGAAAGACAGCCAACTAAATCTATGTGAATGAATTTATTTTATGGACTAGTCTGACAAAGGTTTTACAATACATATGTTGAAGATACTGAGACAAATTAATTCAAGCATACCCATTAAAAAAAATGCTAAGACACTTTGGAAGGAAAACAGGGAGAAATGAAACAACATATGGATACAGAAGAGAATCAGAATTTTGGAAATGGAAAATTTGGCCATTTGAGTAAACAAAAACGGTCCAGATGTGATTAAATCTAGACTGGAGAGTGGAAGGAAGATTTAGTGAATTAGAATAATTCCAAGGAATGAACAATGCAGCATAGAAAGAAAAAAAGGTAAAAAGAACAGCTAACCAACCCAAAAAACAGATTAAGAGTAGGAGAAACATTTAAAGAGATAACAGGTGGAAAATTATAAGGTATCTAGGACTAAATCAAACAAAAGATGGGAAGGACCTATTCACAAAAAATTATAAAATGTTACCAAGAGACATAAAAGAATAATTGAATATATACAAAGATGTAGCATATTCATGGAGAAGAACACTTATTATTATAAATATTAATTCTCCCCAATTCATTCCCTTAACTCAAGAAGAATTCTAATAAAAACCCTAAAAGTTTTATTTTTTAGCTGAACAAGTTGATCCTAAAATACGTATGTAAGAACAAAGGTCCAAGATAAGCAAGATGATAACAAACAAACAAAAAAAAGAGTGAGAAAATTTTCCCTGCCAGATCTCAAAACTTAGGATCAATCTATAGTGATTAAGACAGTGTGGTTCCGGCACAGGTATAGACAGACAGCATGCAGCAGAGAGCTCGAAACAACCCTACGCACATGCAGGAAGCAACGCGGTGGTGGTGAACCAGGGACACCTAGCATATGCAAAGACAGACTATTTAATAAATAGTTCCTGGGCCACAGGTTATCTCTAAAGAAAAAAAGTGAAATGAGACCTTATACTCCACATAAATTGATCAGTTTACATATGAATTTTAGGACCAACTTAAACATCAATCTGATGGCTCTTTGGAGGCCCCACCTGCAGATTTCCCCAGGCCATGGAGGCAGCCCAGAAATCTATTTCCAGCCTTATCTCCCAGCTTCCCCCATCATTTGATGATTCTGAAATACCAATTTCTTTTTGTTCTTTTGAACACAAGTTACGATTTTTGGCTTCTGTCTTTTTGCTTAGGTTCTTTCCCTTCGTAAAACACTGCTTAGGCTTTGCCATCACCGGATGACCCCCTGGAGTGGCCCAGGCCGGGTACTCACCCTCCTCCAGCCTCCAGAGGGCCCCAACTTTCCTGACTTTTGGAAACTGACACTGTGTGTCTTTCAACACCCATCTGAAGGACTGTGACTGACTGGCTATTGTAGCTCTTAGGACTCAACACAAAGCCTAGCCTAGAAGTACTTCACTGAATTGAATGGGGTGATCTCTATTTACCACTACTCACCCCCTTTCTAGTTCCCCTGATTAGGTATTCCACCTCATCGTGTAAGAAAACAAGAAATATGCTCAGGGGTTCGGGTGGTCACTCTCCTATCTCTTTCAGCAACCACAGAGAGATCTTTAAGATCTACACATTAACAGGACTTCTACAACTGTAGAAAAGACTGAAAACAATCCCCTTTCAGTGTTCTGCTCACTGGCCCAAAATGTGAACTTATCCTATTGATTCATTCTCCCCAAAGAATTAATACTGGATGAACACATGGGCTGCACTGTTTGTTTATACTGTCTCTCCAGTACTTCCCCATGGTGTCTCCCCCCACCCCTTCCCCTCACATCCAGTGTACCCTACTCTCATTCTCTTACGTATTAATATACCATCTCTGCTTTCCATCCACTGTGGGTCCAAATTAATAAGTTTAAACTGCAGAGTGCTGTTTTAGTTATACCGTAAGGCAACTTGAGTTTTGCTTCAGTTATAATGCACCAGTTTGGGTTTAAAAATCAATGATTGAAATTTTAAGTGGAGTATGGCCAATGTGGCATAGTTAGTATTCTTAACAAATAGGCTTCATGCCCTGAACAGAATCACACATCTATTATGCTGTATACTTGCTAACCTAGACCTTTTCCAAACACAGCCTTACTAAATCTCAAACGTCTCAGAAAATTTGAACAAAGTATTTAAGACCTAGATGAAGGTTATGGGCATACACACAAACTGTAATTACTTAATTTGACTGATTTACTACTCAATAAATTTTGCCCAAGTACCATCGACGGTGTAATAAAATATTTCAGCACAAAGCAAATCTTGAGATTTATGACTTCCTTATGGACTTTTATGCTGTTAACATCTCTTCCCAGCTTTATTTACCACTTGGGAAATAACTCACTGCATCACACTCACCACATCGCTGAGAACGGGTTTTTTTTTTTTTGCAGAGTCCTATTCCACATGATACAGGAGGCTTGGTAAAGAGCAAAGTATGGAGACTGAGGATTATGTGATTTCACAGTCATTACCAGCTTCAATGCAACTGCCCCTATATAAAAAACAACAACAACAGAGAGATGCTCAAGGAAAAAGTACCCTGAGCTGTTTATCTTTCTTGGCTTAGTCTGAATATGAAGGGAATAGTAGGTTAAAAATTAAGCTCCATCCCCAGGATTTCCCAGGACCATCACCCAGTGAGAATCTGGACGTTCAGCACAGTCCCAGTCCAGCTGTGGTCTCTTGGGCACAGCTGCCCAGGAACGCCAAATACCCACCCCATTATTTGCCCTTTGGGTAGCCCTCCTTCACAAACACTGCAAAAGAGCTCTCAAGAACAGATAGACCATAGACATATATCCTAGCTGCCAGGAAGTCAAAATCTCAGTTATGCTGGTCAACACTGTTTTTATACCTGTAATTCTCCTCTTAAATTGGATTCCCTGTGAGCCAATTACATAAAAAAAGACAAAAGGAAAAAAAACCCACATTTGTATCTTGGAAATTCTGGTACCAGCTATGGAATGTTGAGCCACCAAGAGACTGAGATTCTTTCTGACATTTTCCCATTTTCTACTGCTTACAGTTGTCTAAAGAGATACTCCAAACTCAAACTGGATCTCTGAATCCTCAAGAAGAGCATGACTAATGAACACAGCCCAGGCAAGCTGAAGCATGAGGAGATCCCGGGGTAACAGATCTGGAAGGCGTATCTGAGAATTCCTGCAACTGAAATCTCCTAGGCTTCCCCACATCCAACCCCGCGGCAGCTCTAAGATGGTGCTGCCCGCTCCTCTGCACAGGATCCCCCAAAGAGCTGTTCTTTAATGAGCATGCCTGTGTTGACAAACCCATAGTATGGTATCTTCCTAGGCTACATCACTTGAATCTGGTTGTTTGGATTAAAAGGGAAAAATATGGAGTTACCAACGTCCACTATGGCGATAATGTAGGTCATGGTAAATGCCCCCAGGCCAACTGGTGGTGAAGGTCTCACAGCCCAGAAATGCCTGGAAAGCAGCCCTTTGCTGACAGAATGCTACAACACTGCCACTATAACCTCCAGAGTGTTAGGATGACTCCAAACTACGTTATACGCATGAAAATCTCTAGCTTGAGAATGACAGCATGGTAATTAATAAAGACTGCCAAGCAAGTACATCTTCCCTACCAAATCAGCAATGAACTGCTGCATGCAGTCCATACACCACAAGCTAACACAGCATAGCTCCACAGGCCCGAGTGTCCTGGGGGTCAATACCAAGGCCACAGTACGATGGAACCAACTCTAAGACAGGCAAGCTTTCCAGCTATCTCCACGACATGGGGCTTAGCTGAGGTGGCAGAGTATGTAGATTCCAATGTTAGATGATTTGGGTCTGCCAGGTCCACCACTTGCTAGCTTTATAAATGTGGGCAGATTTCTTAAGCTTTCTTTGCCTCTGTTTTTCATCTGAATAATGGGATTGAAATAGTATTTAACTCTTGGGTGGTGTGAGGATTGAGTTAATATGTGAAAAGCAGTTGGTATTATACATGCCATATAAGTATCTGGTACCACTATGCTATTTTTCTTATTACTATGGCACATGGGAAAAGAAAAAATAGGTGTACCCCTTAAGGGTTTAGCATTGAAGAAATTTTCTCCTCCCCATAGGAGTGACTGCTTAGGGTCCACCTCAGCTGTGAGATGGAGCCTCCTAGCTTAATTCAGTGGGCAAGAAATTATTTTTTAAGTGGAATGAAGTAAAACAAAACAGCATGTGGTTGAGTTACATAAAAAAGCAAAAGATTAGTTAAGGAAATTGGCAAGTTGAGTAATGAGACGTGAAAAATCTCTTTTTTTCCTCCAGTGAATTTTTTTTTTAATGTTTCCCTTGCCTGGGCTAGAGAAATTCTTTTCATACTGGACAGATAGTACCAGTTTTAATGGCTTAACTAAAGCAAAGATAGCTTTATAGCCTTAATATTGTGAGGATGACATGAAGAAGTTTAACACATGGGAACATGTCTCTCTCCATGGTATGAGATAAATATTAAAAACAATAACTGTCTCTTCCTTGGGAACAAAAAAAAAAAGATCTCCATAACAAAACAACTTTCAGTTTGCTATCACCTGAAGATATTTCTAAGAACTTCCCAACAAAGAAACCATGAACCTAATGTTTGTGAAAGTCCCAAACATTCTTTCCGTCATCCTGTGCATCACACCTTCTAAAATGAGATTGACATATAATTTACAAATACCCAGGCTTGTGTGAGGCTTCCTGGGGACTACAGGACCTCTGCCTACCCCAGTTCAGAGCAGGATTCTGAGCTCTGGCCTGCTGCATGCAGAGGTGCTCCTCCAGGATAAGAGTGGACCTGCATCTTATCTGGCCACTGGAGCCTCTCATACTAATGTTTTCGGACTTCCAGAATCTCCATGTTGTCTGTCTACCCATCTGGTGCCTATGCAGGGGGTTCCCATGATTCCAGGGCTAAGCATGGAAACTGATATGACCACAAGGTGGCAGTAGCACACACAAGCGTTACTGGATGACGCTCTGGCAGTCTAGCATGCAGCGGAGTCCCTCCCAACCTAACATTCTCCAGAGGCTGCCCTACTTGCAAGGTAAGGAAGGTAAGGAAGGCAAGGAACTCCCGGCGGGTGGGAGAGGATGCTTTGTGTGATGGAACTCAGCAGCACAGCAGGAGTTTCTGGGTCAGAAACTCCTTATCTGGTGCTTGCAAATACTGAGTACAGTTTTGCAGGGTATGAAAAACAGGCAGGCTCTAAATGGTTCCAAGTCTGCTTATTTTGGTTTAAAACAAATGGATGTGTAAAAATGTGAGTTTGGTGCTGTTGGGCTTTTAGCTATAGGTCTCAGCCTGCTCTGAAGAAATAAACTTAGGGGCCAATATACAAAAGACATTTTTGGTTCCTTCTTATAACACACCTATAAGGTCAAATGAACTCCAAAACACACAACTTCCTGACTAGCAGAATTTATGCTAACTGGCTAAATCATTTAACTTAGGGATCTACTGGTAATTTCTGATTCTTTTGCTACTTAATCATT
>JAVSCE010012380.1:0-20799 GCA_032199065.1 Smutsia gigantea | reverse complement strand
AGAGTTTTATGGTTTCATTACTTACATTCAGGTCTTTGATCCACCTTGAATTTACCTTTGTGTATGGGGCTAGACAGTAGTCCAGTTTCATTCTCTTACATGTAGCTGTCCAGTTTTCCAACACCAGCTGCTGAAGAGGCTGTCATCTCCCCATTGTATATCCAAGGCAGTTTTATCAAATATTAATTGACTGTATATGTTTGGGTTAATGTTTGGTTTTCTATTTTGTTCCACTGGTCTGTGGGTCTGTTTTTGTGCCAATACCAAATTGTCTTGATTACTGTGGCTTTGTAGTAGAGCTTGAAGTCAGGGAGTGTAATTCCCCCTGTTTTATTCCTCCTTCTCAGGATTGCGTTGGCTATTCGGGGTCTTTTGTGGTTCATATGAATTTTAGAATTATTTGTTCCAGTTCATTGAAGAAAGCTGTTGGTAGTTTGATAGGGATTGCATTGAATCTGTAGATTGCTTTAGGTAGTATAGCCATTTTGACAATATTTATTCTTCCTAGCCAAGAGCATGGGATGCATTTCCATTTGTTAGTGTCCTCTTTAATTTCTCTTAGGAGTGTCTTGTAGTTTTCAGAGTACAGGTCTTTCACTTCCTTCGTTAGGTTTATTCCTAGGTATTTTATTCTTTTTGATGCAATTGTGAATGGAATTGTTTTTCTGATTTCTCTTTCTGTTAGTTCATCATTAGTGTATAGAAAAGCAACAGATTTCTGTGTGTTAATGTTGTATCCTGCAACTTTGCTGAATTCAGATATTAATTTTAGTTGTTTTGGAATGGAGTCTTTAGGGTTTTTTATGTACAGTATCATGTCATCTGCAAATAGTGACAATTTGACTTCTTCTTTACCAATCTGGATGCCTTGTATGTCTTTGTTTTGTCTGATTGCTGTGGCTAGGACCTCCAGTACTATGTTGAATAACAGTGGAGAGAGTGGGCATCCCTGTCTTGTTCCCGATCTTAGATGAAAAGCTTTCAGCTTCTCGCCGTTAAGTATGATGTTAGCTGTGGGTTTGTCATATATAGCCTTTATGATGTTGGGGTACTTGCCGTCTATACCCATTTTGTTGAGAGTTTTAATCAGGAATGGATGCTGAATTTTGTCAAATGCTTTTTCAGCATCTATGGAGATGATCATGTGGTTTTTGTTCTTCTTTTTGTTGATGTGGTGGATGATGTTGATGGATTTTCGAATGTTGTACCATCCTTGCATCCCTGGGATGAATCCCACTTGATCATGGTGTATGATCCTCTTGATGTATTTTTGAATTCGGTTTGCTAATATTTTGTTGAGTATTTTTGCATCTACGTTCATCAGGGATATTGGTCTGTAATTTTCTTTTTTGGTGAGGTCTTTGCCCGGTTTTGGTATTAGAGTGATGCTGGCTTCATAGAATGAGTTTGGAAGTATTCCCTCCTCTTCTATTTTTTGGAAAACTTTAAGGAGAATGGGTGTTATTTCTTCTCTATATGTCTGGTAGAATTCAGAGGTGAATCCATCAGGCCCGGGGTTTTGTTCTTGGGTAGTTTTTTGATTACCAATTCGATTTCGTCACTGGTGATTGGTCTGTTTAGTTTTTCTGTTTCTTGCTTGGTCAGTCTTGGAAGGTTGTATTTTTCTAAGAAGTTGTCCATTTCTTCTATGTTTTCCAGCTTGTTAGCATATAGATTCTCATAATATTCTCTTATGATTCTTTGTATTTCTGTGGGGTCCGTCGTGATTTTTCCTTTCTCATTTCTGATTGTGTTTATGTGTGTAGATTCTCTTTTTCTCTTAATGAGTCTGGCTAGGGGTTTATCTATTTTGTTTATTTTTTCAAAGAACCAGCTCTTGGTTTTATTGATTTTTTCTATTGTTTTATTCTTCTCAATTTTATTTATTTCTTCTCTAATCTTTATTATGTCCCTCCTTCTGGTGACTTTGGGCCTCATTTGTTCTTCTTTTTCCAATTTCAGTAATTGTGTCTTTAGACTATTCATTTGGGAATGTTCTTCTTTCTTTAAACAGGCCTGGATTGCAATATACTTTCCTCTTAGAACTGCCTTTGCTGCGTCCCACAGAAGTTGTGGCTTTGGGTTGTTGTTGTCATTAGTCTCCATATATTCTTTGATTTCTGTTTTGGTTTGGTCGTTAACCCATTGATTAATTAGGAGAGTGTTGTTAAGTCTCCATGTATTTGTGAGCCTTTTAAATTTCTTTCTAAAATGTATTTCTAGTTTTATACCTTGGTGATCTGAGAAGTTGGTTGGTAGGATTTCAATATTTTTGAAATTACTGAGGTTCTTTTTGTGGCCTAGTATGTGGTCTATTCTGGAAAATGTTCCATGTGCACTTGAGAAGAATGTGTATCCTATTGCTTTTGGGTGTAGAGTTCTGTAGATGTCTGTTAGGTCCATCTGTTCTAGTGTGTTGTTCAGTGCCTCTGTGTCTTTACTTATTTTCTGTCTGGTTGATCTGTCCTCTGGAGTGAGTGGTGTGTTGAAGTCTCCTAAAATGAGTGCATTGCTGTCTATTTCCTCCTTTAATTCTGTTAGTATTTGTCTCACATATGCTGGCGCTCCTGTGTTGGGTGCATATATATTTATAATGGTTATATCTTCTTGTTGGACTGACCCCTTTATCATTATGTAATGTCCTTCTTTATCTTTTGCTACTTTCTTCGTTTTGAAGTCTGTTTTGTCTGATACAACTACTGCAACACCTGCTTTTTTTCTCCTTGTTGTTTCCTTGAAATATCTTTTTCCATCCCTTCACTTTTCGTCTGTGTGTATCTTTGGATTTGAGGTGAGTTTCTTGTAGGCAGCATATAGGTGGGTCTTGCTTTTTTATCCATTCTGTTTCTCTGTGTGTTTTGATTGGTGCATTCAGTCCATTTACATTTAGGGTGATTATTGATAGGTATGTACTTATTGCCATTGCTGGCTTTAGATTCGTGGTTACCAAGGGTTCAAGGGTTGCTTCTTTACTATCTAACAATCTAACTTAACTTTCTTGTTAAGTTATTGTAAACACAGTCTGATGTTTCTTTATTTCTCTTCCTTCTTATTCCTCCTTCTCCATTCTTTCTATAATAGGTGTTTTATTCTTTGCCTTTAGTTAGTATTTGGATGGTCTGCTTTCTTTGCTATGATTTTATTTTCTCTGGTGACATCTTTTTAGCCTTAGGTGTGCTTCCATCTAGAGCAGTCCATTTAAGATATCCTGTAGTGGTGGTTTATGAGAGGGAAAGTCTCTCAACTTTCATTTGTCTGGAAATTGTTTAATCCCTCCATCATATTTAAATGATAAGCATGCTGGATACAATATTCTTGGTTCGAGGCCCTTCTGTTTCATAACGTTAAATATGTCATGTCATTCTCTTCAGGCCTGTAAGGTTTCTGTTGGGAAGTCTGATTATAGTCTGATGGGTTTTCCTTTGTAGGTGATCTTTTTTCTCTCTCTAGCTGCCTTTAATACCCTGTCTTTATCTTTGATCTTTGTCATCTTAATTATTATGTGTATTCATGTTGTCTTACTTGGGGCCCTTGTGTTGGGAGATCTGTGGGCTTCGGTGGACTGCGAGACTATTTCTTTCCCCAGCGAGGGAAAGTTTTCAGCAATTATTTCTTCAAAGACACTTTCTATCCCTTTTTCTCTCTCTTCTTCCTCTGGTACTCCTATAATGCAAATATTCTTCCGTTTGGATTGGTCACACAGTTCTCTTAATATTCTTTCATTCCTAGAAATCCTTTTATCTCTTTCTCCCTCAGCTGCTCTCTATTCCTGTTCTCTGATTTCTATTCCATTAACAGTCTCTTGCATCTCATCCATTCTGCTGTTAAGTCCGTCGATCGCTTGTCTGATTTCTGCATTGTCTTTCCTCAGTTCCCTCACTTCGTCCCTCAGCTCTTGCACATTTCTCTGTAGGTCCATCAGCATGGTTATGACTTTTATTCTGAATTCTTTTTCAGGAAGACTGTGCATTTCCATCCCTTCTCACTCCCTCTCTGGGGTTGTCTGGTTGATTTTGGTCTGAACCATATTCCTCTGTCTTTTCATGGCTATAGAATTGGTCACTGGTAGTTGCCACGTATGTCAGCTGGGCTCTTTAAGACTTTAAAAAGAGAAAAAAAAAAAAAAGAAAAAAAAGAAGGAATGAAAAAAAGAAAAAAAGAAAGAAAAGAAAAAACAAAAACAAAACAAAACAAAAAAATGTGCACTGGATGTAGATTCTGTGGGAATGTTGTAGGTGGCGCTATTGCCCCACTATTCCGCAGCTCTGGCTGCGCTGCTCCACAGGGCCGTTTGTCGCTCTGGCAGGGGTGGGAACGAATAGGAGGCTGTTGATCTCAGTGAGAAGTTTAAGTATGGCTTCGCTTACTCAGTCGCCAGCTAAGGCGTCTGAAACTCCGCAGGACTCCCAGCCTGCTGGGCTGAGTGTGCCGGGGCGATCCCGCTCCTCTGCTGGGCTCCTGTCTCTTTAAGACCGCTGAAGAAAGCACGCGCTTTTTTTATTTTTCCCCTTCCCGGGAGCCGGCTGCAAGCACCCTGGCAGTTCCCCGCTCAGATCCTGCCCCTCTGTCTCTCCAGTCTCCGCTGCACAGCGCAATGTGGGTCAGTGCTCCCCGCGTAGATCACCGGGGCTGGCCACTTCGTGGGGTGCACTTCCACTCCCTCCCGGCTCTGAATCCTCTCCTCCCGCCGGTACGCTGGGGTGGGGGAGTGCTCGGGTCCCGCCGGGTCGCGGCTCCGTATCTTACCCGCCTCTTGGGGTGCCGAGTCCTCTCAGGTGTAGCTGCACTCTGTGCGCTTTCCTGTGTATTCTCGTCTCTCTTTTAGGAATAGATGTATTTGCTGTGTTTTCGTAGATAAATATAGTGTTGGGAGGAGATTTCTGCCGCCCTGCTCACACCGCCATCTTTCCGGAAGTCCTCTTTAGGGTTTTTTTATGTACAGTATCATGTCATCTGCAAATAGTGACAATCTGACTTCTTTACCAATCTGGATGCCTTGTATGTCTTTGTTTTGTCTGATTGCCGTGGCTAGGACCTCCAGTACTATGTTGAATAACAGTGGAGAGTGGGCATCGCTGTCTTGTTCCCGATCTTAGATGAAAAGCTTTCAGCTTCTTGCTGTTAAGTATGATGTTAGCTGTGGGTTTGTCATATATGGCCTTTATGATGTTGAGGTGCTTGCCGTCTATACCCATTTTGTTGAGAGTTTTAATCATGAATGGACGCTGAATTTTGTCAAATGCTTTTTCAGCATTTATGGAGATGATCATGTGGTTTTTGTTCTTCTTTTTGTTGATGTGGTGGATGATGTTGATGGATTTTCGAATGTTGTACCATCCTTGCATCCCTGGGATGAATCCCACTTGATCATGGTGTATGATCCTCTTGATGTATTTTTGAATTCGGTTTGCTAATATTTTGTTGAGTATTTTTGCATCTACATTCATCAGGGATATTGGTCTGTAATTTTCTTTTTTGGTGAGTTCTTTGCCAGGTTTTGGTATTAGAGTGATGCTGGCTTCATTATATATATTTTTTTTTTAAAGGAAAAAGAATTTAAATTGAATAGTCTCTCAATTAAGAGTCATTCTAGGAGGTTTTTAGAATTCTTTCCAAAAATGCCAAATTTCACATGTTTCATAGCTCAGTGAAAGCCCACAGAGGCTGTTAGATTTCATTTCACTGGGTTTGTCACTTAACTCCGCTTTAACCACCACTGAAACAAAATAACTAAAAACCCTATTTTGGGTGAAGCTAGAGTTGGTAGCCCCCTGATAATTTTAACATAGGTTTTAGCAAACATTGTAGACAAAAGCCATCATTCAGTCTCTTCCTCTCCATGTTGCTGGTATTTGCCAACCCACAGGCCACTGCTGTTCGTTCATTGAAGACTTTAGCTCCAGCTTCAAATCTTCCTTTCTGCCATCTTGTGTCATTATTCTTAATGATTCCCCCCCTCCACTTGGGTGAGCCATCTAATACCCTGTGTTCTTGGTTCTTTGACCTTCTGATTTCCAGTGACTTTTTCTTCTTTGCCTTCACCACCCCTCTCATGATGTCAACCTGAATCTTGTCATCACCAGAAATTGTGCTACCGCTGTCATTTCCTTCTACCGTCCTGCTTTTGTGCCACCATCTCGTCACTGTGCTGTCAGCTCACTTGCTCAGGTGCCCCAATTTTGCAACTTTGTCACAACTTCTCATCAGGAGTTCTCAACCTGAGAAACTTGAAAAATGCCAGTGCCTGGGCCTCTTTTCCAGACCACTTCAATCTGGAAAGAATTCTGGGGGTGGGCCTGGGCATCAGTGGTATTATTTTCTGAAAGCTCCTCAGGTGATGTATACATGCAGGCAGGGTTGAGAACCACTACCTAATCCTTGCACTCTAAGTGCTCACTGTATTTTTGGTGCAATTTTGAGGTCTGAGATTATGAATATAAAGCAAAATTGAATTTTGACTGAAATTTAGTCTGGAAGCAGTTCTTTTTTTTGGAGTTTATGCCGTCTGCGTCACTTAAGTAATTGAAACTGGCTAGCTTGTGGTATCTAACTCCATATGGGCAGGGTATCTTATTTAGTGTTCTCGTGCCAAAATTGAGTTCCAGGTATCATTTCTTCGCACCTGAGCCATCACTTGGGTGGGGAAGGGGTGGGTTGTGGTGCAGAGTAGCCCCTAGACACCTGTGTGGAAGGCTATGCAGACTCCCACTAAAGAAAAATGCCTGACAGTACCCTGCTGTCGAGCTGTGTTTTCTGTTCTCTTTCTGTATAAATTTGTAGCAGGTGTTTATAGCCTGTTGAGTTTTTTTTTATTAAGGTGTCATTGATATACAATCTTATTAAGATTTCATGTGAGCAACATCATGGTTATTACATTTACCTATATTATATTATCAAGCCCCCCCCCCCATTGCAGTCACTGTCCATCAGTGTAGGAAGATGCTATAGTCACTCCTTGTCTTCTCTGTGCTATACTGCCTTCCCTGTGCCCCCTATATTATGTGTGTTCATCATAATACCCCTTAATCCTCTTCTCCTTCTCTTCCCCACCCACCCTCCCCACCCCCTTTCCCTTTGGTAACCTCTTAGCCTGTTGAGTTTTATGAGCATGCAAGTGTTACGCTTCTTCTCATAAAGGGTTGGCTTCTGATTGCAAGTTTTAAATCTTGCTTTTTTCCTGGCATGTGTCTATCCTTGACTCATTTTAAAAATTGAATTCTTTATTTCTAGGTAATTATAGATTTATATGGAGTTGTAAAAAATAATACAGAGAGATATCATGTATGCTTTATCTGATTTCTGCTAATGGTAACATCTTGAAAAACTGTAATAAAATATAACATCTAGGAGATTGACATTAACAAAATACACTGATCTTAGATTTCTCCAGTTTTATTTGAATTCAGTTAAATGTCTTTATGTATACATTTAGCTCTGTGTAATTCTTTCACATGTAGGTATGTGCGTCTTTCCCGCAGAACAGTTCCAGTACCACAGCATCCTTGCTATTACCCTTGTATAGCCACACCCACCTCCATTCTGATTTCCTCACCACCACTCCCCATCTGTGACCCCCAGTAATCCCTAATATTTGCAGGAGTGTTATGTAAATATAATCATATAGTATGTAACTTTTTGACATTGGCTTTTTTCCCCTCCACTCAACATAATTTCCTTGAAATTCTTCCGAGTTATTGTATGTATTAATAATCTGTTTTTATTGCTGAATTCCACAGCAATTGGTTTTTATCTTCTAATTCTTATGTGTTCTCTTTGTGGTTTGACAGAATAGCTCTGTGGCTATTGCTGATGTTGATTTGGAAGACAGAAAGGATAAATTGGATACTGTGCAGACTCTAAAAACAGCAAAGGCAAAACGGAAAAATTCAGGTCAGTCATCTTCAGCTCCAAGGACCAAAAAGCTGAAAGTTGATGAAGAAAGCAACAAACCCAGCAGCTTAGAGCGTGGGGGTAATTGTGCAGAGACACCGTCCACAAGCACCATGTGGGAAAGTGCATGCAAGAAGGAGGAGAGTGAAGATGACTTTACATTTGGTCAGTCCCCTGTAAAGAGAATGAAGACCGAAGCATGTCCTCAGGGCCAGCCTGTCAGGTGTCTGGCGAATGCGAACAATATTAAAGAGGAGGTGGAAATGAATTGGGACATAGTACAGGTGTGTGCAGCCTTTTTCAGACAGTTCATTCAATTCCTTTCTTTTTGACTAGGGTCAGGGTGGCACTGGCCAAGAAAAAGGGTTGGAGTTTTCCATTCTCTTCCAGTTTGCCAGTGATACCTGGAGGCTTTGGCCACTGGTTCCTTTCCTGGGTATGCTGTTTTGTATTATAGCTTATCATCATTATCAGGCTTCAGTTAAGAGCTGATGTCAGGTAAGGTAGGTCTCTGCCATGGTGTTTTAGTGAACATTCTCTGTATAGACATTGCACCAACAGGTTGGGCCCCTATTAGTTCATTAAGTGTTTGCTTTGAACTTTGACTGTATTTCCTCTAAAAGCAGTGCAAGTGATTAGGTCACTGGCCATTAATGATGTGATAAATTATGAACAAGGCCTGACAGCTTCTTAAAGGAAAATGCTATCTGAATTCCAACTTGAGCTGCCAAAGTTGTATCTTTTACTAAAGGGGATATCAGATTTCTCCCAGTTTCTTTGGCTGGCTCTGGGGATGGTAGAGAGACCCGAAGAGTGACTCTTAAACAGTGATTCTCACTCTTTCTTTGCACCAACACACTCTGGGAATATTTCAGACTTAATTATAGCAGGGCCTCCAAGGGTGGATGGGGGTGAACTCCCTCCCTGTTGTCTGACCCACGGTGGTTCTGCTGTGCAATCTTTCCCCTGCTGTAGAGCCCAGGACCTCTGCTGGATCCTAATGCCACTTCTCAGTCTGGGACTGCCTGTGTATTGCCTTTCTCTTCGGAGGAACCCATTTATGCTGCTTCTCTGTCCGAGTTGTTATTTTCCCTTGGTGGACAGGTTTCTCTGCTTCTTTACAGAAAAAGTGTATAGAGAGTGAAAGATGACAACTCCCCAGTTCATTTGCTATTAGTTTTAGCTTGGGAGGAGGGAAAACTGTGTGGTGAGAACAGGTGCCCAACTTCTAGAGGGTGAGAGGCAGAAGTGCAGAGCGCAGTAAAAGTGGCACTTATAAACTGGGAGCAGCATGTCTGTTGTGTTTGTGAATATCAAGTGGAAGCAAATTACCTCATTTTAAGTTCCTGGAACTATTTTACAGCCTTTGGCCATAGCATTAGTGTATATGGGTATTTGTCTTTCCTTTCAATTCCTAGCATTTTTTCCTCCACCTCCTCCTTATTGGAAGTGATTTTTGGCAGCTCAAATAAGCCTATTCTTGGAATCTGACATTCCTTCCTTGTGAGCTGGGAGAAGTGGTTGTTAACAGCTGCCACCTTTACTGAGCACCCTGAGGACAACTAGTAAGCTTAGCATTTTCTAGATGGGTCTAGGGAAATTGTCTGGGAAACTTTAGGTGTGATTCACATGTTTGGGGTTTTTTATTTAACCAGGTTCAGTCATCCTTGTATAGCCTTGAGTTACTTTACAGACAATTCTTGTAGTATCTGTCTGTTTCCTTTCCTATACTTTTTAATTCTCCCATAAACAGGAGAGAGAATAATTTTATGTTAGCATTGCATTCCTGCTTCCAAAACATTGAGAACAGTGGCAGGTGTTAGGCGACATGGCCTGAGAAGAGCAAGTCAACAATGCCAAGTCAGAGTCAGAAGGCTTCAGATATGTGAAGGAGACCAGATTGAATGAAATGCTGAAAAGTACCTCATTAGTAAGGCATGGTCAGTGGGAATTACTCGTGTAGAAATTATTAATCATTACTAATTGAACATGTGACAAATGTCATTTGTATTTTCTGCATTTTGTGTGCCATTTCCCATGGATCTTGCCCAACATGACACTGATCCTCTGTTTTTCCATTTAAGGTGTGTTTCTCAACCTTGAAAAGTCTGCTGCTTTTTTAGGAACATTACTCTCTTGTTTGGAAAGGGAAAACTACATTTCCAATACTTAATTTATTTATAGACTTTACATATAAGCATACTTTGTGTCTATATTCTAATTAGGAATATATCACTGGATCCCTTGATAGAAGCAGTCTACTCTTCAGCTCTTTCTCCCAAACTACAAATGTGTGGTTGCCATCAGAAAACTAGTTTTTGTTTAAGTGTATTATTTCATTATACAAATATTTGTGACTTGTATAAGGATTTGAAGAGGTAAGTAGCTACAAGCAGTTTTTGAGAAAACTAAATGCTCCAAAATGGTGATGGCTCGTACATAGTCTCTTCGTTTTGAGGTGGGTTGGGCTAGGGGAGTGGAGCAGCCATATGGAATGTTTCCGTAAACTTTGCTGAATTAGGAAGGAAGAGCAAGGAAAAATCTCTTTATTAGCCATTTTCCCCATTCTTGCAAGAGGTGATAATGGGATTATATGGGTAAAGATGACAATGGGATGACAAACTTGGGGAAAGAAGTGGGACAGGAAGGAGGTGAGAGTCTCTGAATTGGTTTTCTCACTGCAGATCTGCACATAAGCACATATTGTCCATTAGGTTAACCTATTTATTCCAGGAGGGATTTAAGTATAAATTGTATTGGCCCTTTTTGTTTCTGTAATTTAGCTGTTATTATTTTACACCATAATGTAAGCCCTGTATGTATGGTATTAGTAATGACAACAGTTAATGACGATTAACAATTAGCAAGTCAATGCCTCTATTTAAGGCTTGGAGGTGAGAAAAATCTTGAGACTGCCTTCCTATTTACTTTTATTACAATGCACCACTTAACTATAAAAATTATTAAAATAAAAAATGTGAATAAAGTAAAAGCTATAGTAGTTCTTTGCCTTACTCCTACCCCTCCCTAAAGTTTGATCTCTACTTTGAACTCTTCTAGTTATTTCTTTGTTGTTTGCTTCATTTTTCTAGAACACAGATTGCTGAGCCCTACCCCATAATTTCTGATTCAGTGGATCTGGGGTGGAGCTCAAGAATTTGCATTTCTAACAAGTTCCCAGATGATGCTTATGCTGCTGGTTTGGGGACCATACACTGTGAACCACTGTTCTTGTCCATAGGTCTCACTGATTTGCAGAATGTAAAGGGGACTTACAGGGGGTGGGGGCAGGGGTTAACTCAACAGCTGAAACCAACTAATGAGCGTATGGATTCATTGTGTGGCTTACTATTGAGTATAGGATAAAGTTCAAACTCTTTATAGAATTCACCATGTAGCTCATCCACCTTCCCATTTTTCACTTCATCTTAACATCCCTTGTACATTTTAGCATTTCTTGTACATTTCTTTCTTCCTAGAATTCCTGCCCCATTTGGCTGCCTGGAGATACCTTCATTCTCTTGTTGCTTTTCCATTGCTGCAGAAATAGATGTTTCTACCTCCCCTTAAAACATTAAAATAATCTGTTTTTGCATCTCTCAGAGTACAGAGCACACTGTATTTTAAGTGTTTACTTGTTCTTCTTTCTAGCTTGTAAATTCCCCGGGAAGAGAGAGTTGGTTTTTTACATTTTGATTATCATTGGTTTGGTATGGTTATTGGTGTATGAGATGAGCTAAAGAGAATGTTTGACTAAATTTAGAAAAAGAAACTGGACGATATGGGGGCCCAAAAGTGGACTGCTTATATGTAGTTTTATTATCCTTAATTTCAAGAAGCAAATTTGCATGAGCAGCAAAATAAACTCCCTTACCACATATGATGCTTCTGGATTTGTTAGGACCTGGTAGAGTCTGACTTTAGCTGTCTTGGGCCCCTTCAGGTAGCAGTAGCTGAGCTGGCTTGGTAGTGGGGGCCTGAGGGTCACTCTGCCAACGATGAGCATGTTGGTCATTTTCATTTCTCATGTCTGTCTGTCGGAATCTGGCCTGTCTGTTAAGGGCCAACTGAAATGCTACTTCTGCAGCAAACCTTCTTTGATTACCCAAAGGAGATCTTTCTCTTATCTGAAAACGTTGTACTACTTATTCCCTGGCACATTTTTACTTGTACTTATTTCATTAACATTTTACCTTCCCTTCTAGATTGTTTACTCCTTGAAGACAGTGAAGTTTGGGACCAAGCTTGGGAAGGGGTTTAAAACTGCTATGGTGGTTGGACTTCTGCCAGAAGGTAGATAGGAATCATTGGAACTTAGTGTTCAAAAGAAGAAAAAGAGAAAAAATAAGGGACTTAGTATATCTGTGTCTTAGAGATATAATCAGTAGTAATGCAGAGAGGTTGGGTAGAAGGCATAGAGAACAAAAATTGCTCTGTGGTTCAGATAGAAGATAATAGCACAAAAGGAGCTAGAGGGGAAGGAGCAGACATTTTAGAAGTTCAGTTTCCTTCCTTGGTGACAGATTAGATGGGCATGATAGAGAACACACTGTGGTACTGAGGACATTGATTAGAATGCTGTTGGTGCAACAGGAGAAAACCCATCTTGAACTAGCTGAAACAAGATTTATTGACCTATGTGACGGGAAAGTTTAATTAGTGCACTCACATGGTGTTGCTGTAACTACCATCCTCAGCTTCAAAGATTCTACATGGACAAACTGTATTTCTCCAGTTGTGGAGGAAATTGCTCCTGGGTCCATGAACCAAATCTCGAGGTTTATGATGACTGGACTACTCTCTCTGGGCACATTCTAGCTGTTGTTAATTCTAAAACAACTGGTTACTGAATAAAATGCTGTGGAGTTAGATTGAGGTCAGGTGTTCTCAAACCATATAGCTGCTACATAACAAGAAGGTGGTGTTGGAGGAGATAACCACAAAATCCCCAAGGTTTCTGTGGTAGATGATACTGACTGGAATAAGAAATCGGAAGAAGATTGAGGCACAGTATTGTTACATGATGGAGGGAGAAAATGCTAATGAGTTTGACTTTGTAGGAGTCAGGGAAGATATCGGAAGCATTTCTGAATGAGTGAGCAGCCTCAAGAAGGCCTCTGAAGGGGGAAACAACTGAACTTTTTCTAGCAACTGAGCGAAAGCCACTGGGGTTGGCTTCTGATGAGAAGAGTGGAAAAGATAATGTGACAAGAGAGGCCAATGTTTTTTGGGTCATGGTAAGGCATTTGGATTCTAAATGCAGTGGGAAGTCCTTGAAAGGTTTTGATCAGTCACAGTGACATGATCAATCAAATGACATAATCCAGTATACATTTTGAAAAGATAATTCTTGCTGCTTTATGGAGATCGGATAGACAGAATTGGAGTGGATGCAGGAAGAGTAGTTAAAGGCTATTGCAGCAGTGCCACCTTGAACTAGACTGAGGTGCAGAAGAAGAGGAGCAGTAATAGACTAAAGGGATGTTTTGCAATTAGAGTTGATTGGTTCTTATGATGGGGTGGATTTAAGACTTAAAGGAGACAAGAATTAAAGGCTTAGTTTTCTGGCTGAATTACAGTTTAAAAGGACATAATAAGGGGAAAATTGGAAGAGGAATAAGTTTGAGAGGAAAATCAGTTTGCAAATGTAGAGTTTGAGATGCCGATTAGGTTTTCAAGAGAATATGTGAGGTAATTGGCTACCTGAGTTTAGAGCTCATGTAGAAGAGGGCTAGGGCTGGAGAAAAGATGACATTGGTATTAATACATCAGAATAGATGGTAAAATGTGGGCCTCAAGATTTAAAATGTCCTCAGGAATGAGTATTCTTGATAGTCTCTGGTGTTCAACCATTTAGTTTTCAAATTCAATCTACTTTACATAATGACTTGATTTTGTTAATTGATTATGATTATTTTTAATAATTTTCCTATTTTTTTTCTTTCATTTTGGCAAATCTTGGGTGTCAACAATTGAAATAATAATAAAACTTATGCCTTTTGTGCTTTGAAAAATCTGCTTAGGTTTTGAGAACAACTGCTGAAATTGCATTTCATTTTTTCTCTATACCAGGTTGACTTCTCTAAACTTTTCTGTTCACATGTGCATTTTGTTGAAGTCTGTAAACTTAAAAAAAATACTAATTATTTTGAATATGTAGTATATATGCATGACACAAAATTCACAAGATACATAAAGGTCTTCCTGTCTTAACTCTCAACAAACCAATTACTTTTCCCGAAGGTTAGCCATGTTCCCAGATCTTGTGAATAATTCCATATTTGTTCGTATAAGGGTAGTTGAATGGTGTTCTACTGTATGGTCAGATCATAATTTATTTACCAGTTCCCCATTTTAGACTTAGGTTCTTACTGACTTACTATATGAGAAGAGTTCTTCAAAAAATATCACTATAAATAATGTCATTTCCAGAGGTATGAATATATCAGGATAAATTCCTGGGAGTGGAATTGCCTAGTCAGAGAATTTGTGCAATGGAAATTTTGATAGATATTGCCAAATTGTTCTTCTTCCAGAGGTTACACCATTTGCTTTCCCTCTAGCAGTGATTGAAAATGCTTTTTCCTGTCACTCATGCCAGCACAGTGAGTTACCAACTTCTTGATCTTTGTTGCTAGTCTGAGAGATGAAAAAGGTATATCTCATTGAGTCCTGTAGAATTTGCATGATACAGAGTGGTTTCAATTAGATTTTATTGAACTAGTGAAGTGACTGTTTTGTGATTTTCAACACATATATGTATTTATATAGTTCTTTTTTCTTTTTTAAACCACAGCAAGTAGTTTCTAAGTGATTGGAGAACATTATTTGGTGCTCTGTTTTAAACCATACATTATAATACTGATGTTTAATTTTTAGGATTTAAAATCACTTTAATATCCTTAATTTGCAGGTATTATCTGAGAGAACTAATATTGAACTTTGGGTTTGTGCCAACATTATTCGTCTCTTTAATGATGATAACACAATTCCCTTCATTATACGTTATCGAAAAGAGCTTATTAATAACCTTGATGCTGATGCCTTGAGAGAAGTTCGACAGACCCTAGAAGAGCTACGGTAAGAAACCTGGAAAAAGATGAGCCTAGTGTAAGGGAGAAAGGGTGTATGGGCCGATGAGGAGGAGTGAGGAAGTGAATGACAGTATATTTTAATAGTTCCAATGTTTTGTTTTCTTGAATTATTGTAATCAGGTTATAGTCCCCCTCTGACAGAGGAAGTCAGCTCCATTTTACTTACTTAAAGGGTGTGCAGAGTCCCTCTGCTGGTGTGTTTATGCAGAGCTGGGACATATCTGGGTGAAAAGGTGGTTTGCATTAAAGTGTGTGCCTGAGAGTTTGACTGTCATCTTCTCTCATAAAAATGATTTTGCATAATGGCGAAATTAGGATTACCAGCAGGAAGCTCAGAAAAATGAAATTTCAGTCTAAATCTTCAATTGCTTACTTAAAGTCATCCCCTTAATAAAATCTCTGAATGAGTTCTTTGGCAATATAGAGTTTGGTAGGAAATATGTATATTTCATTTTTCTATTCTTTTGAAGGCCATGGTAATTTAATATTAGTGAATTATAAGTTTTGTGTATATATAGAATGGAAAACACCTTTAAAAAATTTATTCCTCTGAACTATTGTAATAACTCAAATAACGTGTAAAGACTATAAGATGCTATAATTATATTACTCAGTAGCATTTATTAAAACACTTTACCATTCATGCATTTATTGCATGTCTTCTACATGCCAGGTGCTGTATTGTTAATGTGTGGGTTCTTCAAGTCTACAAGAATAATCTGATTAAAATTGGATGTACTTGTACCATCACACTATTCTAAAAATACTAAGGGTTATTTTTTATAATAAGCCTAATAAGCTTCCTGTGATATGGGGGGAGCCTGTATCTCACTAACATTTCTATCCCTTTTTTTGGAAGTTCTTTTTGTCCCAGGGGGATTAAAATACTAATATGTGGAGAGTTATATTTCATTGAGAGACAAAATCAATTAGCCAACCTAGAAGTATAGATGACTAGCTAATCAAGTGGTCTCATATTCAGAGTTTCCAAGGCTAGACTAGTGTAATCCAAGCACCAAGGAATATGATCTGGACTTCATGAAGTCCTGCCTAAGAGGCAGCCTCTACTCATATCCAGCAGATTACTAACATGCAGTGCTGTCTACCCAGTTTGCTAGATAATCTTGTTGAAAAGAAGCTGTTAATCTAAGTTTTTATGTAAAAATTTCTGAACCTAACTAAACTATCTACAGACCACATCTAGAAGGCCAGCAGTGTGCAAATTCTAAAGTAAGCTTTTTTCTCTTTGATTAAAGGCAAAGTAATAAAGAGAATTTGAGGGTTCTGGGATTTGAAATTGGTGAAAGTGTCACAAATAAGAATATTTTACTTAAAAAAAATTAAAAGTATTCTAACAATATTCAGTTGTATGGTGGGAAGTAGAAGCTCTATGTCAAGATTACTATTATTTTTTTTTTCTATAAAAACATTGCTACTGCAAAAGAGTTAATTCTCTGAATATCTATTAATACAGGAATACATTGAATATTAGTAGGGGAATATTTCTCCAAGAAACTAGGAGCATTGACTGGGTCTTACAAGATCTTTTTATATCCTACAGAGGTTTATTTTTGGTAATGAAATATGGTCCCTGTTTTTTCTTAGGCTCAGCATTTTCTGTAAGTAGAGCATTGGTTTTCAGTCTGTTAATTGCTAGCCATAAATGAGTGGTGAAACTAATTTAATAGATCATTACCACTTTAACAAAAATGAAATAGAGAATAGAAAATATAAGAGTGCAGTTTATGTGGTAAAGGTAAGTATTGTTTCATGAAACTGTTTATCATATGTTTATATAACATATTTATATCATATGCTTATGTAACTTTATTATATGTGAAACTATATATATGTAAATATATACTGGGTTGCAAGGAAACATATTTCTTACTGAGGGTCACTGTTAAAAAAGTGCGTTAGAGTATGATTATGGTAGGAAGAAAATATTCCTGTATTTTCTCTAAAGATACCTCCCTTCTTCCTTATATGCAGGCCAATGTGACACTGGCATTTTGTCAAAATGACCCTGGTGGGTTTCAGCCCCTGAAAACAGTCTTAGGCTGCCAGGAATGTAAAAGACACACAAGTGGTAATCTAAGGGTTGTATATGCTTTCTCTTTTATTTATAATGTTCTGCCTCAGTTTTTCTTGCAGAAGTACATTTAATTTTCTTTTCCATGAGTCATTTTTAATCATGTTTTCATCTCTCTAACTTTAGTCCATCAATTCAGCAATACCATTATTAAGGTGATCCTAAAAATAATACAGGTAATGAAATAGGATGAGGAGCATAAAATATGACAATAGGATTGTGTATTCACAGTGAAAAATCATTGTAAAGTGGTGCAGCAACTGTGCCCTTCTACCTGTGCATTAATCCCTGTACATTGACTCCTGGAATCAGCTTTTCTCTGTGGAATCCTGGTTCTTTCTAGTGGAGAATCGTATTTAGAAACCAATTGTGGGTACTAAGTGTGCTAATCTTGAGTGGTGATACACAGTAGTGATGAACACATCTAGCACCCATAACTTGGTTTCTGTGTACTATTTGCCTGACTCCAGGGCTGGGCAGGGGAAGTAAAAGATGAGCCTGAAATGTCTTTTCCTATAGAATAAGGAACTGCTCCAAGGATGATGGGGATATGCCAAAAGGACATAGAAACTAGCTTGACGGGGTTACTTGTGCCAAATTTGGAACAATTTGAGCATCAAAATGTTAGTAATGGATTACAAACTACTGAAAATAACGAACCATGAGTTCATGGTGATATAAATAAATCAGTGAATAAATTGAAGTTTAATGAGGAATGGAATAACTAAATAGTCACAAATTACCCTGCCACAAAATACTTAACTGTGAAGGGAATAAAGAGCACCTATATTATGGAGAAACCCATTGACATTACCAGATGATCGCAGTTGGTTAGTAATGCTACAAATGAAAATCATTTGCCACTTATCACTAATAGGATGCAGTGATAAGAACATGGAATCACTTCTATAATACTCTTGTCAAAGATGCACCATCTGAGTCAAATTGTGAGGAAACAACAGAAAAATTCAAACGCAGGACATACTGCAAGGTAACTAGCCTGTGACATTCTAAAGTATCAAGGTTTTGAAAATCAAGGAGAGACAAATACATTAGCTTGAAGGTGACTATAGACATATGTCAATTACATACAACCCATTCTTAACTGAATTCACCATCAAGGACATTATTGGAACAATTCGTGAAACATAAATGAGGTGTGCAGATTAAACTACAATAATATGTCAGTATTAGTTACCTGACTTTGATGATTATATTATTATGTAAAAGACTGTTCTTGTTTATAGAAAATGTACACTAAAGTATTTGAGGGTGATGATAATTTTTCACATGGTTCAGAGGGCGAAAATCCTTTTACCTTACCTTCAACTTTTCTCTAAGTTTGAGATAGCTTCAAAAAGAAAGTTTTGACATACAGATCTTGTATATTACAACAGTTTTTATTTTCAGGGCTGTTGCAAAGAAGGTTCATAGTACGATACAAAAAATTAAGAAGGAGGGGAAGATGTCGGAGTGCTTGTTAAAAGGCTTGCTGAACTGCAAAACTTTTGAAGAGCTAGAACATGTGGTAAGGAACCCTTTTTATCTTTTAATGTAATAACTACCTGAGTATATTATGATCTGGGTCTTTTTAGAGTTAAAGAAGACTTGGAAGTAAAAAGCTTAATGTCCTCAGCCACTGTTATTTAATTCAACAAAATATTTATTCTTTATTCAATAAGTATTTACCAAGTGCTTTTTTGTGCTAGGCACTTGGCCTTACAAATAGTCCTTGTCTTCAAGGAATTCCTAGTTGAGTGGGGGGGAAAAGGAGAATAGGTTATTGAAGTGTGAAGCCTAAGGGAGAGGGCTAAGCTGGAAACTTAGATGTGAGGTCTTCAGCATGTAGTTAGTATTTGAAATCATGAGAATGGAAGATTTCACCCAAGGATAGTTTGTGGGGTAACCAGGTCAGGATAGACCACTGAGAAACACTGACTTTTGAAGCATAGGTGGAGGAAAGGAGAGCCTAACTAGGAGACATGGAAAGACTAGTCAGAGAAGTATGAGGAGAATCAGAAGATGGTAACATGGAAGAGATAGGAGGGAAGAGAATCTTAATAGAAGGAGGCAGTGATCGATAGTTAAGTAATTAAATGTAGCAGGAAGGTTTGGCAAAATAGAGACTGAAAAAAAAATGAATATTTGGTAATTAAGGGGTCTTTGTGGATCTTTGATACTACTTTCAGCAAGATGTGTGGGAAGAGAACCAAATAGTGGCAGGTTGAGGAGTGAATGTGGTTTAAGAAGTGGAAGCATTGTGTGTGGACAGCATTTAAAGGAGCTTGCTTGAGTTGAGAACCTTTTAGTTCTGGCAGCCCAGGCAGTGATATTTTAAGGTGAGGGAATCCAACCAAATAACTAATTCTAAGCATATAGAAGAGTATAAAGAATCACATAAGGAACAACCACCTACATACAGCTAGTATTCTTTAGTTAGTATTAATTTGTCTCTGAAGGAAGAGTATAGGGTTGAGAAAAGGATTTTTTAGTATTCCCACTGTGTCTTCTAATTTTGTGTCCTTCTCTTAACTTTTGCTTTTTAAAACTGAGTGATTTGGTGTGTTTCTGACTTTTTTTCCTAGTCAGCTCCATATAAAACAGGGAGCAAAGGCACCAAAGCCCAGAGAGCAAAACAGTTGGGATTAGAAGGAGCAGCCAGGACACTGCTTGAGAATCCAGGGGCGCTCAATCTGGCATCTTACATTAGACCCAATGTAAAAGGTACCAGCTTTATTAAAGAAATCATCTTGTTTCTTCTTTTTTTTAATTTGAAAATTTATGTTAAAATTATTTCATTAACTAATGACTATACAAAAGAATTATAGCATATAAAGAATAAAGAGTTCTAATAAGACAATTCCTGATTTACCTCCTGCTAAGCCATCCAGCTTTCCTCTTTTGATCAAGTGCCTGTTCTAATCTTTTGCCCGTTGTCCTGTTGTGTTGTTTTCTCTTTTTCTTATTAATTTAGAAGTATTTTTAAGATGGTCTTTTTCAGTTATATATGTTACAAATCTTTTCTTCCATTTGGCAACTTTTCACTTTTTTACACTGTCTCTTGGTAAATAGAAGGTCCTAGTTTTATTGCAGTTATATTATTACTTTTCTCAGTTTTGCTAATCTTTTAAGATAGTGGCTTTTTTTTTCTTTTTAAAGAAACCCATCACATCCCAAGGTTATCAAGATTCTCCTATATTATCCTTTAAAACTTATTTCTAAAAATTTAATTATGAAAGTTATATCTACTCATTAAAAAGAATTTCAACAATTCTGACATACATGAAGTATAAAGTGAAGTCCTACTTCCACACTTTTGTTCTCTGTTCCTTTTTTTTTTTGGAAGTGTATTTTCGTGTGTGTGTGTTGGGGGGGGAAACTGACAACTGATGCATGGCAGGATATGTTGGTTTTATTTTAAAAATGAGCGTTAGAGTGATAGTTTTTTGAGTAAGAGTGGCTTTTCTCAGGAGTGCTGTGATAGGACTGAATGAGGAGATTGGTGAACTAGTGATTCTTACTGTCCGTTTAGTTCCTTTTGGCCCTCTCTTGGTTCTGAAGGTTAGAGATGTAAGTGTCTGCAGGGGGCAGTCTTTGATAACAAAAAATTCACAGTGTGTACTGAACTGTAGAGACTCATAGCATACCAAACTCATGTTTGTGTTGGATAATCCAGCAAATGTGAATTTGCAATTAAAAAATTGAGTATGTGTGTCTGTAAAA
>JAVSCE010012379.1:0-18599 GCA_032199065.1 Smutsia gigantea | reverse complement strand
TTTTTGTTAAGCTGCCACCTTTTTTAAAACAGAGCAATAGATAACAGTAATAATGTTGACAAGCAAAATAAACAAGCTTTTCTCATGCACTATTGGTGGGAAGGTAAATTGGCATAGCCACTATGGAAAACAATGTGGAGTTCCTCAAAAATTTAAAAAATCCTATGATCCAGCAATTCCACTTCTGGGTGTCTATCTGAAGAGAATGAAAACACCAACTTAAAAGACAGCTGCACCACATGGTTATTGCAGCACTATTTATAATAGCCAAGATACAGGAGCAATCTAAGTGCCCACTGATGGATGAATGGATAAAGAAAATGTGGTACATATACACGGTGGAATATTATTCAGCCATAAAAAAGAAGGAAATCCTGCCATTTGCAACAACATGAATGGACCCTCAGGGCTTTATGCTAAGCGGAATAAGCTAGGCAGAGAAAGACAAATACCCTACGATCTGACATACATGTGGACTTTAAAAAACAAAACAAAAATGACTCATAGATACAGACAACAGATTGGTGATTGGTGGGTGTTGGGGTGGGAAGAATGAGTAAAGGGGGTCAAAAGCTACAAACTTCCAGTTTTAAAACAGACAAGTCCTAGAGGGGTGATATACACAGTGACTTACTTAACAAGCCTGCACTGTATATTTGAAAGCTGCTAAGAGACTAGATCTTCATGTTCGCGTCACAAGGAGAAACATGTGGAACTATGTGATGACATGTTAACCAGACATTGTGGGGATCATTTCTCAGTGTATACAAATACCAAATCATGACATCGTGTGCCTGAAACTAGTCTAATGTTATACATCAATCCTATCTCCGTTTAACAAAATAAACAAGTTCTTACTCTCGGATGTGTGCACAGATAATCAACCTCCTCAACCTAAACACACTTTTCCCCAGATCCTCTACACAGGCTCCCACAGCTCCCTGAAATTACGCACACAAAGATGTAACCCAAGCACCTGACCCCCAAATATTGAAAGCCCCACCGGCAAACAGGAACACCACTCACCGACCGACCTGCCCCCAGATTTAACCCCAAAGACGAACAGACGTCTGTGGACTGACACACGCCAGTTCCTGGACATACCCACGCACATCCTTACTACCCATAGAGACGACTAGACCGTAGTGAGAAACAAATATGCTTACAAATGGTGTAGCCAGACAAGCAGGCAGTGTTCAGACACCTGTCAAGCCCCAACCAGGCACCATTCATTCATTCATTCATTCATGCATTGAATGGATTCATTGAATTCTTTGGACAAACACATACTGAGTCCGTACTGTGTGCCAGACCCTGTTTTAACCATTTAGGATACATCCATGAGCAAAATGAAGATTCCTACCTTGGAAAGTATATAAAGAGTCTGGACTATCTAGTACCAGAAAGTAAGGAAGTGCTTAAAGGTTAATGGGGACGTACCTACAGGACAAAGGAGGCCGCCTGAAGGAGCTCCCGGTGCCCCAGGCTGGGGTAAGTTGGTATCAGTGATGACAGTTCCCAAGGATACTCCACTGAATGTGTGAGAATCAGAGGTTATGTTGACATAAATGACGAATAAATAAGTAAATGCCTTGTGAGGAAGCTCCCACCAGGCACCATCCCGACTGGCACCTGGGTCTTGGACTTCTAATCTCCAGAACCATCAGAAAATACATTTCAATCATTTAAGGCACCCAAGCTCTTTGTTATGGCAGCCTGAGCGCTTTAAGACATTCAGAGACTCCATTGCCACCCAAAATTTCCTCCCGTCTCAGCCCATGTCATCACCGTGTCCTTACCACTTGAAGCTCTCCTAGGACACCGCGAGGTCCTTTCCCCAAGGGGTGGTGACCCCAGTGCCTAGCACAAAGCCTGGCACGTAGAAGGTCTTTTGCTGTTCTGAGACTCAGTTTCCAATGGCGAGGGGCTGGTCCCCCCACATCAACAAGCAATTCTTGGACAGCAGCAGGGTGTCTGGAAATTCCACTCAAATCTGACACTATCTACCTAGAGACAGCATCAGATCCCATGGGTTAAGGGTTCAGTCCTACAAGACAGCCCCCCAACACACACTTCAGACCCCAATCGCAAGCTGGGCTTGTCACCTGTACTTCTGACCCACTGGCTACAGATCAGTGGTTCCCAAAACCCGTGTACTTGGGTTTCATTAATTCGCCAGAGCAGCCCACGGAACTCAGAGAAACAGTTGGCGTGGTTGTGTCTCAAGGTAATGGCTTAAGCAGTTCCCTGGCCCAGCGAGGCTCCCTGAGGTCTGAAAGAAGGCACTGAGGTGCAATCCTGATTCCAGCACTGGCCAGCTGCGTGGGCTTCTGTGGACCTCAGTTTCCCCATCGGAAAGTGGGAATGGCAATAATAAGACTTTCCTCAGAAGATTCTTGTGTGGACTCCATGAGAAGGGGCATGGGCCATGGTCCCAGCCAAGTCTGGGCTCAGTAGAAGTGGGCTGCTATTTTCACTGGCCTAAGCTAAGGGGTGGCCTACCTCAGACCAGAAGCCTTTTACAGCACTCTGTTTCTCCCTAACAGAGCCCCAAATCCTCAGGCTGTTGCTCAGTGCCTGGCTGGCCCCTTCCATCATTATTGTTCACCCCACCCCTTCCACATACCCTGCATTCCAGTGAAACTGGGCAATGCATCACAGGCAAAACACAGCTGGTGATGTCTACCCCAGGACCTTTGCTTATTCTGCCTCCAGAGAGCTCATGGCACAGGGGACTGGAATGGGCATCACTGTTTATCCACCTGGACTGTACCCCAGTTTCACCTCTCGAATGCTGCTGACCTTTAGCACGTGACAAAACCTCTGACTTCAGTTTCTCCGTATGTACTAGAGTGGATAATGTATACATTAGAGATAATGAATGAGGACTAGAAGTGGATGGGAGACTCACCTGGACCAGAGAGGTATAGTAATAATGTTATTACTGTAGTAAAATAAATGGTAATGGTAATATCAATAATAGATGTTAATTAATGTTATGTTATGTATAATCACATCATTATTATGATACATTACATATAATTGAAATCTAATTATATGTATTATAACAATACATATAAGTAATGTAATTATTGTTATAGCAAAATAAGTCATAAAGTTAGTTAACAATGAATAATATATATACTATGCATAATATAGCATAATTTTATAACATAATTAAAATAACAAATAAAGAGAATATGATAAACATAATATAAAATTATATAATAAATATAATCATGCAATTATAATGATATGTATTATATATTATTGTGTATATGTATGTCATAGTATGTCATGATAATAGATGTTGATGTTACATTATGATAGATGATTATAATGATATGCTTATATATTATTATAACTGTATTATATAATTATAAAAATATATATGATTATATAATGTATTCTTACAATACAATAAATAATACTCATGTTAATAAATGCTAATTAATCTATTATATTATGGTCATATATAATACTCATAATTATCAATGTAATGTCATAGTTTTATATATTTATGTTTACTATATATTCATTATATATTTAATTGTAGAATATATGTGATTATATAACAAATTATAAAATATATAATGATACATGTTGTTATATGAATATATACCGGTTTTCATAATATAATATACATTTCAAATGTTTTTCCAATATTAATAAGCATTTGCCATTTTCCATGCACTGCTCTAAGAGCTTTACGTATATTAAGTGATGGACTCCTTACAACACCCCTCTGATGTCAACAGATTATTAATAAACCCATTTTACAGACTGAGGACAGGGAGGTAAGGAAAGGCAGAGCAGGGCTTGAACCCTGGACATTTCCCTCCAGAGCATGACTGTCAGATGGGCTGGTGGACATTTCTGCAGCAATGGACACGTTTTGTACCTCCAGTAGGGTAGCCACTAATCCTGCATAGCTACTGGGCTCTCAGAATTCAGCTACCATGGCTGAGGAAGTTAATTTTTATTTTTATCTAATTCTTAATCATTTACATTTAAGTAGCCACATGTGACTAGAGGCTACTGCACTAAGAGCCACAGCTTTGGGGCCCTCTCTCTTACCCACCACCCTCTCCTGACATGTAGCCCCCGTGTGTGACTGGGCTGGCTGCAGGAAAAGCATTCTTCACATAATAAATACAGTGTAACAGTCTTGACTACCATGAAGAAATAATTCCTCCTGTTCCTGGGACTACGAGGCTCCCATTTCCCACTTGACCTGGAGATGCTGTAGATGAATATTACATGTTCCCCTGACTTTTACTCCAGGAAGAAACAACAGTGCGACTACAAAAAGGAAAGGAATTGGGTGCTCTGAACTCAGCATGGGAGGCGACAGGGATACTGGGGACCAGGACAGATTGAAGAGCTCTACCTGCTCCATCAAAAGGGACAGCCGCTGCCCAGTGTTTGCTGGGAGGCACACCGGGGTTGGCAGAAATTTAAGACTTTTTACAAGGAATTGGAAACCTGGAAACTTTACAGGATTTCAAAATATCGCTGGGGAATGCAACAACTTTTAAGATGCTGTACCCCAAAACAAAGGCATTCTTGGGCCTGAATCAAGCTTTAGGCCATCATTTGAAAACTTCTGATTTAAATCAGTGGTTCTCGATCCTGGCTGTGCATTCAAATCTCCCATGGAAGCTTCTTTTTTAAGAAAAATACCAGTTTGGAGTGGAACACTGACATGGGATTTTTCTGAAATCTTCCAGGGCATTCAGACACACAGTCAGGCTTGAGAGTCACTGATTTAAATATCTTGGGACCTTTCATGCAATAAACATCTGTGGCGTGTCCATGTGCTGTATTTTGTGACAGGGACAAAGTGGGCACTTGATAAAGAGGGTGGCGATGTGGGAAAACAGGCACCCCACTCCACGTTTTTCTCTCTGTGTCTCCATCTCTCTCCTTTTACAATCTTGCACCCCTCATGCCTGTCACCCCAAAAGGGAAAACAGCCCCAATTTACTCTTGGCTTTTCTCTCTTCATTTTTATGGGCAGCTGAGCCCTGAAGCACCTAGAGGCTAGAAGCATATAAATGACTCCTTGGCAGGCCTCTCGAAGGGTGCAGCCGAGTACACCTGACACTCTTCAATCCTAACCAAACAGGATCGGTCACAAGGCTGCTCACGCTGGAGGAAATCTCCACATAATTTCCTGCAAAAGAGCAGCTCTGGGGAAAGACATGGAGACTATGCTGATTGGGGCAGGTGGGTGGGGTTTGCACCACAGGGAGCAATTTTTTTTTTCTTTCAAAAACTGGAGGAGAACAACAATGTGGATTGGAGACAAAAAGAAGTTTTAAGAGGGTAACTTTCTGGCTCTGTGCTCTTCCCTGGGCTCCTGAAGACTGGGTCAGCTGGGGCTCCTTTAAATGAAACTTGGTTTGCAAGATTCTAAGTCCTAACGACAGACCAGAGTTCCTGGACTTAAACTCTTTCTCTCTTTGTTTGTTTAATCTGGCATGTGGAGCTTGGAGGCTGGGGGTTTAAGGAAACCCCGGGGACAAAAAGTCACCCTGCCCTGCCCGCTCCCCCAGCCAGGCTCTTTGGTTTTGATACCAGCCGTGTGTTCAGAAAGGGTTTCTCTGCCCTTCTCTGCTCCAAAACCTGACATCTATCTTTCTATCCAACCAATAAATATACACTGAGTGTCTAACATAGGCTAAATTGAAGCTAAGGATTACAGTAACATCCCAGCCCCATCTACAGGGGATATGTTCAAAAACCCTCAGTGGATGCCTGAACCCCGTATCATACCATGTTTCTCCTATCCATACATGCCTATGATACAGCTGACTTTATAAATCAGGCACAGTAAGAGATTAGCAACCATAACGATGGAACAAATACAACAATATGCTGTAATAAAAGTGATGTGAATGTGGTTTCTCGCTCCCAAAACATCTTTTTGTGCTGGACTCAGCCCTCTCGTGATGATGTGAGATGGTCAAATGCCTCCGCGGCCGGTTGGATGCCGTGCGAGTGATGGAGGCATCGTGACCTGGCATTACGCTGCTATTGACCTTGACATTTATCAGAAGGATCGTCTGCTCCTGAACGGCAGTTGACCCCTGAGAACTGAAACTGGAGAGCGGAACTGCAGACAAGGGGGCGCTGCTGTGTATTTTTATTATTTTTACTATCCTAAAGGCAGCAAACACAGGTAGTCCCTATTCTGTGCCCCTCACATGTTCTAAGAGTAGTTTATTTAAATCCTTATTGAAAAGCTTCTATTTTCCCCATTTCACGGAGGAAGAAACAGAGGTTCAGAGAGGCCCCAAGTCATACAGTTGGGCTGGGATTTGAACAGGGCTGTCTGGCCCCAGACCAACCCTCTTCACCACCTGGCATCATGCCCCCTCACAGAACATATAGTTGAGGGGGGGGCAACTTAAAAAAACAAGTGGACTTCAGATATTTATATTTAAATTCTCATAAAGATATGAGAAATTTAGTTTTCCTGTGGAAACAGCCAATCTAGCTAAAATTAGCCAATTTACCTAATTACCAGAGATTGTAGTTTATTGTGAAAACATATATGTAGTGGGTTGTATCTGCTGGGCTGAGAAAAAGGGTAAGTTTTCTTTCTGCCTCAGTCTCTGAGCAGGTTGCCTGTGAAATGTGCCATGTTCTGGGTTAGTGCTTATGGTTTAATGGCTTTTCATTAAAATTTCCCCAATACCTGCCTGCTGCCTCCTACCTTGTTCTAATTGACACATTTAGTCTAAGAGTCCCAGGAAGCCAGAGCTGGCCTAGTTTGTGGTCTTAATTTCATAGTGACATGGTGGGATCTGTCATCAACTCTGGGTTCAAATCCTGTGTGGCCCTGGACAAGGCATTCAACCTCTCTCTGCCTGAATTTCCCCCTTTGGTAAATTAGGGTTACAAATGACAGTACCTATTCCAGAGGATTATTGCCAGAACTAATGGGGAGAAGAGCTTAGGCCGAATCCCGGCACAAAGCACATAATTTTAGTTAATAATAACAACGGTTATGCTTTTAGGATCCCTCATGCTCACTGGGTTAGTACTATGTCAAATACCAATATTAATAACAATGCAGTGCTGTCCACGTTCTCAGTAAAAGCTAACACGCATTTTGACCTTGTTCACTCACTGAACAGAACAATGTCCCTGCCCTCATGGGGCTCATAGGCCGGAGGGGGAAGCAGACAAACAAGTAAATAAGTAACAGTGGAATGTAATGCCAGGTAGAGGGAAGGAAAGTAAGAGAAGAGTGGTCTCTGTTGGTGGGGTGTTTGGAAACACGGAAGAGTGACAGACAGGCGGAGACCACACGGGAAAGGGAGACCCGGTGCGGCTGACACTCACGGCCATCTGAGAATGATCCTGGGCTCTTGTGCACCCACGTCCCCTCCTCCCCTCACGACCAGGACCAGCAGAGGCCCTTACCTGCGGGCAGCAGACATCTGAGCACGAGCAGCCCCAGGAGCCACTGCCAGCCTCCGGGGGGGCCCTGCCTCAGGCTGGCCATTCAAGACATCAGGAAAACATCGGGGCCAGTCCTTGGCCTCAGGGCAGCCCCGCAGCTGGGCCCACGGAGATGTCACGCACCCCCTCTCCGGGGCTGAGGCAGCCAGGTGGCTGAGTTCCGGCGGGTATCAAATGTTGGCCTAATCCGTGAGGCCAGGTGGGGCTGGGAAGGGCCCCCTCGCCTGTTCCCAGGCCCTGATTGGCTCCCCCGGCACTTGGTGCAGCCTGCCTAGACTCCCAGGTGGGTGTGGGGTGGGCTGCCGGGCTCACCCAGGAGTTACCCCCATTTTCCAGGGAAGGCACACTGGGGGTGCAGACACTTTGCCTCAGCTCACGCAGCCCTCGAGGGTTTGCTGGAGTGGGCACTGAGATCTGACGACAGAGGGACAGCTGGGCTCTGCAGAACTCCCAGCTGGTTGGGAAGGGCTAGGGCACCAGAAAGAAGACGTGGCCCTTGTTCCCAAGGCCCTGGTTGGATGTTGAGGGGCTTGACACAGAGCAGTGGCAGGGTGAGACTGGGGTTCTAGGAAAAGCCCTGATGGCTGTGGGAAGGAAAGTCTGGAAGGAAAGATCCTGGAGGTAATCGGGCCAGAGGGGGTTGGGGGGGTTAAGTCAGGGAAGCCTAATTTGAGTCAGCAGTGGGGACAGAGGGAAGGGAACAGACTAGGAAGGTGGAACAGAGGGGCAGCCTTAGAGAGTGAGGGATGACACTGGGGGAGGCAGTGGGGTTCCAGACGGGAGTTCTGGTGGGCTGTTGGTTGGCGATAACCCCATTCTTTTCCCAGATCTGGCCCCACACCACCTTGTATCTGGTCCTTTCTGCGAGAGGTGGTCTCCGCCAGCCCAATGTCCTGCTCCCTGAGCTACTTCTCTCTCTCTCTCTCTCTCCACACACAGTTGCTACAGTCCTGACCTCCTGCCTTCTCCAAAGCCCAGCATGCTGACCCTTTCTATTCCTTCTTCCTGACATGCTTTTCCCTCCACCAGTTAGCAGATGGCTGCTTGTCCTACAAGCCTCTGTGATAACCCCTTGACCCACTTAGGGGTCATCTGTTCCTGGCTGCCACTTCCCTCTCTGAGCAGCGGAGCCCGCTTTCTGCATTGACTTGTTCCCACAGCTGCACTATTCTGAGCCTATGAGCTCCACCCACCCACCCATCCATCCATCCATCTATCCATCCAACACACATTTATTGAGGACCTTCTCTGTTCTAGGTACAAAGGACACAACAATCAATGGACAGACAGACAGCTGTACCTCACAGGGAGATGGATTCCAAACCAGCAAATAAATGCAAGCAAGGTCATTGCAGATATCAGTAACTCTAAGGAAGGGGGAGGAAACAGGGGACACTTCACACAGGGTATCGGGGAGGCACCTGAGGGTGTGATATGTACAGATGACAAGGATCCAAAATACAGGAAATGCCTGGGGAAGAACATTGTTGGGGGAAAGTGCAAAGGCCCTGTGGTGGGAATGTGCCCGAGGCCAGTGTGGCTGCAGAACAGAGAGTGAGGCAGGAGAGACAGGCAGAAATGGGGGCGGGGGTGAAATCTAAGGGGTGGGGCTCTGTAATTTTGCTTATCTCAGCACCTAGAATGTGTTGGCTGAATGAATAAATACATGAATATGGTTGGATGGACGGATGGATGAAAATATTTGGTAAAAATGGAGTTGACGTGAGTGGGGGAAATCAAGGCGGGCCCCCCAGAGGAGGCACTTCCATCCTTTGGGCTACAGATTGGACACCAGGCTCCTCTCTTCAAATGCAGAATCCCAGGGCAGGGGTGACTAGCATCCCTTTACATGGATGAGCGTTTTAGCCAAACCAGACCTAGAGGCGCTGAGCAGAGGTCTTGGCTCCTGGGTCTTCCAGCTCGCTTGTGCTCCCGGAAGCTGTAGCTTCCCTCCCTGCCCTGGGGAATGCAGGAACCCTGCCCAGAAGAAGCATTAGTAACTGAGCTGTCCCACTGTCCCTAAGCTGCTGCGGCTCCACTGCCTCCTCCCACGTGACCAAGGAGGTCAATGCCCAGGAGGATCGGGGGCGGGGCTGACACTGCTCAGCTCCTCGATGTCAGCACCAGGTTTGGGTGTGGATCCAACACAGTCCCAGGACCCCAGGATCGGGCAATGAAAAAGTGGATTTTCAGGGATAGGGTCTGTCTCTCCAAATTCTGATGTATTTGCCACACACATCAGTACAGGTTCTGGAGCCTGATGCCAGAGTTCAAATCCTAACTTGGCTCTTTGCTAGCTGTGTGACCTCGGGCAAGTTCCTTAACCTCTCTGAGCCTCCGTTTTCCCACCTGCCAAAGAAGGTACAAAAGACGCAGCACACAGGGGAGCTGTGTAGAGGTTTGGACTGAGTGGGGCTCTGTTGGCCTGCTCTGGGAGTGTCTTTTGATTAATACAAGCAGAAGTAAATGAGAAATCTTGCACCTGCCCTTTGAGTCCTTATTCCTGGGAAGATAATTTGATTCCCACCACACCTTGGGGGACGGCAGGGCCCAGGACAAGCTCACTTTCCACATAAGAAAAATGAGGCTTGCAGTTCTTAAGCACATGCAGGTGCCCAGAGGCGAACTTGGGGCAGGAACATTCAGTCTGGACTCCTGCTCCAGTCAAAGCACAGTAAGGGGGCAGCACCCAGGGCAATGGACCAGGGGCAGGAAGACCTGGGTTTCAACCCGGCTGTGGGACCTTGGGCAAATCACTGAACCTCTCTGTGCCTCAGTTTCCTACCTGCAAAATGGAGATTATCCCTATCACAGGAGACAAGAGCTCAAAGAGGTGAGGCCCCCTACTTAGCCTAGAGCGACATTCCTCAGTGGCATGTGTGTAGGATTTGTGGCAATGTCTGGAAACCTCTGGCAATGTCTGGAGACATTACTCCTTGTCACACTGGGGGAGGGAGTGTTACTGGCATCTCATGGGTGGAGGCCAGGGTTGCTGCTCTGCTTCCTACAATGCACAAGGCAGCCACCCCCACAGCAAAGGATTCTGGCCTCAAATGTCCAGGCTGCCATGGTAGAGAAGCCAAGAACATAGGACTAGAACGTGGTAATTAACTACTCAATATATACTCTTACTACTCTTATTAATAAACAAAAGTATCTATCCTCGCATGTGGTACCTTTTATATATGCTCCCGACAAACTCCTGTTTTTCCAGAACGCACTCCTCTTCATGAAACAGATCAGACACATCTAACCCAGCACAGTCCAACAGAAATATAATGTGAGCAATTTATAAATTTACAGACTGCAACATAAAGCAATTTTAAGTTTTCTAATAGCCACACCTAGAAAACTAAAAAGAAACAGGTAATTACCTGGGCAATCGAAGGCATGTGTGAAACCTGAGAGTTTAAGAGGAGGGGCTGGCTTGCTTGCTAGCTTCTTCTGGAGCAGAGGAGAGAGATGGCCCTGGACTGCAGTTTGTAAGCAATAAACAGGTTTTAAACTTTATTTCTCCCATTGACTGATCTTGGTTTTTAGAGGTATTTCACCCCGGGATTTCCTCCCCAGACTTAGAGTACTATGAGAAATTATGTCAATAAATAGCACAACCTAGAAGAAATAAACAAATTCCTACAAAAATACAACCTTCCAAGATTGACCCAGGAAGAAACAGAAAATCTGAACAGACCGATTACTAGCAATGAAATCAAATTGGAAAAAAACTCCCCCAAAACAAAATTCCAGGTCCAGATGGCTTCACAAATGAATTCTACCACACATTTAAAGAAGAGGTAATGCCCACCTTTCTTAATGTATTCCAAAAAGTAGAAGAGGAGGGGAATACTTCCAAACTCATACCATGAGGCCAACTTCATTCTAATACAAAACCAGACAAACACACAAAAAAAGAAAATTTATAATGAGACAATGTGATACATTCCATTACAAAAGGAAGGATAAAAACCACACGATCATCTCAATAGATGCTGAAAAAGCATTTGACACAATTCAATATACATTCATGATTAACACTCTCAACAAAATGGGTATAGAGGGTATGTACCTCAACATAACAAAAGCCATATATGACCAACCTACCACCAACATCATACTTAACAGTGAAAGGCTGAAGGTCTTTCCTCTAAGATGGGGAGCAAGACAAGGATGCCCACTCTCACCACTTTATTCAACATAGTACTAGAGGTCCTAGCCACCAAATCAGACAACACAAAGAAATAAAAGGAATCCAAATTGGTAAGGAAGAAGTGAAACTCTCACTACTTGCAGATGACATGATATCCATAGAAAACCCTAAAGAATCCACCAAAAAACTACTAGAACTAATTGAACTCAGAAAAGTTGCAGGATAGAAAATTAATACCCAGAAATCTGTTGCATTCCTATATACTAACAACGAACCAGCAGAAAGAGAAATCAGGAAAGCAACTCCAGTTACAATTGCATCAAAAAGAATAAAACACCTAGGAATAAACCTAACTAAGGAAGTGAAAGACCTACACTCTGAAAACTAAAGGACACTCATGAGAGAAATTAAAGAAGACACCAAAAATGGAAATCTATCCTGTGCTCATGGATAGCAAGAATTAATATTGTCAAAATGGCAATCCTGCCCAAAGCAATTTACAGATTCTATGCAGTCCCTATGAAAATATCAAAAGCATTCTTCAATGAACCACAACAAACAGTTCTAAAATTCATATGGAACCACAAAAGACCCCGAATAGCCAAAGCAATCCTGAGAAAGAAGAACAAGGTGGGGGGTGGGGGGGAGGATTATGCTCCCTGACTTCAAGCTCTACTACAAAGCCACAGTAATCAACAATTTGGTAACGGCACAAGAACAGACCCACAGATGAATGGAACAGAATAGAGAGCCCAGATATATACCCATGCATCTACAGTCAAATAATATATAATAAAGTAGCCATGAATATACAATGGGGAAAAGACAGCATCTTCAATAACTGGTGCTGGGAAAACTAGCCAGCTGCACGTGAGAGTAAGAAATTGGATTATTATTGTTTAACTCCACACACAAAAGTAAGCTTGAAATGGATTAGAGACCTGAGTGTAAGTCATGAAACCATAAAACTCTTAGAAGAAAACATAGGCAAAAATGTCTTGGATTTTTTCCCAGACACATCTGCTACGTCCAGGGAAACAATATAAAAAATTAACAAGGGGGACCACCTCAAACTCAAAACTTCTGTACAGCAAAAGACACCATCAGTAGAACAAAAAGGCATCCTACACTATGGGAGAATGTATTTGTAAATGATTTATCTGAGGTGTTAACACCAAAAATTTATAAATAACACAAATGCCTGAACACCCAAAAAACAAATAAACTGATCAAAAAATGGGCAAAGACTTGAACAGCCTCTTCTCTACAGAAGAAATATAAACAGCCAACAGACACATGAAAAGATTCTACACTTTGTTAATCATCAAGGAAATGCAAATTAAAACCAATATCACCTCACACCAGTTAGGATGGAAAACATCCAAAAGACAAGAAACAAGAAATGCTGGTGAGGATGCAGAGAAAGAGGAACCCTCCTACACTGTTGGTGGGAATGTAAATTAGTTCAGCTGTTGTTGAAAGCAGTATGGAAGTTCCTCAAAAAACTAAAAAGAGAACTACCATTTGACCCAGGAATTCCACTCCTAGGAAGAAAACAAGAGCTCTAATTTAAAAAGATGCACTCGTATGTTTATCACAGCAATAGCCAAGATATGGAAGCAACCTAAGTGTCTGTCAGTAGATTAATGGATAAAGAAGATGTGGTACAAATACACAATGAAATATTTATCAGTCATAAAAAGAAAAATCCTACTGTTTCCAACAACATGGATGGAGCTAGAGGGTATTATGCTCTGTGAAATAAGCCAGACAGAGATAGACAAGCACCAAATGACTTCACTCTTTGTGGAGTATACAAACAAGGCAAAAATGAAGGAATAAAATAGCAGCAGACTCACAGTCTCCAAGAAGGGACTAGTGGTTACCAAACGGGGGGTTGGGGTGGGCGGTTACGGAGGGAGGGGATTAAAGGGCAGTATAATTTGCAATCACCATATAGGTAAGTCATGGGGAAGACAGTACAACACCGAGAAGACAAGTAATGACTCTATAGCATCTTACTATGCTGGTAGACAGTGACCACAATGTGGGGGTGAGAATTTGATAATATGGTGAATGTTGAAACCACAATGTTGTTCAAATGAAACCTTTATAAGATTGTATGTCAATGATACTCTAATAAAATATATAAATATTTATAAACCTAATCAGTGCACCTTTCCTTTTAAATCCCTCATTTCTAAGACTTCCGGGAAGATGGCGGTGTGAGCAGGGCGGCAGAAATCACCTCCTAACACTATATTTATCTACGAAAACACAGCAAATACATCCATTCCTAAAAGAGAGACGAGAATACACAGGAAAGCGCACAGCGTGCAGCTACACCCGAGAGGACTCGGCACCCCAAGAGGCGGGTAAGATACGGAGCCGCGACCCGGCGGGACCCGAGCCCTCCCCCACCCCAGCGCACCGGCGGGAGGAGAGGATCAGAGCCGGGAGGGAGTGGAAGTACACCCCGCGAAGTAGCCAGCCCCGGGGATCTGCGCGGGGAGCGCTGACCCACATTGCGCAGTGCAGCGGAGATTGGAGAGACAGAGGGGCAGGATCTGAGCGGGGAACGCGCCAGGGGGCTTGCAGCCGGCTCCGGGAAGGAAAAAAAAAGTGCGCGCTTTCCTCAGCGGTCTTAAAGAGACAGGAGCCCAGCGGAGGAGCCGGATCGCCCCAGCACACTCAGCCCAGCAGGCTGGGAGTCCTGGGGAGTTTCAGACGCCTTAGCTGGCGACTGAGGAAGCGTAGCCATACTTAACACTTCTCACTGAGATCAACAGCCTCCTATTCGTTCCCACCCCTGCCAGAGCGATAAAGGGCCCTGCGGAGCGGCACAGTCACAGCTGTGGAATAGTGGGGCAATAGCGCCACCTAGAGCATTCCCACAGAATCTACGTCCGGTGGGCTTTTTTTTGTTTTTTTTTGTTTTTTTTGTTTTTTGTTTTGTTTTTGTTTTTTCTTTTCTTTCTTTTTTTTTTCTTTCCTTCTTTCTTTCTCCTTTCTTTTCTTTTTTTTTTTCTCTTTTTTTTCTTCTCTTTTTAAAGTCTTAAAGAGCCCAGCTGACATACGTGGCAACTATCAGTGACCAATTCTATAGCCATGAAAAGACAGAGGAATATGGTTCAGACCAAATCAACCAGACAACCCCAGAGAGGGAGCCTGAAGGGATGGAAATGCACAGTCTTCCTGAAAAAGAATTCAGAATAAAAGTCATAACCATGCTGATGCACCTACAGAGAAATGTGAAAGAGCTGAGGGAGGAAGTGAGGGAACTGAGGAAAGACAATGCAGAAATCAGACAAGAGATCAATGGGCTTAACAGCAGAATGGATGAGATGCAAGAGACTGTTAATGGAATGGAAAACAGAGAACGGGAGTATGGAGCAGCTGAGGCAGAGAGAGATAAGGGGATTTCTGGGAATGGGAGAGTGTTGGGAGGGCTGTGTGACCAATCCAAACGGAACGATATTCGCATTGTGGGAGTGCCTGAGGGGGAGGAGAGAGAAGGGGGGATGGAAAGTGTCTTTGAAGAAATAATTGCTGAAGGCTTTCCCGCACTGGGGAAGGAAGCAGTCTCGCAGTCCAACGAAGCTCATAGATCTCCCGGCACAGGGGACCCAGGGAGGACGACACCAGGACACGTGATAATTGAGATGGCAAAGATCAAGGATAAAGACAGGGTATTAGAGGCAGCTAGAGAAAGGAGATCACCTACAAAGGAGGACCCATCGGACTATCATCAGACTTCTCGGCGGAGACCTTGCAGGCCAGAAAAGAATGGCATGATGTATTTGACGTTGTGAGGCGGAGGGGCCTCGAACCAAGAGCATTGTATCCAGCACAGTTGTCATTTGAATGTGATGGAGGGATTGAACAGTTTCCAGACAGACGAAGTTTGGGAGGGTTTGCCTCTCATAAACCACCACTACAGGATATCTTGGATGGACTGCTCTAGATGGAGGCACACCTAAGGCTAAAAAGATGTCCCCGGAGAAAATAAAATCATAGCAAAGAAAGCAAACCATCCAAATACTAACTAAAGGCAAAGAATAAAACACCTATTATAGAAAGAATGGAGGAGGAAGAATAAGAAGGGAGAGAAATAAAGAAACATCAGACTGTGTTTACAATAACTTAACAAGAAAGTTAAGTTAGATTGTTAGATAGTAAAGAAGCAACCCTTGAACCCTTGGTAACCACGAATCTAAAGCCAGCAATGGCAATAAGTACATACCTATCAATATCACCCTAAATGTAAATGGACTGAATGCACCAATCAAAAGACACAGTAACAGAATGGATAAAAAATCAAGACCCAACTATATGCTGCCTACAAGAAACTCACCTCAAATCCAAAGATATCCCCAGACTAAAAGTGAAGGGATGGAAAAAGATATTTCATGCAAACAACAAAGAGAAAAAAGCAGGTGTTGCAGTACTTGTATCAGACAAAATAGACTTCAAAACGAAGAAAGTAGCAAAAGATAAAGAAGGACATTACATATTGATAAAGGGGTCAGTCCAACAAGAAGATATAACCATTATAAATATATATGCACCCAACACAGGAGCGCCAGCATATGTGAGACAAATACTAACAGAATGAAAGGAGGAAATAGACAGCAATGCATTCATCTTAGGAGACTTCAACACACCACTCACTCCAGAGGACAGATCAACCAGACAGAAAATAAGTAAAGACACAGAGGCACTGAACAACACACTAGAACAGATGGACCTAACAGACATCTACAGAACTCTACACCCAAAAGCAACAGGATACACATTCTTCTCAAGTGCACATGGAACATTTTCCAGAATAGACCACATACTAGGCCACAAAAAGAACCTCAGTAATTTCAAAAATATTGAAATCCTACCAACCAACTTCTCAGATCACCAAGGTATAAAACTAGAAATAAATTTTAGAAAGAAATCAAAAAGGCTCACAAATACATGGAGACTTAACAACACTCTCCTAATTAATCAATGGGTTAACGACCAAATCAAAACAGAAATCAAAGAATATATGGAGACTAATGACAACAACAACACAAAGCCACAACTTCTGTGGGACGCAGCAAAGGCAGTTCTAAGAGGAAAGTATATTGCAATCCAGGCCTATTTAAAGAAGGAAGAACATTCCCAAATGAATAGTCTAAAGACACAATTACTGAAATTGGAAAAAGAAGAACAAATGAGGCCCAAAGTCACCAGAAGGAGGGACATAATAAAGATTAGAGAAGAAATAAATAAAATTGAGAAGAATAAAACAATAGAAAAAATCAATAAAACCAAGAGCTGGTTCTTTGAAAAAATAAACAAAATAGATAAACCCCTAGCCAGACTCATTAAGAGAAAAAGAGAATCTACACATATAAACACAATCAGAAATGAGAAAGGAAAAATCACGACGGACTCCACAGAAATACAAAGAATCGTAAGAGAATATTATGAGAATCTATATGCTAACAAGCTGGAAAACATAGAAGAAATGGACAACTTCTTAGAAAAATACAACCTTCCAAGACTGACCAAGCAAGAAACAGAAAAACTAAACAGACCAATCACCAGCGACGAAATCGAATTGGTAATCAAAAAACTACCCAAGAACAAAACCCCTGGGCCTGATGGATTCACCTCTGAATTCTACCAGACATATAGAGAAGAAATAACACTGATTCTCCTTAAAGTTTTCCAAAAATAGAAGAGGAGGGAATACTTCCAAACTCATTCTATGAAGCCAGCATCACTCTAATACCAAAACCGGGCAAAGACCTCACCAAAAAAGAAAATTAAAGACCAATATCCCTGATGAACGTAGATGCAAAAATACTCAACAAAATATTAGCAAACCGAATTCAAAAATACATCAAGAGGATCATACACCATGATCAAGTGGGATTCATCCCAGGGATGCAAGGATGGTACAACATTCGAAAATCCATCAACATCATCCACCACATCAACAAAAAGAAGAACAAAAACCACATGATCATCTCCATAGATGCTGAAAAAGCATTTGACAAAATTCAGCATCCATTCCTGATTAAAACTCTCAACAAAATGGGTATAGACGGCAAGTACCTCAACATCATAAAGGCAATATATGACAAACCCACAGCTAACATCATACTTAACGGCGAGACGCTGAAAGCTTTTCATCTAAGATCGGGAACAAGACAAGGATGCCCACTCTCCACTGTTATTCAACATAGTACTGGAGGTCCTAGCCACAGCAATCAGACAAAACAAAGACATCCAAGGCATCCAGATTGGTAAAGAAGAAGTCAAATTGTCACTATTTGCAGATGACATGATACTGTACATAAAAAACCCTAAAGATTCCATTCCAAAACTACTAGAACTAATATCTGAATTCAGCAAAGTTGCAGGATACCAAATTAACACACAGAAATCTGTTGCTTACCTATACACTAATGATGAACTAACAGAAAGAGAAATCAGAAAAACAATTCCATTCACAATTGCATCAAAAAGAATAAAATACCTAGGAATAAACCTAACGAAGGAAGTGAAAGACCTGTACTCTGAAAACTACAAGACACTCCTAAGAGAAATTAAAGAGGACACTAACAGATGGAAATGCATCCTATGCTCTTGGCTAGGAAGAATAAATATTGTCAAAATGGCTATACTACCTAAAGCAATCTACAGATTCAATGCAATCCCTATCAGACTACCAACAGCTTTCTTCAATGAACTGGAACAAATAATTCTAAAATTCATATGGAACCACCAAAGACCCCAAATAGCCAAATCAATCCTGAGAAGGAGGAATAAAACAGGGGGAATTACACTCCCTGACTTCAAGCTCTACTACAAAGCCACAGTAATCAAGACAATTTGGTATTGGCACAAAACAGACCCACAGACCAGTGGAACAGAATAGAAAATCCAAACATTAACCCAAACATACACAGTCAATTAATATTTGATAAAAGTGCCT
>JAVSCE010012378.1:0-39105 GCA_032199065.1 Smutsia gigantea | reverse complement strand
ATTGTGGTTTCAATTTGTATTTCTCTGATGATTAGCGATGTGGAGCATCTTTTCATGTGCCTGTTGGCCATCTAAATTTCTTCTTTGGAGAAGTGTCCATTCAGATCCTCTACCCATTTTTTAATGGGATTATTTGCTTTTTGTTTGTTAAGGTGCGTGAGCTCTTTATATATTTTGGATGTCAACGCTTTATTGGATATGTCATTTATGAATATATTCTCCCATACTGTAGGATGTCTTTTTGTTCTACTGATGGTGTCCTTTGCTGTACAGAAGCTTTTCAGCTTGATATAGTCCCACTTGTTCATTTTTGCTTTTGTTTCCCTTGCCCGGGGAGATATGTTCATGAAGAAGTTGCTCGTTTATGTCCAAGAGATTTTTGCCTATGTTTTTTTCTAAGAGTTTTATGGTTTCATGACTTACATTCAGGTCTTTGATCCATTTTGAGTTTACTTTTGTGTATGGGGTTAGACAGTAATCCAGTTTCATTTTCTTACATGTAGCTGTCCAGTTTTGCCAACACCAGCTGTTGAAGAGGCTGTCATTTCCCCATTGTATATCCATGGCTCCTTTATCATATATTAATTGACCATATATGTTTGGGTTAATATCTGGACTCTCTATTCTGTTCCACTGGTCTGTGGGTCTGTTCTTGAGCCAATACCAAATTGTCTTGATTACTGTGGCTTTGTAGTAGAACTTGAAGTCAGGGAGCGTAATTCCCCCTGTTTTATTCTTCCTTCTCAGGATTGCTTTGGCTATTCGGGGTCTTTTGTGATTCCATATGAATTTTAGAACTATGTGTTCTAGTTCATTGAAGAATGCTGTTGGTATTTTGATAGGGATTGCATTGAATCTGCAGATTGCTTTAGATAGTATAGCCATTTTGACAATATTCTTCCTAGCTAAGAGCATGGGACGAATTGCCATTTTTTAGGGTCCTCTTTAATTTCACTTAGGAGTGTGTTGTAGTTTTCAGGGTATAGGTCTTTCATTTCCTTGGTTAGGTTTATTCCTAGGTATTTTATTCTTTTTGATGCAATTGTGAATGGAATTGTTTTCCTGGTTCCTCTTTTTGTTAGCTCATCATTAGTGTATAGGAAAGCAACAGATTTCTGTGTATTAATTTTGTATCCTGCATCATTGCTGAATTCAGATATTCTAGTCGTTTTGGAGTGGAATCTTTAGGGTTTTTTATGTACAATATCATGTCATCTGCAAATAGTGACAGTTTGATTTCTTCTTTACCAATCTGGATGCCTTTTATGTCTTTGTTTTATCTGATTGCTGTGGCTAGGACCTCCAGTACTATGTTGAATAACAGTGGGGAGAGTGGGCATCCCTGTCTTGTCCCCGATCTTAGGTGAAAAGCTTTCAGCTTGTCACTGTTAAGTATGCTGTTGGCTGTGGGTTTGTCATATATGGCCTTTATTATGTTGAGGTACTTGCCCTCTATACCCATTTTGTTAAGAGTTTTTATCATGAATGGATGTTGAATTTTGTCAGATGCTTTTTCAGCATCTATGGAGATGACTGTGTGGTTTTTTTCTTCTTTTTGTTGATATGGTAGATGATATTGATGGATTTTCGAATGTTGTACCATCCTTGCATCCCTGAGATGAATCCCAGTTGATCATGGTCTGTGATCCTCTTCATGTATTTTTGAATTTGGTTTGCTAATATTTTGTTGAGTATTTTTGCATCTATGTTCATTAGGGATATTGGTCTGTAATTTTCTTTTTTGGTGGGGTCTTTGCCTGGTTTTGGTTTTAGAGTTATGCTGGCTTCATAGAATGAGTTTGGAAGTATTCCCTCCTCTTCTATTTTTTGGAAAACTTTAATGAGGTAGGTATTATGTCTTCTCTAATTGTCTGATAAAACTCAGCAGTGAATCCATCTGGCCCGGGGGTTTTGTTCTTGGGTAGATTTTTGATTACCAATTCAATTTCGTTGCTGGTAATTGGTCTGTTTAGATTTTCTATTTCTTCCTTGGTCAGTCTTGGAAGGTTGTATTTTTCTGAGAAGTTGTCCATTTCTTCTAGGTTTTTCAGCTTGTTAGCATATAGATTTTCATAGTATTCTCTTATAATTCTTTGTATTTCTGTGGGGTTTGTCGAGATTTTTCCTTTCTCATTTGTGATTCTGTTTATGTGTGTATATTCTTTTTTTCTCTTAATAAGTCTTGCTAGGGGTTTATCTATTTTTTTTATTTTCTGAAAGAACCAGCTCTTGGTTTTATTGATTTTTTCTATTGTTTTATTCTTCTCAATTTTATTTATTTCTTCTCTGATCTTTATTATGTCCCTCCTTCTGGTGACTTTGGGCCTCATTTGTTCTTCTTTTTCCAATTTCAATAATTGTGACCTAAGACCATTCATTTGGGATTGTTCTTCCTTCTTTAAATAGGCCTGGATTGCAATATACTTTCCTCTTAGAACTGCCTTTGCTGCATCCCATAGAACTTGGGGCTTTGTGCTGTTGTTGTCATTTGTCTCCATATATTGGTTGATCTCTGTTTTAATTTGGTTGTTGATCCACTGATTATTAGGAGCATGTACTTAAGCCTCCATGTGTTTGTGAGCCTTTAAGTTTTCTTTGTACGATTTATTTCTACTTTTATACCTTTGTGATCTGAGAAGTTGGTCGGTAGAATTTCAATATTTTTGAATTTACTGAGGTTCTTTTTGTGGCCTAGTATGTGGTCTCTTCTGGAAAATGTTCCATATGCACTTGAGAAGAATGTGTATCCTGCTGCTTTTCGGTGTAGGGTTCTGTAGATGTCTGTTAGGTCCATCTGTTCTAGTGTGTTGTTCAGTGCCTCTGTGTCTTTACTTATTTTCTGTCTGGTTGATCTGTCCTTTGGAGTGAGTGGTGTGTTGAAGTCTCCTAAAATGAATACACTGCTTTTTGTTTCCTCCTTTAATTCTGTTAGTGTTTGTTTCACATATGTTGGTGCTCCTGTGTTGGGTGCATATATGTTTATAATAGTTATATCCTCTTGTTGGACTGACCCTTTTATCATTATGTAATGTCCTTCTTTATCTCTTGCTATTTTCTTTGTTTTGAAGTCTATTTTGTCTGATACAAGTACTGGAACACCTGCTTTTTTCTTCTGTTGTTTGCATGAAATATCTTTTTCCGTCCCTTCACTTTTAGCCTGTGTATATCTTTGGGTTTGAGGTGAGTCTCTTGTAAGCAGCATATGGATGGGTCTTGCTTTTTTATCCATTCTGTTATTCTGTGTCTTTTGATTGGAGCATTCAAACCATTTACATTTAGGATGATTATCGATAGATACGTACTTATTGCCATTGCTGGCTTTAGATTCGTGGTTACCAAAGGTTCAAGGGTAGCTTCTTTACTATCTAACTTTCTAACTTTAACTCACTTATTGCACTATTATAAACACAGTCTGATGATTCTTTATGTCTCCCTTGTTATTCTTCCTCCTCCACTCTTTATATGTTAGGTGTTTTATTTTGTACTCTTTTGTGTTTCCTTTGATTGTTTTTGTGGATAGTTGATTTTATTTTTTGCCTTTAGTTGGTATTTAGATGGTCTGCTTTCTTTACTGTGATTTTATTTTCTCTGGTGACATCTATTTAGCCTTAGGTGTGCTTCCATCTAGAGCAGTCCCTTTAAAATATCTTGTAGAGGTGGTTTGTGGGAGGTAAATTCCCTCTACTTTTGCTTGTCTGGGAATTGTTTAATCCCTCCCTCAAATTTAAATCATAATTGTGCTGGATACCGTATTCTTGGTTCAAGGTCCTTCTGTTTTATTGCATTAAATATGTCATGCCGTTTTCTTCTGGCCTGTAAGGTTTCTGTTGAGAAGTCTGATGATAGCCTGATGGGTTTTCCTTTGTAGGTGATCTTTTTTCTCTCTCTGGCTGCCTTTAATACTCTGTCGTTGTCTTTGATCTTTGCCATTTTAATTATTATATGTGTTGATGTTGTCCTCCTTGGGTCCCCTGTGTTGGGAGATCTGTAGGCATCTGTGGTTTGAGAAACTATTTCCTTCCCCAACTTGGGGAAGTTTTCGGCAATTATTTCTTCAAAGACACTTTCTATCCCTTTTTCTCTCTCTTCTTCTTCTGGTACCCCTATAATGTGAATATTGTTCTTTTTGGATTGGTCACACAGTTCTCTTAATATTCTTTCATTCCTAGAGATCCTTTTATCTCTCTCTGCCTCAGCTTCTCTGTACTCCTGTTTTCTGATTTCCATTCCATTAACAGGCTCTTGCACCTCTTCCAGTCTGCTCTTAAGCCTGTCTATCAATTGTTTTATTTCTGTTGTCTCCCCCCTGACTTCATCCCTTAGCTCTTGCATATTTCTCTGTAGGTCCATCAGCATGGTTATTACTTTTATTTTGAATTATTTTTCAGGAAGATTGTTTAAATCTATCTCACCAGACTCTCTCTCTGGAGTTGTCTGAGTAATTTTTGCCTGGACCAGGTTCTTCTGCCTTTTCATGGTGATAGAAGTGGTCACAGGCAGGTGGCCCATGTGTCAGCTGAGAGAACAAAGTCCCTTCCTGCTTGTTGTTGGCTTTGCCTTCTCCACAGCCTGTGCCGGTTGCCCGCACACTGGGAGGCAGACTCTGGGATAATCCCCTGAGCTGCCATGGGCAGGGCCACCCTTAGGCTAGCCTAGAGCACTGCAGGAGGTTGCAGCCACGCCAGGTGCATTCTACTGCCAGCACGGGCCCCTTCATGCCTTCCGGACCTTGCTCCAGCTTCCGCTCCCTGTCCCGGTTAGCTGCGCGCTGGAAGGAGACTCTGTGTGGTTGCCATGGGCGGGACCTCTCTCTGGCTGCTCTGCAGCTGTGGTGGGTCAGCCGGTCTGTTTGCAGCACCGGCTGCGGGGAACGAATGGCAGGCTGCTTATTGCCATGAGGGGCTTCAGGGCTGCTTTACCTGGCCAGGGGTTAGGAGGCCCGAAGTTTCTCAAGATTCCCAGTCTGCTGGGCTGAGTGTGCTTGGACAATTTTGTTCAGCTGTTGGGCCCTTGTCCCTTTAAGACTTTTAAATAGTACCCGCTTTTCTTTTGTCTCAGAGGAGCCGGCTGTGGGGACCCGCTTGCAGTCTCCATCGCAGATCCTGCCCTTCCATTTCTCTAATATCCAGTACACCATGCAATGTGTGTCTGTGCTCCCGGTGCAGATCACCAGGGCTGGTTATTTAGCAGTCCTGTGCTTCTGCTCCCTCCCCACTTTGATTCTTTTCCTCCCACCAGTGAGCTGGGGTTGTGGGAGTGCGTGGGTCCCACCAGGTCATGACCTTGTATCTTACCCCCTTCATGAAATGCTGAGTTCTCACAGATGTAGATGTAGCCTGGCTGTTGTACTGTATCTTCTGGTCTCTCTTTTAGGAATAGTTGTATTTTCAAAAATATATATGGTTTTGGGAGGGGATTTCTGCTGCCCTGCTGATGCCGCCGTCTTGAACCCCTCTCCCATGGTGCTACTTCTTAAGTTTTCTGTGTATCCCTAGTAAATTTTCTCCTCAGTTTCTCTCAACAATTAATTCAAGTTTTTGTGGGTCTTCTAAACTTTCTCCCACCTTTTACAGAGATATTCCCTCTTACTTTAGTGTTAAAATGTCTCCAATTGTGTCTGTTTGTGTTCATGTTCTCTTGCCCTCTGTCTTGGTGGAAGAGACTGTGCCTTGGCTAGTGCAGACTGATCTCTCTGTGTGTTCTCAATATCTTCGCTGTCTGCGTCCTGAGGAATCTGCTTTTATTCAGCTGCACATCCATATCTTCAATAAAACCCTCCTCTCTGATAAACACACACATGCATATTTTTGGCCTTACTTTAATCAACTTCTCTGCAGAACTAGACCTTATTTACTTCTTTATCTTACATGACATTTTTTCCTCGCTTGGCTTATAGCATGTCACTATATACTGGTTACTCTTTTCACATTTTTGGCCATTTGTTCATCTCATTTTTCCCTTCAACTTTAATTCCTTCCTTTACTCTTTCTCTTTTCTTTTCCTCTTCCAACAGCTTAATCCAGAAAACTAAAAGCTAACAGGATCTAGACTTTTTTCTACCATCCACAAGTCTACTCTTTTGGCAAGTTCAATTAATCCTGCTCCCTTAACAGCTCTTAAAACTGTCCAGTTCTCTCTGTTCCCATTACCACAACCTTGGTTAAAGGTGATATCATAGCTTTCCTCTAAAATAACAATCCCTATAGCTGGTTTTCTCTGCCATTAATGTCATATTCCTTTACAAGTTTTCATGTCACTTCTAACAAAGTGAACATATTTAAACCTAAGTATTATCCTGTTATGCCTGTGTTTATATTCATTTGAGAAAGAAAAAAACAGCCACTGATACCCAGGAACTGGTTTGGCACTGCAGTCACGCCTTGACGTTGCTCTGTGCTGTGCTGTTGCTCGTAGCTTGTCTATGATGTTCTCCTGTTGAACATGACCAACAGCTCAGAATGCCAACATCAGCCAAGGCCACTCCAGGACTGTGATGGATCAAGACAAAAACTGGACCACTTTGTCATCATGTGTCAATACAGACAAAAAATAGTGGCATTGTCCAAACCACTCCAAATGAGCAGATATCCTCCATCTTCGCTAATATGACAGATTATGCTCCTTTACTAATCATAGTTTTAGCCTCTCTGCATTCTTCCTGCCATCTAGCTAAAATTTTTGAGATACTCAATCATAAAATCACCTCCACTTCCTTACAGAATCTAATTAAAGGCAAATCCCTGCTTCCTTGACCACCTCATCACTTTATGTAAGCCCTAATCCTATAAATTCTTTTTAACTTCCTCTCAGAGACATACCTCCATACTTCACTATTCCATGCCTTCTCTCTTGTTGCAACAAAATAATCAGCTTAACTTTGTTAATCTACAGGCTAGCAGGCAGTGACAAAGTTATGTTGCCTTCATGAAGACTGTCATGACCTAATTCCTCTTTACTTATCCAGACTGATTTCTGGCTATTGTTACACTGATTAGGCTGTTGGTTTTCAGAAATTAGGGACTGGAACTTAACTTGTTTTGATTTTGCTTTCTGTTTATTTGGTTTGGCTTAGTTTGTTTTTGGTATCCCAATGCCTAATATAGTGCCTGGTGCTTAACACATTTGATGTTTGTTATACAATAAGTGATTTTTTTTCGTTTCTTTTTTTTTTTTCAGGTACATTTTAAGTCAGGTTCTGCTACCAATATGAAGGATTTAACAACTTCTGAATAAACATTTGAGTGAATAAATTACTTTTTCTGTCAAAGGGCAAAACTTCATTATAGAATATTAACTGAATAGAAAATTAATTGCTTCTAAATCAGGCTAGGACTCTAGGGAATCTGGAACTTCCTTTCATATTAATTAGAAAAGATGTCATGAAAGGATAAGGCTTTTAAGAGATGCCAGTAAAGAAGGAGGACGAGAGGTCATAGAGTGTTTTTAATCAACTTGTTAAAGAATTAGTACCCTTCCCTTTTCTGTATACTTTGCTTAGAAGTTATTTTGTTTCTTTTTCTTTATATTATTACTCAATTGAGTTGCCTTTTATTTTGCACTTGAAGTTAAACACTTTTGAATTCATAATTCCCTGACAAACTCCAAGAATTTTCATGACTCCAGAAAAGTTTTAAAATTAACAAATACCTTCCTTACAGAATGACTCACTAATGCTTTTTTTAGCTTCTATATACTTTACTTGAAATTAGGTATGCTAGATGCTTTAGAATCTGAGTAGTAGCTTTTAAATATATGATCGTATATTGAATATATGTGAAGCAAAGTATTTAATATTCTCTGTTAAGAAAAAAATTCAAAATTATATGTTCCCTTTTAAAATGTACTTTTAAGATTAAAAATATCTGCACATACATATACGATAAATAGGGAAACAGAAACACCTACAGAAAAGTTGGATGAGTTCCTGATGAAGAAATAGAAAAATAATTTCTAGAGCAGAGATGTTTTCATGAACAAGGTCATTTCAAGGAGCTAGTTTTAGTTATTGTTACTTAATGCTATAAAAAGCATGGTACCTTGCAAGAAGAAAAGCAGTGCCTTTCATGAAAGAACTTTATAGTAGTGAGGACTTAAATCTAATATTTGGACTACTGAAGATGAAATGCGTAGAAGAAAATGGATGTCATGGTTAAAGAGCATTCACATAATACCCTTGGCCTTGAAAACAAGGGGAAAGTAATATATGTAAAAGTAAATGTGTGTATATGTATATACACACACAGAAACTCTCTGTCAACTCCTCTCTCTCTCTCTCTTTCTCTCTCTATATAGAGCAAGTGAGAAAGTATCAGTCATGAGCAAGGAAGACTTGAATGATCCAGCATTTGAAAACTTTGAGAAAACCCCGCAAATTTCTGAGACCAATAAAGTGTTGTTACACTTGTTCTCTAGAGATAAAAAAACGTTCCAACTTGTCAGCATAGCCAAAGAGTTTGCACTATCTGAAAATGCAGGGACAACTTAATTAGGGCACTTTAAAATATGATACTCTCTACTAGCCAACTCAGAGTACTTATTATCTGCTACTGAGTCAAAAGAAGTCTGGTTGATACTGTAATCAGGAAACATTCCCTTCTCTTTTGCTCAGTATCAATTCTACATTTTACAACCTCCCATATGAATTTAGATTGCCATAATGCATTTTTAGTTTCTTCCTTATGAGATCAGTGTCTCTACTGTCTTCATATTTCATTCCATTTCTGTTAAATATCAACCTTTTCTAGCCTCATGATTTTCTGTTCCTTTTTCATGGAGTCTGGTATATTAGTGAGGATGTCAAAAAATTTCAGTTCCCTGAATTTTTGTTTGATAGACCATTGCTGGGAATTCATACTCCTACTTTTTTCAGTATATTTGTTCATTATTCCATAATAAATGTTATAAGCACCATGTTGGTTTTTTCTCCTTTTCTCTCAACCAACATAACATTCTATTAAGTTTTGACTTAATTAATTTTACATGGTACTGTTTGTTCGGCCTTGGGTAATTGTTTATAACTGTTATTAGGACTTTCTTCTCTGTTGGGGAGCAGGCTGATGTGCCTAACTCCCAATCTAATCTGCAGTTCGTACAAGACATTGTACATTTAATTTGGCTTGAGTTTACTGAGTTATACATCCTAGCCTCATGGACTGCTTTTGTGACCACTGTATGTATAACTAACAGCATTTGCTGTACATTTACACCTCTGTAGATCATTTTAACTGTGATTAGGGTGGGAGAAACTGTAGTATTATATATGCTACAATAGACCTGCATTAGTGTACTTCTAGTATGTACCAGGCAATATATTAGGCATGGGTGGTAGTATGAAGAAAGAAATACATGAGGATACCTGAAGTTTTACAGTATATATTCTAGTGAGGAGGTGAAAATTTAGCAAAAGTAATAAGCAAAATATATAGAATGTTACTGAAAAATGCCAAAGGGAAAAAATAAAGGAGGAATGAGGGCTAGGAAGTGTGTATATGTGTGTGTGTGCACACGCATGTGTACACATATGTGTGCATATGTGTGCATGCAGATAGAGTAGAATTAGAAGGCTTCACTGAGAATGTGACATTTAGGTAAAGATCTAAAGGCAGTGAGGCACTTATAGATACTCAAGGTAGGAGCATTTCAAGCAGAGGGAAGAGTAAATGCATAGCCCTGAGGCAGGAGCCTGCCTACCATGTCAGAGAACAGCAGAGTGGGGCTAAAGCTAAATAACAAAGGTGTTTAGTTGTAGGAGATAAGGGTGGAGAAGTTAAGAAGGTGAAGGTTAGGTGGGACCATGGTCAGCCCTTGGTCTTTTACCCAGAGTGAGAGGGACGCTATTGGAGAGTTGAACTGATCTATATTGTGATGGCTTCCTCTGTCTGCCATATTGAGAATAAATCAGGGAGCAAAAGTAGAAGTAGAAACCTATTTAGGAGGCTATTTTGAAACGTCCAGACCCTTGAGAGATGATGTGGTCTTTTGAGTAGTGTGGTAGTAATGAGCACAGTAATGACATAATTTTCTGGGTGTGCTTTGAGGTTACAGCCAACAGGAGTTTGTGAGAGATTGAATGGGGGATTTTAGAGAAAGAGGAGTCAAGGATTCTAAGTGTTTGACCTGAACTAGTGGAACTATAGATTGAGTCCTAAATGGTAAATTTAGAGGTCAGGAAGATGAGAAGTAACCAGCAAAGGAAAGTGAGTAAAGGTAGTCCTTGAGGTAGGAGGAACTCTGTGTGCTTGTAATCTAAGATACCAAACTAAGAAATGTTTGTAAAAATAAGTATCCTGTGAATCAAATTATTGTGATGAGTAAGCTCAGCACTGAGAATCAGCCCTGGAATGTAGTAGCATGGTGGCTAGTGGTGAAATTAATAGAAACAGTTTTGATGGAACTAAGGCAAAGGGCATGAGGATCAGCTTTTTACGTTATTGTTGCTCTTGTTTATGAGGCTAGTTGTTACTTTGCAAGTTAGAGCTGTGGATGGTCAATTTTCCTCCTTGGTAGTGCACAATATTTTAAAGTGGGGGATATATACCCTCTCTTTTCTAGAACTGTATTTCTCTTCAGACTTTGTTTTTGGTGGTTGTGTGACTTTTGTTTTACTTCTTCTGTAATGCATACATGTATGGCAAGATACAAGAAAAAAATCCACTGATGTTTATTTAGTCAACTTCTCTAACTAGCCTCAAATATTACTCCTGAAATACTCAATTCTAAGTTTGTATTCTCTGTTAGTAATACTAATTGATTATTCCATTAGATACTTAAAATAAAGAGAAGATGATCATACCACTTAGAAGGCTATTGATAATTTATTTTCATCATTTATAAAGGCAACATGTTATTCCCATTCTACTCTTTATATAATTTCATTTAAAAAAAGCAAAAGCTCAATGTAGGTAAAATAGAAACCACTGTGATAAGATAGAATAACTCTAAAACTGTTTAATGCAAAGAACACGAGTTTGTTGTGATTGTCCGTGTTTTACTGTAATACAAGTTTTTCTTCTAATTCTTAAAATTCTCTCTCTCTTTTATTGCTGGTATAGTTCAAATTTAGGACCTCAAATCCTGCTTGGCTCTTGATGTTCGTGAATATTACATATTTACTTAAAATGTGCTCATTTTATCTTTTCTAAAGTGCTCGCAGTCCTTTACTTTTTAATAAAAGGCAAATTTAAAGTATTGGAAAATGTGTGCCAGTAAGCTGCCGAGGAGAGAGAATTTAGAAAACAAAAGTTGAAGGTTCAGAAAATGTGAATTCTGGTACTTTGTCTAGGTTCTTACTTTAACAAGATGTTGTGACTACTTCATTTTTATAGACTTTTCAAAGCTAGGCTAGCAAGTTAGAACCCTCCATCATTCTGCACATGCTTGTGTAAACAGTTCAATATCTTTGTGAAACTGACTTTCAAGATAACCCTGAAATTTCACCTGCTAGTTGGTATGGGATCCTGAGAGCACATACTCCCCAAACACCATAATCTGTTTGCTTTGAAATTTTCAAGTGCTTTCCAAGATATTAAAATGTGTCTATCACTTTTGGAATTTCCCTTCTGATGAAGTGAATCTGTTTTCATTTGCTGCCCTTGACAGCATAATGTAAAATGTATATTTCAGCTAGGCTATAAATACTTAAAAAAAGAACAAAATTACCATTTCATAGTGTTTTATACACTTACTCTCTCAAATTGTAGCTGTTGTTTTGTATATTATAGCCTTTACTGATTACATATATTTATTTGTGTTTAATTTAGCATTTTTTCACTCGACCTTGAATCCAAAAATCTTATTTCATGAAATTCCTTTAAATTTTAAAAACCTTTATTCAATTGTGGCTATTTCTAAAATCAGAAAATCTTTTCAAATGTTAAAGAATATATGCATTATTTTATAAGCATTCCCATCACTTGGTGTGCTTAGGAAATACTATAGGTGATTACCTATGTCTCTGAAAATGTTTCTGATGTTGCCATGTAATCTGTATATTTATGTCTACATATCTGTATCTATATGTATCTGTCTACCTGTCTTTAACTGTTTGCTTTTAAAGGGAAGACTCTAGATCTTCACTGTAAAATCACAATTGATACTTGACACATTGTTTTTTTTTTTTTAATTTAGAAAGTTCTGAACAATGCTCTTCAAAGTATGCATTTACCTATTATATGCCTTCTACCTGTACTCCAATATTACACCTTGGAATATTTGTTTAAATGCCTATAGGTGTAAATAAAGTTTTGAAAACTAGTTTGATGAACAATAACCTCCTGCCACAAACTCAAGTGACTCATTGTATAAAGCTATTATTTAGTCCCAGAAGTATTGCTCTTGCTATTGCTTTTCTGCAGGTGGTTCAATGTTATAGGACATATAACGTATTATTATAGCCACATCTTTTTCATGGCTATAGTAATATAGTTCTAATATAATCATGTTTTAAAATTTATGTCTCTGTGGGACACCTTATTAGTTAAACTCAGCAGTATCAAATGCTAGAGTTTGTTAATTTAAATAATTGTGTTTTTGTGGTTCAAAAGTTAACTCTGGTTAGGAGAAGTGAACACAGGAATTCCAAGGCTTTTTGAACCTGAATCTATTTTTTCCTTGAAATGGGAGTACTTTGACAATTTTACAGAGAAAAATTGACATGCAGTCTTGTATTTAGATAAACTGTTTTTTTTTCTAAATTATTCATGCTAATTATACTTGTTGGATTTTCTATTTGCTTTTTAATACAGAATATATACTTAGGTTACTAGGACTAATTTCAGTGGTGTATATTTAAAAGATAAATTCCATTTTAATTACCTAACACTTTATCCTTTCATTGTTATGATTTGCCTTTGTTGTTTTTTGCAGTTTTACATTACAATGCATCAAAACTGTTATGTAAAAAAAAGTTAAGAGTAGAAATCTTATTAAAAAATAGTAGCAATTCAGTGTGAAAATGGCTTGTGCTTTCATTGCCATTTTGATGCTTCTGATGCCAAGAAACGTGAGAAAAAATTACTTAGATTCACATGATAAGCTGACAGAGTGAAATATCTTAAGGCTTGAAAGGGCAAGTAGAAGTTATAATTACTGTGTAGCTTCACAATCCCTGTATTGAAATATTCACCTTTGCTATCGTGCTGCAGGCCATAGAGCGAGAAAAAGCCGAGAAGTTCAGAAAACTGCAAGATGCCAGCAGATCAGCTCAGGCCCTGGTGGAACAGATGGTGAATGGTAATTACACAGAGTTGATTTAGATAATCTTCTTAGGGATTTGATAAACACATAGGTTCATATTTATCAGCTGAATTCTATCAGACAAGCACTTCCTGAATGTAAATTTAAAGTGAGTTTGGGAGCTTTTTATTATTCTTTCTTAATGCTAAGCAAATTATTAGAGGAAATTCACCTCTGAGTCCAATGGCACAAAATGGTATGTGGTAGTATATCAATCTGTTGCAGAGAAATCGATTTTAAGGCAGATCCTGCTAGCATGTGTCCAAATAATTTAAGAAAACAAGGTTTGCAGAAATCACTGGAAACATAAGCAGTCATATAATAGATGTAAAGTGGTTATAAGCTGATTTTAAATAATTTTTGAAATATTTTTTTTCCAAAAGACTAAAATTATGTGTAAGACTTCTTCAGCATACCTGTTAGCTAATAATATATTTGACATTTTCAATGTCACTTTTCATTTTTTTCACTCATTTAAAAATGTCTCCTTAGGGGAAACTTTATTTTTCAACTTTAACTATTTCTGAGTGAGGTAAAAGTACAAAGCTAGCAAAATGATGTTTCTCCTTGTTTAAGAATTAATTAAAAATTAATTTTTGCTGACACTTACTGCCTCAAAACCAGTCTGAACAAAATATGTTATTGGCAAAATAAGTCATTGAACAAACTTCCTTAAAACTGTTATTGTTATACTACTGTGTTCATTTCCAGATGTAAGTAAATTATGAAAATCAGGGATAATGCTATTTTTAAACAAGATTTCTTTTCATTTTTTCAGAGGATATGTTTACAAGAACAATATTACCAAATGTAACATGCTTTTGTTTTGCATGTTAGCTTTTTCCAGAACCTGCCTGCACTCTGGGACATCAATTCCATATATGAATTATCTTTTGCCTTAATTACTGTGTTGGCATTAAAAAGTTCAGTGGTCTTCCCAGAAAATCAATTCATTTTTTTTTCTTTAATGAGCCACGTGATTGTATTTGGTGACAAATAAAAACAAAAATATGACAGCTGAGGACTGGGTTAACAAATTAGTGACTGTATAGACAGTGCAAAATACTAAAAAGTGGTTGTTTAGATGCATGTTGCTGGGTGACTGAACTGATGAGTTTGATAACAGCATATTAATGTTAAAATGCTATGATCTGGAAATATTCTTGTAGCTGTTACATAACTTCCCCCTAAGAACTGCATTATCACTTTTTTATTTTTAAAAGCCAATGTAAAATCTATATTTTAAATGGTCTCATTTCATAGTAAAAAATCAAGCATTCTTTACCTCAGATCTTCTGATAGTAACATATGCTAAATTATTTAAAAAGTAGTTAAAATTTAGAAATGAAGGAAATGGGGACTTTTTTTCTGACAATTCAACCACATACAGGATTAAAATGATCATATGATTAGTGATACTGTAATTTTCTAATTATTGTCCTCATAGCTCTAGCTTTTGGAGTCATGAAGAAAATCAAGACACATGCTAGGTCCTTAATAAATATTAATTGACTGATTAAATTCTGTTTAGCAAAGAACAATTAAGGCAGTAATTGAGGTAATGGCATTGGTAATTTTGGTCAAAGTAACTAATAATACTTCTGAAGGAAAATGCTAACTTGTTTAGAAAGCAAGGAGCAGCAAGGGGTAAGGGTGTGATTTGACATTTCTTATTGGTTGACTATATTGATCTAATTTTAAGCTTCTCATTTGTTATACCAATGAAGATATGGTCTAACTGATACATGATTAGGCTCAAATTTGAGCTATAAGTAGTAGCTCTGCTTCTCCATTCAAACAATATACATAATTACTAAAGCGTAGACGCAAAGATCCTGACTTCTATTTTTTTTTGTGTGTCATTTACAGAACAAAATGTTTAACATTTACTTTATGTGATTCTGCAAATTGTGAGTTAAGCCAGACACACAGTAAGTGCCTGGAGTACCTCTCCAGGTACATTTCAAAGGGACCACTAACCCTAATTTATGACAGCTGCACCAGCATATAGCCAAAAACTAGAGTTTCCTGGTGTGGCTCATGAAGGTGAAAGACAAATTGAGGTCTCCCTAGACCAGGTTTCCTAACAGTTATCTCAGTTAAGTTCTGAAATTTGGAAGCCCAGATTTTCCTTTCTCACGTTTGGACTATGCAGTGATAGTAAATCTCATAGCCATATATAAAACACATACATTCTTGTCCTTTTATTTATGGAAAGTAAAATGAGGGCTGAACCATGAAACTTCATTTCTAACTTCATGTAGATATCTATTCCTTTTAACCACATATTTTGTCCTCAAAAATTAAGATAAAGGCAAATCATTCCTGTACAATGTTATGATATACAACACAAATATATATAATACATTTTATGTATGTTTTACTGTGATAACATTTAATGTCTATTCATAGTGTAAAAATATGTATGAAGAATAGCATGTGTATAACTATTATATTTTAAAGAAAACATTTTGTAAACTATATTTTATATGTATATATACATAGATAGAAAACAGAATTTTCTACTTTAAATAGTTAACCACAAGATTAGAGTATTTTTTAAGTACCTAGAATTATTTTGGGACTCTTAAATTATCCTTCAGAGTGAAACTCTTAAGACATGCAAAATGTTCCTCAATATACATATTTTATATATTACATCAGTTTAACCCAGAATGGTACATCAGGCATATTTCCAAATCACTTTGGCCATTTCTAAATATTTACTGAAAGAATGAATTTTCAGAACCACTTAAGAAATGCAGGGAACAGACTCTATTAGTCCTGAAGACAGTTTCTTGAAGGAGTTAAGAAAGGTGCTAAGAATGATGGGGTAGGGTAGAAACTTAAGGTTCTTAAAAGTGCGGAGTTTACCATGATGACAATGTAGAGGTGACTTTCATTTGCTGTCGCAAAATTTTATTAAAAATTAGTGTATGTCCTGAAAACACTATATAACACATGTTCAGTTTTTCTTGGTCACATAAAAGTTAGGATCAATTTGAATATAATTTTCATGTTGGCTCTACTTTATCAAATGCAAATATTATATGCAGAATATTAAAATATGCTTAATATTAACTATATTGTAAATTTCCATATTAACTACATTGTGAATTTTACAGTGAAATGATTTATACTTGGAGACTGCAGAGAATCAGTAAGAGATTTTTACTAATTTATTTGGTGTCTCCTTGTAAAACCAAAAGAAGGAGGTTACATAAATTATTTGCATAGTTTAAAGCTTACATGAAAATTTTCCTTATGGATGTCCAAGTTTTTCTAGAAGATGAAGTGATCTTCATGATAATAATAGACTAATAAGAGAGTTTAAAGTGATAAAAGATAATGTTAACTAAAAAAAAAATCATGTTTCTAGGGTTGTGGCATTGATTTTGGTATAATTTTGAGTTGATTTACCTATTTCTTAACTATTTTTTGAACTAACGTTAATTTGCTATTCCTATGTCAACATCAGTTCATTGGATAAGTATGGGAGTAGACTGATAGGGTGTTGGATGTGGAAAGAACCTCCTATTGGAGAAAACTTTCACAGATATAATCTTTATTAAACTTATTGACAACATAGAAGGTTAGTATCACAGCCTTAGTCTCAAGAAATTGCTCATTTTCTAGAGCTTTAACAAGGCTAAATGCAAGAATAGACTGGGTACCTAGTGATCCAGTTATATTTCCTGTAGCTTGTTATACTGAGAAGGGGAATTTCTAAAATTTTTTTTCATTTTTTTTGAAAAAGGAGGCAATATAACCTTTTTAAAAGTTTATTTTTATATTTATTTACACACAGAAATGGTATTAAATAATTAAAATTATAGAAGTTTTAGCAGTTAAATATGGCCAATACTGTATCAGTTATGTCAATATATAGATTATTAATTAGTGAATCCTGACTTCCTGTAGTTTTATTTTGAAAAGTGTTTTAACTGATCTGCTTATTTAAAAGCACAAGCTTTTCAATATATGAGTTAGATGATGAGATTTCAGCACAATCCAGAACATTTTTATACCTAAACATATGCTTACTTTGTTTTTGTCTATTTAGGATTAAATTGCATTCTTAAATCTTTTTGTAGAATAATTGCATCAATATATATAGTTTCATTATCAGTGAAACATAATTAAAAAACCTGATTTAGATAAATCATGTCCTTTATCAATATTGAAATTACAAAAATAGTTATATCAAATCATTCACTTGAAAATATTTTTTAGCATAGCTCAATTTCCCCTTCTTTAAGCTATAAAATGGTTTCATTACAATTTCCAGAGGACATACTATAATATAATTATCTAATAGGGTTAGAGATGTTTTCTACATTAAATCGTGCTTCACTTTCAATTTCTAATTGTTGTTTTCTGAATGTTAATTAAGAGCCTAAGGACAATCACATTAAGGAAGTGTTTAAATAAAAGTAGTAATTATTAGTATATTAAAGTAAAAGAACATCTGAAAACCGTAATCCTCTGAGTGTTAGATTATAGTGTTTAAGGTGATATCTAATAGTAAGTATGCTAAAGATTATAATTAAAAATAAATAGGCTGATAACACTGACAAGGTTCCTCTTATCTATGATATTAACTATTTAACTATGTTTTTAGCATTTTGGTCTATAGCTCATTAAGAACTTCACATGCATTGTGTCATTTGAGTTTGGGCAACAGAATTTTGTCAGCTGGGCAAGGACAGGCATTATAGGCAGTTAGACACCTCAAAACCAAACCTTTCATTATCTTCATTTCACAACACTGTGAAGGGATGTTAGTGGCAATACTCTTCTAATAATATATTTTAATGCAAAGAGATTTTGCAGCTGGTCTGTATACCAGAGGGACATAAAAATAGTATGGTGTGCAACAGTCCAGCCCCTCCATCAGGAATGAGTAGCTTTCCATAGTTGTATCCATTTCTTCTCTTACTCCTTCCTCAGTTCTGGGCAGTTTGATTTATTTCTCCAGTTTCTCCACGTGACACTTTGCGATGATGGTCTATACAGAGTTCACACTCAATAAATGTTATTAATTCACAGACACATGTTCTTTGTTTAACTCTAATGTCCAAAGATTCTGTGCTTGTGTGTGTGTGTGTGTGTGTGTGTGTGTGTGGTGTGTGTGTGTGAAGGAAGGAGATTATAGTGGTCACTTGTAGAAAATCAGTCACAAGAACAAATATGAGGAATCTCGCTTTTTCTCTTATATTTCAGTGGCATCTAGAAACAGAAAAAATGAAAAAAAAACTGTATTAGTAAATTTATTATATTCACCAGGGTATGAATTTTATATAAACCTATTATTTTTTAAAAGCTGTTTAAAATAATGATGTAGCATTTGTACAAAAGTTAGTAGGGTCAAAGAAACCTCTAAAATTTAGTCTACAGTACTCAACCCTTATTTTCATGGAGTGTGAATAAATTTCTGTTACATTTTAGGCTGTTATGTTGATTGCCCAGTGGACTTGTAATGACCCTCAGTTAATATGCAACAAAAATAGGAGACTATTTATTAGCAACTTTAAGTTTTCATTCCCAATATTCTTCTAACTCAAGAGCTCTGAAAACACAGGTTTTGCCTTATTCTACCCTGGCTTCATGTCTAATGGTGAATATACATGAAAAGGAGTACTTCATGTTAAGGCAGCAGTTCTGAAGTACCTGCATGGAAGCTAACAGGCTGTTATGCACTATACACAAATAATAAAATTAATGGATGCACTTGAAGTAATGATCCATTTCCTCTGGGTACAATACATTTATTCATAGACTATTTCAGGGGTTGTTTAGAATATGAAATGTGAATGGATTATGACCCATTATCCCTGAGATTCTAATGTGCTACTACAAAATGGTTTCCATAAGTATTATGCATAATGCCTGGTGAGTTAGTGTTTGTATACTTAAGTAGCTAACAACAAAATTAAAAAAAGAACAGATACTCAAATGATTGATACATAAAACTTTGCCATACCTACTCTAAGCTAAGAACTCTTACCAGATGCTGCCAATGGAAACCTTTGTCTTAGAGGAATTTATAGTTTAGAAGGACAAGTTGTATTCTAGTTGAGCAGGAAGTGTAATTCACATATGAATGAATACAATATTTACATACAAATCTTTCATACTAAGATATCTGATTCTATATGGTAAACATCATATCTTTGCCAGTGACATCTAGAAATTTCTCTTTTTAATTTTTGGCTTGGTTGTCCTTTGTAACTTCAAATGATTATAGATATATTACTAAATACTCCAAGATTCCCTAATAAACTTTTATGAATCCTTCACTGGTCAATATAATTTATTTTAAAATATTACACATACACTTTCTCTGTTCCATATTAGTGTCATATAAAATCACTAACTTTGAAAATATTAATCATTAAATTTTCATAAATGACCCTTTCGGTCATTAAAAAGACTCCCACTCCCCCTAATTTCAATATTTGAAAAATCTGATCTCTGTTCTTGTTTCCTACATGTTCTTTTTCATTTATGTTAACATTGACTAGTATTTACTGGTTGCCTGGTATTTGTCAGACTTTGTGTAACTACTTCCCACAGTTAACCCAGAACCCTCATGGATATATACCTATGAGATCATTTATATTTTATCCTCATTTCATAGATAAGAAAACTGAGACCCAATGACATTAAATAACCCAGTTCACCCACCTAGTAAAGAGGGTGTCAAATTTGAACTCAAGTCAGCCTAATACCATAGCTCTTACTGTGAATTTCTATATTCTTTGCCTACCTTCACCATTTATCCTAATATGGAGATCCTTCTTTAAGTGTTATTATATTTTGATTACCTTTATTCAATTATAAAAATCAATATGCGAATTAATAGAGAGTATTGTAGATTTCAGGATGATCTTGTACAAAATCCACTTTTTTCATTTATTTTAATTCCTTTTGCAGTGATGTTTAGCATTTGGAGTTTTTTTTTAGCACAACATATTGAGCTGATAATTTGGGGTAATGATCAAGAAACACACATTAAATTCTATCTCTGGATTTTAATACGTACCAAAGAATGTATTGGTATGATTTATATTTTTCTGATTAAAGTGATATATATTATTCATATTGAAAATTAACAATTTTATTTTTCCAATTGCTATGGGTTCTTCATATCGTTGACCTCTCAGGGGCAGTGAGATACTTCTCTCTGTATTCCCTTATCATTTACACAAATGGTAAATACAACTCAGTCCAGCATCAGTTCATTAGTACCCTTTAATTTACTTTAGAATCTCTTACTTGCCCGTCTTGGACTTGGACTGCTATGGACTTCCATCTTCTAAGTGCTTATTCAAGTTTAACATATGCTGAAAGTATATCTCCTAAACATCTGATCACTTAGATCTAGGGTATATTTTTGAGTCATTATCTAACAATACAATGTCTCCCCTGTGTATTTTTAAATTGTTCCCTTTTACTTTCCCACAGTATTGTTAGCATTTTATCATAATAATTTTTTCTCAAACCAAGTGCCTATAGGTGGGAGTTTTGAATTATTCTTTTATACTTTGTCAGAAACATCATTTGGCATCCTCCAAAACATATTTTGGTACAGTTTTTGGTACCAAACACAACACATTTGGATATCTCAGTAGAACCAGTTGCTTCCTTAACTGTTAGGAATATTTTGCTCCTGTAGACCATCATCTGCCTTTTATAGCTGTATATATGGAGACGTGCATATATTATCTTTTTACACTTTATTTTTTAGTTATTTTTCTTTGAAAATATATTAGCCAAAGAAGGAGGAAAAGATTGTTGCCAGTAATATTTGCAAACTTTGTTTTCTCCAGTGCCATCCTGGGTAGTTTCAAACTTTGAAATTAGTGAAGTTAGAGTTATGTTTCAAATGAACTGAGAGATGTAGTTTGGAAGCATGACATAATTACAACAAAATGAAGGAATATGAGCAGAGGAAAGTAAGAGGATAAAATCATGTAGTTGTTGAATCCAAATATGTATTTTTTTAATCTTTAAAAAAAGTGAAGTGGGAAACATGTACAAGTTAGCAAAACCATGAGCCTTATGCTTGCTAAAAATGGTCTTCAGACTTGCTAATAACTTACTTGCCCATTAAATAAATCATATTTACAGGAAGTTGAGTAAATGAACATCTATAAAAATAGGTTCTCCTAGATAACTTGGTCTTCACTAAATCACTTTATGCCTTAGATATTTTAATCTAGAGAAAGAATTTTATAGTGAGCTTATGATCCCTTTTGAGATGCCTGTAGATATAGGTAGGAGTAGGAAACACTCAAATATTCAGTATTTTGAAAAACCAAGAAAGTCATCAGTGCAATCATAGCTTTGTTTTAAAATGTGTATCATATTAATATTTTTCTTTAATATAATTTATTAAGGAAGTTACTATATAAACTAATGTGTGTGTAAGCATATCTAAATTTTGTGAGTGAATATTTTAACATGTAGCATTGCATGAACCTGTTATATTTACTTGTTATGGATATGATAGTATATATACTTGGATTGGCATTAGTCATATCACATTATGACAAAATTTAAATGAGAGTATATATTAGAAGACATAGCATATTTCCTAACACGTAGTAGATTCTCCAGAAGGCTAAATGTGGTCATGAAGTGCTTAAGTTTCCATTCTGCTCTTGATAGATTGTTTTCCTGTATTGCTATAGAAAGCTATATTGCTATAGATGATTTTAAGATGTTAAAACTTTCAGATCAATTTCCACATTTGTAAATGATATATAAATAATATGGAAACCATTTTTTTCATATTAGATATTTTGCCTAGTGCTTGCTCACTTTTTTGGACCTATGGATAATCTGCTTATTTCTGGCTTTCCATAGCAGAAACAGAGAATTATTGGCTTTTTGATAAATACTACCTTTTCAGTTTTTTTTAATCCAAGTGATAATATTTCAACTAGTTCCCAAACATTTAAAACAATAAGAATATAAGTTAGTTTTTGGAGGTACATATTAATAATATACATCATATTTAACATGTATTTGGAAACATCCAAAAGGTTCTTTGTCCATGACCAGTCTTCAACACCCCCATCACAGCTTTAACTCTTTTTTTTATTTAAATATATTCTACTCCTCTACATCTTATATGTCCTTATTTATTACTTTATTACATTCATATTTTTAGATAAGATGTAGCTCTAATAATTTACAATCAATAATAAGGAATCATTTGGTACTTTTACTTCTTTATTAGTTAATAAATGATTTGTTTGAAATCATTCATATGATGAATACTTTTAAACTTGAGACACATTGGTTTTAAGATAATGACTTTTAGTTTATGGCTTCAGTGGATATATTTTAAAAATCTTTCTTTCTAGAGGGTGTTAATGCTGACAGCATCAAACAAGCCTCAGAACAACTGAACAGCCGGTGGGTTGAGTTCTGCCAGTTGCTAAGTGAGAGACTTAACTGGCTGGAGTATCAGAACAACATCATCACTTTCTATAATCAGCTACAACAGTTGGAGCAGATGACAACTACTGCTGAAAACTGGTTGAAAACCCAGCCCACCACCACAGGCAAGCCAACAGCAGTTAAAAGCCAGTTAAAAATTTGTAAGGTAAGAATCTTTCCTCCTCTTTGGAGCATGATCAATAGTCTTGGCAATTTTCAGAAAAATAGCAAATTACTTAATTATAAAATGTATCTTTCAAGGATTTAAGCACAGTAAAGATCAAAATATAAGTGAAGAAAATCAGTTTAGATGGGTAATATATGAATGCCCGAATCCTGGAAAATATATTTAGAGTAGATACACAGGGCTAACTGATTTTGTCAGTTCGCGAAATGGTGAAGCAGTGTTGGAGTATGGAAACTACATTTATCCTCTGAGAAACGGCCAATAATTAGGAGCTCTTTTTTTATGGCAGCTCATATACTAAGAAAAAAACCCAGTTATGTGTTGAAAAAGTGGAATCCACCAAACACAAGCAGCTGATATAGTAAATAATCAGATATGTGAGAAGAAATTTTAAAACTGACAGTTTGCTCAAATTAAGATAATTTGAGGAAAGTTTCTTAAAAATACTTTATAAACGTGGTTGAAGTATAAAGGAACCACAAGGGATAGTACAGTAACATAGCATCAGAGCTGTTAAACTAACTAGAGGACAGAAAAGATCAGGGAGACAGAAGTTATAGAAGGAGAGAGCCAGATGCCCATTGTAAAGGCAGCCTTAAGAGCTAGTCCATGTACCCTCACTGGAGTACAGCCAAAAAAGTAAATGCCCCACTTCACTCTCCTTCCTGCCTGGCCAGGACCCCCATTGACTAAACTTAATCAGAAGGCAGAAGACAAGGAGCTGTAGTCTGTAAATGTCATTCTCCCGGGTGAAAGGAGAAGAATAGGCAGTGGATCAAACAAATGGCCAAACAAGTAGCACAAATGGGCCTAAGAAAGGGATTAAAAGTATATGTTTGCAAGTATACGAAAAGAAGAGGTATGTAATAATGTTAAGAACTTGAACATTTTGCATTATCACTATGAACTACACAGTTTTCATGAGAGGTGGGAAATTGATTAGAGGACAGATGAAAGGTTTCCATGATGAACCTTAAAGATACACCGACATGCGGGGTTTAATATTAAAAGCAATGAATGGGGGTTATTCTGCAGATTTTGAAAAGAATGGTTTAACTGGTGGGAGACTGCAGAGACAGAGCTGATTTGAAGATGGTACCGAGCCCAGAAAGTGATGGGAAATGCAAAGCTATTTTGAAGGGAAAAACAATTGAAGGACTTGATGATTCTTCTTCAGATATTGGACATACAGCTTTATTAGGAAATAAGTAAACTCCGGAAGTGTATTTTTTAGAAAAATAATATACTATACAAAAGCATTTAGTTTATTAGGAAAATACATGAATCTAGGAAATTTCTGTATTTAGACACATTTGTCTGTTATAGAATCCATGACTTTTTTCGCTGTAAATCATTGGAGTACTCCACCTATGTTATTTCTTACAACAAAAATCTGATACAACCTTAACATGTTTCTTGAGACTCAGATATAGAATTACTAATAATATCTACAAAATGCATTCATCCATAAAACACATATTCAGTGTCTCTAATGTGGCCAAGAATGATACTGAATGTATCATTATTAGCTGGCTTGGGCTGCTATAACAATACCATAGGTGGGGTGGCTTAAACAATAGAAATTAATTTCTTCACAATCCTGGAGGCTGGGGAGGCCAAGATCAAGGTCTGCCAGGATTCAGCTTCTGGCTCCTTCTTACTGTGTCCTCATGTGGCCTTTCCTTGGTGCATGTGCATGGAGGGAGAGAGAAATCTTTCTCTTCTTGTAAGATCACCAGTCCTATCACATAAGGACCTCACACTTAAGATCTCATTTAACCTTAATTACCTCTTAAAAGTCCTGTCACCAAATGTAATTACATTGTTGGTTAGGACTTTGACATACACATTTTGGGAGACACAATTTAGTCGATAACATTCTGACTTTGCACCCCCAACCCCCTGCAATTCACATCCTTCTTACATGCCATGAATTCCCAAAGTCCAAAGGTCAGAACTCATTCCAGCATCAACTCTAAAGTCCAAAGTCTCATGTAAATATCATTTAAATCAGATATGGGTGAGACTCAAGGTGTGATTCATTCTGAGACAAAGTTCCTGGCTGTGAATCTGTAAAGCCAGATAACTTTTGTACTTCCAAATATGATAGTGGGACAGGCATAGGATAGACATTCCCATTCCTGATGGAGAAAAGGTAGGGAAGAAGGAAGAGGTGACAGGCCCTAAGCAAGTCCAAAATTTGGTAAGGCAAATTTCACTGGATTTTAAGGTTGAAGAATAATTTTTGGCTTGGTGCCCTGCCTTCCAGTCCTACTGGGGTTGTGGTTCTACCTTCAGGACCCACTGGAGCAATGGTCACTTAAGTTTTGGGAATATAAGAGTGAGAATTCATTGATCCTGCCCTCATAACCTTCACCTAGAGTGGGGGACAGGGACATTAATAAATGATTAAATAAATAGATGTAAAACTACCACTGGGGCAAATGCTTTTATCAAAGGTACAGAGTTCTGGGAGAATGTCTAAGAAGAAAAACCTGACCTAGACAGAGCCACCAAGGGCAGCTTCCTTGAGGCAGGTACATTTGAGTTAAGGCTTTTAGGATGAGTTGAAATTAAGAGAACAGCAGGGCAAGAGGCTTCAGACAGAAGGAACATGGCAGGAGTGAGCAGTGGTGACCAAGGAACTAGAAAAAGGCCAGTGTGAATGCTGGGCATAGAGGGGAGGAGGTGTAAGATGAAAGATGGGCGGAAAAAGACAGACCTATAGGATACAAAGCTAGGACTCTTGGAGCATGCAAGGACCTTACTCTGGAGGGCCAAACACAGTAAGGCCCTTTTATGGAAATAATTGGTAACATCTTTTAAATGTTAAATATTTCAGGTCAAAATGATCTCTCCTATGATTCACTCATGGAATTTTATGGCCTCAACTGAACATTTGCCCAAATGTTTTATTAGTTTCAAAGTCCCTTTTGTTTTGCAGAACACACTTTACTGTACTGTAGGCTCCTTGTATATCCCCCTAAACAGGAAGAATGACGGCCTTCCATCTGGCCAAATGTAAATCAGGTTTTTATATGTTTCACAGCAGATGTCAATGCTGCCATTTGCAAGCCTAGTGGACAAAGTGCATGTCTATAAGTTGGAAAGCAAAAATACAGAGTATTATCCTTTACCTCTTGTTTTATTCTTCTTCCATGAATATATGTCTACCTTCTAGCACTTGATTGTTGGGCTTTATATATGAATGTGAAAGATGAGTCACCTACCCATTTAGCTAAATGTCTTTCACCTTCACCCACCAAAATAATTTGATTGTCAGAGATTTATCTACCTGAATCAGTTCATACTGTTCTAACCACATACCAACATTCCTCTGAAAGTTAACTTCATATCATCTAAAAATCAAAACAAGTGGCATTACTTATTAGGTGGTCTTGCTACTATGAAAGGATCTTTGTGATAAATTCACCTCAAGTCAATCCTAAGACAAAAGTTACTCTTTCCAATAGAGTATAGGTGTATCTCACAACAAGAGCTTTTTTTTTTAAAGTTTTCACTTTGATTTGCAGGAAGCTCAGATTTATATTTAGTTGATAATTACTGTTATTCAGTTTTCCCCTCTTAATTGGTTGTAATCTCATTTTTAAATTTTAATAATCATGTTTTTTACATTTTAAATGGTAAACAAATCCTGAAGTATTTTTTCTAAAGGTAGCAGAGGTATGAATTATAAATAAGAAACCATGGTAACAATACTTTTAAAAAGAGAATTTTGGAATTTCTATTTGAGCTCACATTATATATGTAACAGATACCTATGAATTGCAACTTCACTGGAAACAAAAGAGTATAAACACATTTATATCAAGAACAGCACTATTCAAAAGAAAGAAAATGAAAGCCATTTGAGTCACATATATAATTTTAAATGCTATAGACATTATATTAAAAAATAAATAAACAGGTAAACAAATTTCAATCTGTATTTAACTCAGTAGATCAAAACTATTTCAAGATTTAATATTTAAAACTATGAGAATTGATATTTGCATATTTTCATACTAAGTCTTCAAAACTGTATGTTTTACAGTGACAGCACATCTAAATTTAGACTCACCATATAGGTGCTTAGTATCTGCATGTGACTAGTGACTGTTAGGTTGAACGGCACAGCAGACTGTGTATGTGATTTTATCATCCAAATTAGGGCATTCTTGACAGTGAAAGGGGGTGCTTTTAACAATGATGCTAAGACAACAAGAGAAAAGCAGAACAGCACTGTAATTAAAACGATGGTAATTACCTATTCATTCAGTAGAAGTAATAAGAACATACAAAAGTTAGATAATTATAGATATAAATGTGTGTACATACATATTACATAGATTATATATAACATAGATATATGTAATTTATGTAATGTTAATATTAAACATTTTTAATATAATGAGTATATATGTATTACATATTATAACTTACATTCTACACGAATTAAAGAAAAAATATTGTTCATTAAATGAGCTTGGAATCTGAAGCAAAGGCACATGAGTTTGAGAGAAAAGGGGTGCAGAGAAACATCTACGTTTCATTTATGGAAACGATATAAGGTCATTATAGTACTTTTCATCCATACACATTTATGTCCTTTAATGCTCTAAATGATGTCATTTTGAAATTTAAAGATGTTTATATATGATAGCAATTGAGCAAAGAGCCAAATTATTCTTAAACTGATGACCTGTGCTGGAGGCTTGCATAAATCATCATGGATGTTTCTTATGGTTTTTTGATGAAAGCATTAAGCTGAGTTTGCATCACTGTATTTTAACTCCTTTCTTTGTACAAATGTAATGCATGCAAAGTAAAAATATTATTTTAATACTGTAAATTATGGTACAGGATGAAGTCAATCGGCTGTCTGCTCTTCAACCTCAAATTGAGAGATTAAAAATTCAAAGCATAGCCCTGAAAGAGAAAGAACAAGGGCCAATGTTCCTGGATGCAGACTTTGTGGCCTTTACGAATCATTTTAATCAAGTCTTTGCTGATATGCAGACCAGAGAGAAAGAGCTACAGACAAGTAAGTGAAAACACTTAAAATGGTTAACTTAACTTGATATTTTTCAAATTAGCTATTTATTGGGAAAAGAGAAAGTACTAATGGGAAGGCATAATTGCTGTCAAGTGAAACACCCTCCCTACAACCTGTAGTAACAAGTAATGAAATGCTGATGTTGGAAAGGATATATAATTCTATTTCTCACCCCCACTCCATAATAATTTCATGAATATGAGGAACAAGTGAATCGTATGTTTTATATACATGTAGCTTTTCCTTGGTGGGTTGCAAATTTTGCAAGCAAATGTTTTGAACATTGTAAGAAGTAAAAGAGAAGTTGAAACACTGTTTGTGGGTTTTCATTAAATTCAGTTTGCTTTATGTACAAAAATTTTAGCTAGGTATTTTACTAATACTTCTGTCAACTTATATGAAGATTATTATAGCTGCTGTAGCATACATGTGGCAAATGAAACTCAACAAATTATTCTTTGGGCTGCATTTTACTGGTGGATCACTGTAATTGTACAGTATCCTCATTTTATCATTTAATGATATAATGTAAGAGCAGAGCAATTATGCAAATACCCTACTGTACGACTAGCAAATTTTTCAAGATGTCTCTTTTGTCTCTCACCAATTTCTTCTTATGATATTAATACATAGCATCTGGTCTAAAATATCTCTACTCATCAGCTTATTTTTTAAGACAAAATTCCTTTGACAGGCTTATGAAGACTTTTAAGCATTAGTAAATGAGGTTTTGGTCCACCGTACACATACATACACATACACATGTATGTATGTATTGGGTTTTAAGGTATTAGGGTAAAAACATTCCTAAAAAATATTTCCCCAAATTTGTTATAAAAAGCGTAAGAATATATATTCGTTTGCTACTGAAACTTTAATTAGCTGGAAAACATATTTTTAAACTGCTTTTCTTTGTAGATACCCAAAGATTTTACCACATAATAACATTTCTAGAATCAGTTCAGTGATATACGTTAAGCTTTCCCCATTTTCCTAGGTTTTAAAGAATTTTTATTCCTTGTGATCATGGAATGAACTGAATAAAGCAAAAACAAAATGCTTTTTTTTCCTATTACATCAAAGTCATTTTTGCTGAGGCATTTATTTTCCTGGTAGGGTATCAGGTAATGCAATTTTATAATAATGTCAGCTCCCTCTAGTGGATTTCAATATATTTGTTGCTGGACTTCTATAAAATCAACTGGGAAAAGACAGTGAATGTCCTAAATTTTCAGACATTGACCTATTTTAACACTAATGGAATTCTTTTGTCATAAAATCCATAAGCCTCCCTTAAAATCAATTACTTTTTAATAATTACACTGTAACTAGTGGGCAAAAGAGCTTATCCACTAGGAAATTCATTTAATTTACATGTATTTATTACTTACATTAAGGTTAACATTGCTTCTGTTTATTTTAAAGATGTTCAGAATATTGATTTTTGATGATAACTGATAGTTGACTATGGTACTGCTATATAAATAGATAATCATATGTACTCTTTATCCATGTAGTCATTAGTCTGCCATCCAAATTTTCATGTTTTCTCTGTACTTTTCATTGTGTATTACTGTTTATAAACATACCATATATTTTCACTCCTTTTATCTTTAAATAAAATGTCCTTACTTCTGCTTTATTTACCAAAACATCTATAACAATTTTGTTCACTCTTTTGGAAAACATGTCTTGATTAATTAAATATATAGATTATATATATGAATAGTAAATTATATAATGTATATATATATATATAATTTAAATATATTACATGTGTTATATATAAAATTACACATATAACTTATATTGTACATATTTTATATAAATTATATATAACATAATTTATATATATTATGTATATATAAATGATAAATTCATATCCAGTCATATTGCAGTTTAATTTGTTAATTAATAATTGGTTTAAAATAATTTTACATATTTAATGTTTTATCCAAACTGGCACAAGGTAGTATTATTTCTTGTATTACTACATGGTACTTTGAACATATTAAGTATTCAGCAAATAATTGCTAACACAGGGGCCTGGGAATCTATCCTGACTTTGATTTCTTCTTTGTTTTTTTTTTCTTTACTAGCACTCTCACAGTGAAACAAAACCTTTTTAAATATACTTTGAGTGGTGAAAATTGATGGAAAGAATTCATGGTTGTTACCTAGGAAAGATGACATGAGAAAATAATATTAAAAGATAAAATGCATCCCATATTCATAGTAATTTGTAGCCTACAGGCAACTTTCTTACACATTATCATTCCTAGTCCTCAAACTCCTTACCCTTTGAGAATATGTTTCATTATCCTTATGTCACAAGTGACCTAATGGAGCTTGAATAACTGAAAGGATGAGTATAAGATGGTATAAGAATTAGGGAGTATACATGGGTGTTCATAGCAACATTATTCATCATGGCTTAAAAGTGGAAGCAAACTAAATGCCCATCAACGGATGAATAAAGGAAGTGGGTAGAACCAGACCATGAAATATTCAGTAATAAAAGTAATGAAGTACTGATACATGCCATAGCATGAATAAGCCTTAATAACATTATGCTAAGTGAAGCTAGTCACAAATTACCATAAATTATATGATTCCATTTGTAGGGTGTCCACTACAGGCAAATCTGAAGGGACAGAAAGTAGATTAATGATTTCCTAGGGCTGGAAGATTGAGGGGGTAGAATTATCTCCCCCCAAAAATTGCTAGGAACCTTTCCTAGAAATTGTAAAGCATAAAAGACTATGCTCTAATCTAGATGACTATAGAAAACATAGTACATGGTTTGTTACAGATGGTCTGTTATTTTAACAAGGAAGAAATTAAACCTTTCTAAACATAAATATGGAAACAAAATTTTTAATGTAGTTTGGGTTTATTTCAATTGTGAGGTGGAAATCATGTCAAGAAAATTATTAGGTTGTTTGGTTTGTTTTTGTAGAAAATGGAGAAAGTGACTGCACTAATTATGACAAAATAAATGTTTTTTTCTAAAACTTTAGAAGTATCTTCTTTTGTTCTATAACCCTAGATTTTTGATACAACACTATCTTTTTTTAAAAAAATCATAATGTAACATGAGATCTACCCTCTTAACAATATTTTAAGTGTATGGCATAGTATTAACTATAGGCACAGTGTTGTATAGCAGATCCCCAGAAATTAACGCTTGTGTAACTGAAACTTTATAATGATCGACAGCACCTCCCATTTCTGCCTACCTCCAGCCCTGAGCAACCACTATTCTATGTTCTGCTTCTCTGACTTTGACTCTGCAGTTGACCCTTCAACGACTTGGGGCTTAGGGGCACTGACCCCCAGGCACAGTTGAAAATCTGCATACCTTTTATTCCTTAACTACTAATAGCCTACTTTTGAAAGAAAAACTGACTAGTAACATAAATGGTGGACTAACACATATTCTATATATGAATCATTTACTGTATTCTTATAATTAAGTAGGCTTGACGAAAGAACATGCTTTTTTTTTTTTCAAATTGTCACAAATCTCCAGAAAACTTTCGTACTAATAGCTTACTGTTGACTGGAAGATTTACCAATAACATAAATGGTCGATTGACACATAATCGGTATATGTATCGTACACTGTATTCTTTTTTTTTATTTTGGTATTATTAATGTACAATTACATGAGCAACATTATAGTTACTAGACTCCCCCAATTATCAAGTCCCCCCACATACCCCATTACAATCACTGTCCATCAGTGTAGTAAGATGCTATAGAATCACTACTTGTCTTCTCTGTGTTATACTGCCCTCCCCATATCCCCGCACCGTTACATTATGTGTGCTAATCGTAATGCCCCTTTTTTTCTCCCTTATACCTTCCTTCCCACCCATCTTCCCCAGTCCCTTTCCCTTTGGTAACTGTTAGTCCATTCTTGGGTTCTGTGAGTGTGAGTCTGCTGCTGTTTTGATCCTTCAGTTTTTTCTTTGTTCTTATACTCCACAGATGAGTGAAATCATTTGATACTTGTCTTTCTCCACCTGGCTTATTTCACTGAACCTAATACCCTCTAGCTCCATCCATGTTGTTGCAAATGGTAGGATTTGTTTTCTTCTTATGGCTGAATAATATTCCATTGTGTATATGTACCACCTCTTCTTTATCCATTCATCTACTGATGGACACTTAGGTTGATTCCATTTCTTGGATACTGTAAATACTACTGTAAGAAACATAGGGGTGCATATGTCTTTTTCAACCTGGGCTGCTGCATTCTTGGGGTAAATTCCTAAGAGTGGAATTCCTGGGTCAAATGGTATTTCTATTTTGAGTTTTTTGAGGAACCTCCATACTGCTTCCCACAATGGTTGAACTAATTTACATTCCCAGCAACACGGTAGGAGGGTTCCCCTTTCTCCACATTCTCGCCAACATTTGTTGTTGTTTGTCTTTTGGATGATGGCCATCCTAACTGGTGTGAGGTGATATGTCATTGTGATTTTAATTTTCATTTCTCTTATGATTAGCGATGTGGAGCATCTTTTCATGTGCCTGTTGGCCATCTGAATTTCTTCTTTGGAGAAGCATCTGTTCAGCTCCTCTGCCCATTTTTTAATTGGCCTATTTGCTTTTTGTTTGTTGAGGTATGGGAGCTCTTTATATAATTTGGATTTCAACCCCTTATCAGATATGTCATTTATGAATATATTCTTCCATACTGTAGGATGTCTTTTTGTTCTACAGATGTTGTCCCTTGCTGTACAGAAGCTTTTTAGTTTGATATAGTCACATTTGTTCATTTTCACTTTTGTTTCCCTTGCCCGAAGAGATATGTTCATGAAGAAGTTGCTCATGTTTATGTCCAAGACATTTTTGCCTATATTTTTTTCTAAGAGTTTTATGGTTTCATGATGTACATTCAGGTCTTTGATCCATTTTGAATTTACTTTTGTGTATGGGGTTAGAGAATAATCCAGTTTCATTCCCTTACATGTAGCTGTCCAGTTTTGCCAACACCAGTTGTTGAAGAGGCTGTCATTTCCCCATTGTATATCCATGGCTCTTTTATCGTGTATTAATTGACCATATATGCTTGGGTGTATATCTGGGATCTCTATTCTGTTCCACTGGTCTATGGGTCTGTTCTTGCGCCAGTACCAAATTGTCTTGATTACTGTAGCTTTGTAGTACTTAGGTAAGTTTTTGATTACCTATTCAATTTCTTTACTGGTAATTGGTTTATGCAGATTTTCTGTTTCTTCCTCAGTCAGCCTTGGAATGTTGTATTTTTCTAGAAAGTTGTCCATTTCTTCTAGGTTATCCAGTTTGTTGCTATATAATTTTTCACTGTATTCTCTCATAATTCTTTGTATTTCTGTGGTGTCTGTAGTGATTTTTCCTTTCTCATTTATGATTCTGTTTATGTGTGTAGACTCTTTTTTTCTTGATAAGTCTGGCTAGGGGTTTATCTATTTTGTTTATTTTCTCGAAGAACTAGCTCCAGCTTTCATTGATTCTTTCTACTGTTTTATTCTTCTCAATTTTATTTATTTCTGCTTTAATCTTTATTATGTCCCACCTTCTACTGACTTTGGGCCTCATTTGTTCTTCCTTTTCTAGTTTCATTAATTGTGAGTTTAGACTGTTCATTTGGGATTGTTCTTCTTTCCTCAGGTATTGCAATATATTTCCCTCTTAGCATGGCCTTTGCTGCGTCCTACAGATTTTCTGGTGTTGAATTATTGTTGTCATTTGTCTCCATATATTTGTTGATCTCTGTTTTTATTTAGTCATTGATCCATCGATTATTTAGGATCATGTTATTAAGCCTCCATGTGTTTGTGGGATTTTTCATTTTCTTTGAGTAATTTCTTTCTAGTTTTGTACCTTTGTGATCTGAAAAGCTGGTTGGTACAATTTAAATCTTTTTGAATTTACTGAGGTTCTTTTTGTGGCCTAGTATATGATCGACTCTTGAAAATATTGCATGAGCTCTTGAGAGGAATGTGTATCCTGTTGCTTTTGGATGGAGTTTTCTGTAGATATCCGTTAGGTCCATCTCTTCTAATACATAGTTCAGTGCATCTGTGTCTTTATTTAGTTTCTGTGTGGTTGGTCTGTCCTTTGGAGTGAGTAGTGTGTTGAAGTCTCCCAAAATGAATGCATTGCATTCTATTTCCCCCTTTAATTCTGTTAGTATTTGTTTCACATATGTAGGTGATCCTGTGTTGGGTACATAGATATTTATAATAGTTATATCCTGTTTTGGACTGACCCCTTTATCATTATGTAATGTCCTTCTTTGTCTCTTGTGACTTTCTTTGTTTTGAAGTCTATTTTGTCTGATACAAGTACTGCAAACTCCTGCTTTTTTCTCCCTTTTAGTTGCATGAAATGTCTTTTTCCATCCCTTCAGTTTCACTCTGTGTATGTCTTTGGGTTTGAAGTGAGTCTCTTGTAGGCAGCATATAGATGGGTCTTGTTTTTTATCCATTCAGTGACTCTGTGTCTTTTGATTGGTGCATTCAGACCATTTACATTTAGTGTGATTATTGATAGGTATGTATTTATTGCCATTGCAGACTTTAGATTCGTGGTTTCCAAAGGTTCATGGGTAATTCCCTTACTCTCTAACAGTCTAATTTAACTCACTTCGTATGCTATTACAAACACAACCTAAAGATTCTTTTATTTTTCTTCCCTTTTCTTCTCCCTCCATTCTTTGTATGTTATGAATCATATTCTGTACTCTTTGTCTATCCCTTGGGTGACAACTATTTAGCCTTAGGAATACTTCCATCTATAGGAGTCCCCCCAAAATGCACTGTAGAAGTGGTTTGTGGGAGGGGGGTAAATTCTCTCAGCTTTTGCTTATCTGAAAATTGTTTAATTCCTCCTTCAAATTTAAATGATAACCTTGCCGGGTAGAGTATTCTTGGTTCGAGGCCCTTCTGCTTCATTGCATTAAATACATCATGCAACTCCCTTCTGTCCTGTAAGGTTTCTGCTGAGAAGTCTGATGATAGCCTGATGGGCTTTCCTTTGTATATGATATTATTTCCTTCTCTGGCTTCTTTTAATAGTCTGTCCTTATCCTTGATCTTTGCCATTTTAATTACTATATGTCTTGGTGTTTTCTTTCTTGGGTCCCTTGTGTTGGGAGATCTGTGCACCTCCATGGCCTGAGAGACTATCTCCTCCCCCAGATTGGGGAAGTTTTCAGCAACTACCTCCTCAAAGACACTTTCTATCCCTTTTTCTCTCTCCTCTTCTTCTGGTACCCCCTATAATGTGAATATTGTTCTGTTTGTATTGGTCACACAGTTCTCTTAATATTCTTTCATTTTTAGAGATCTTTTTTTCTCTCTGTGCCTCAGCTTCTTTGTATTCCTCTTCTCTAATTTCTATTCCATTTACCATCTCTTCTTCTACATCTAATCTGCTTTTAAATCCTTCCATTGTATGTTTCATTTCAGATATGGAGTTTCTTAATGATTGAATCTCTGACTTATATTCTTTCCTGAGTTCTTGAATTTTTTCTGTATCTCCATAAGTATGTTTATGATTTTTATTTTGAACTGTCTTTCAGGAAGATGGGTGAGTTCTATTTCATTTGGCCCTTTTTCTTGGGTTTGTGAGATTTTGGTCTGAACAATGTTCTTTTGACATTTCATATTTCTGTGTAGTGACCTTTCATGCCCAGAAGCTGCAGTCTCTGAAGCTGCTCAGCCCCTGGAGAGAGGTTGGGTGTAGTAGGGGAGCAGATCTGGTTCCTGGTGGGAGGAAAGAGCTGTGTCCTTAATCCTGCCTGCAATACCTGTGTCCCATATGAGAGCCAGTGGGCCGAGCACATAGGTGTAAACCTCTGTGCTCTGCATCCCTAGCTGTTGTAGGCAGGGCCTCCCTCGGACTGGCCTGACACCAGTGCAGTGACTGCTGGTTTGCAAGCCAGTGCTGTCAGGCCAGGAAGAAGGCTCGGCAGGTTGCGTATCACAGTGGGGGGCCTCAGAGCTGAGTAGCCAGCTAATGGATGCAGTGCCTGAATCTCCTCAAAATTCCCAATCTGCTGGGCAGAGCATGCCCAGACAACCTTGTACCCCTATCCCTTCTCCTGCGCAGCAAGCTCCTTGTAAACCCCACCCCTTCAGCAGCCCTCTCACTGCTAGGAAGCCTGTCAGATCGCCCGCCTTTCCTTAGTCCCAGAGAGTCTGTCTGGAGATCCCATCCTCCACAAACGGCTGGAATCTGTTTCTCAAGCAGTCCGCCTGTCCCAGCTTCCCATCCTCCAGAGCACCACACAGTGTAGGTTTCTGCTCGCAAAGCAGACCTCCAGGGCTGGGTGTTTAGCAGTCCCAGGCTTCCACCACCTCCCCGCTTCATTTCTCTTCCCCCAGTCAGTGAGCTGGGTTGGGGAAAGGGCCTGGGTCCCACCAAATCAAGGCTTTCATATGTTACCCTGTTTTTTGAGGTCTGATCTGTTCATGAGGACTGTATGCAGTCTGGTGCAGCCTTCTTTCCTGTTGTTACTTTAGGGTTAGTTGTATTAACTATATTTTCTCACTATATGTGGTTTTGGGAGGCGTTCTCTGTCTCACTTCTCATGCTGCCATCTTGAATCTCTCTCCGTACACTGTATTCTTATAATAAAGTATGCTATAGAAAAGAGTTTTTTTTCAAATTGTTACAAATCTCCATAAACTTTCCAGCATATTTATTGAATAAACTTGCATATAAGTGGACTTGCACAGTTCAAACCCCTGTTCTTCTAGGTTTAACTGTATTAGACACCTCATATAAGCAGAATCATGCATTTCTTGTTTTTCTGCGATTGGTTTATTTCACTTAGCCTAATGTCCTGTAGGGTCTTCTGTGTTGTCACATATGTCAGGTTTTCCTTCTTTTTTTTTTTATTTAAGGCTGAATGATATTCTGTTGTATGTAGGTACCACATTTTCTTTATCCTTTCAGCCATTAATGGACATTTAATTTGTTTCCATATGTTGGCTATTGTCAACAACACTGCAGTGAACTTGAGTGTACAGATACCTCTTTGAGTTCCTGATTTCAGTTTTCTTTTGGATATCAACCCAGAAGTGATATTGCTGGATCATATAGGAGTTCCATTTTTAACATGTTGGGGAACCCCCATACTGTTTTCCATAATGGCAGCACCAATTTACATTCCCTTCAGTAGTGCACAAGGGTTTCCCTTTCTCTGCATCCTTGCCATCACTTATTATCTCTTATCTTTTTTAATGATGCCTATTCTAACATGGGTGAACTAATATCTCATTGTGGTTTTGATATGCATTTCTCTCATAATTAGTGATGTTGAGTATCTTGTCATGTAGCTGTTATCCATTTGTATGAGTTGTTTAGAGAAATGTCTATTGCAGTCCTTTGACCATTTTTTAGATTAGTTTTTCCTAATGAGTTGGAGGCGTTCCTCAGATGTTTTAGATATTAACCTTTTATCAGCTATATGGTTTGCAAATATTTTCTCCTATTCTGTACGTTGCCATTTCCTTCTGTTAATTGTTCCCTTTGCTATACAGAAACTTTTTAGATTAATGTAGTACCTTTCTCTATTTTTGCTTTTGTTGCTTGTTTATTTTTATTGAGGTATAGTTGATACACAATATTATATTGGTTTCAAGTATACAACACAGTGGTTCAGCAGTTACCCACATTATCAAATCCTCAACCCTCTCTAGTGAGGTTACTATCGTCAGCATAGGAAGATGTTACAGAACCATTGGCTGTATTCTCCATGCTGTACTACCATCCCTGTGACCAATTTATATTATGCTTGAGAATTTTTGTGTCCCTTTATCCCCCTTACCCACCTCAAACTCTCCTCCATGATAACTACCAGTCACTTCTCAGTGTTTGTGACTGGCTATTTTATTCATTTTGTTTTGTTTTGTTCTTATATTCCACAAATAAGTGAAATCATATGTATTTGTTTTTCTGTGCCTGGCTTATTTCACCTAACATATTACCCTCTAGGTCCATCATGTTGTTTCACATCACGGGATTTCTTTCTATTTTATGGCTGAATAACATTTCATTCTGTATATATAGCACATCTTTTTTATCCATTCATCTATTGATGGATGTTTTGGTACCAGGAAATCATTTCAATACCAGTGTTATGAACCCTTTCCCCTATGTTTTCTTCTAGAAGTGCTTTGGTTTCAGTTTTTCATTGAAGTTTTTAATCTATTTTGAGTTGACTTTTATGTATGGTGTAAGATAAGAGTCTAATTTTGTTCTTTTGCATGTGGATATCCAGTTTTCCCAACACCATATTTTGAAGTTTTTCCTTTCTCTATTGTGTGTTCTTGGCACCTTTTCAGAGATCAGTTGACCATATGTATGTGGGCTTATTTCTGGGTTCTCTATTCTATTCTGTTAGTCTGTATGCATTTCCACTTTAGCTTTGTAGTATGTTTTGAAACCAGAAAGTTGATACGTTGAGCTTTGTTCTTCTTTCTAAAGATTGTTTCTGCTCTTCATGGTGATCTGTGGTTCTACATGAATTTTATATTTGTTTTTTCTATTTCTGTAAAAAAATGCTGTTGGGATTTTTACAGGCATTAAATTAATTTGGTAATCATTTGGCACAACATTGTCTTACTCATTCACTAATTCAATAAATAGTTTTGAAACCTGCTATATACCACAAAAGTGTTGGAAAGTAGGTATTGGAGAAAAACAAGAGCATGTTTTGTGGCTTCATGGAACTTACAGGAAGGTAGTAAACATATAATATCTAAGTTATATTATCACAGATTATGATCACTTAGAAAACATTATTTGAGGGAGATAGCATTGAGCCAAACCTGCAGGATGCACAGGTGCCAGCTGTATAATGAGCTGGAGGAAGAACCTTAAGATCAGAATGAAACACAAATGCCTCAAGGTGAAGAAGTGCTTGTTGTGTGCAAGAGATGAAAAGGAGTCCAGGAAGGCTGGAAACTAGCAAATCATGGGAAGATTAGGATAAAATTGAGGGTGAAGTTCATGAAGGTGGCCCCCAGAAGCTCCGGTAATTTTGTGCTTTATTTTAAAAACAACTGAATTTTTTAAAAGAATTTCAAGTGAGGAAATTAAGAAATGTGATTCATATTATTGAAAGATCTAACTAGTATGTTAGCCTCTAGCTGGTTTGTCAGGAACACATGGAGGA
>JAVSCE010012377.1:0-35180 GCA_032199065.1 Smutsia gigantea | reverse complement strand
ACCTAGCAACAACTTTCTAATCTTGTTACTATGAGTTTGGCTTTTTTTAGGTTCCTCATGTGAGTGAGATCATACAATGTTTGTCCTTCTTTGTCTGACTTACTTCGTTTAGCATAATACCCTCTATCCATGTTGTTGTAACTGACAGGATTTCCTTCTTTCTCATGGCTAAAAAATATTTGTGCGTGCGTGTGTGTGTGTGTGTGTGTGTGTGTGTGTGTGTGTGTATCTCACACCTGCTTTATCCCTTTCACCTGTAGACAGACACGTAGTTTTCCATGTCATGCCTAGTGTGAATTAATGCTACAGTGAACATGGGAGGGCAGATACCTCTGTGAGATCCTGATTTCCTTTCCTTTCCTTGGAATATATACCTAGAAGTGAGATTGCTGAATCCTTTGATAGTTTTATTTTTAATCTTTTGAGGAATGTCCATACTGTTTTCCATAATGGCTCTACTAATTCCCATTCCCACCAAAAGTCTGTGATCTTTATTATTTCATTCTTTCTGCTAACTCTGGTCTTAGTTTATTCTTATTTTTCTAGTTCCTTGAGGTGTAAAGTTAGGTTGTTTGTTTGAGATCTTTCTTTTCTTAACATAGGTGTTTAACACTAGAAACTTCATCTTAAAACAGTTTTGCTGCATCCCATAAGCTTTGATATGTTGTATTCCATTTTTGTTTCAATATTTTTTTTGTTTCCCTTTTGATTTCTTCTTGGATCCATTGGTTGTTCAGGAGTTTGTTTACTTTCCACATATTTCTGAATTTTCCAGTTTTCCTCTTGTTACTGATTTCTACTTTCATACCATTGTGGTTGGAAAAGATACTTGGTATGAATTCGGTCTTCTTAAATTTGTTAAAACTTGTTTTGTTACCTTATGATCTCTCTATCCTGTAGAATGTTCTGTGTATACATGAAAAGAATGTGTATTCTGCTGCCATTGATTGGTTGGAACGTTCTGTATGTCTGTAGGCCCTTTTGTCTAAAGTAGAGTTCAAGTCCAATGTTTCCTTACTGATTACTGATTAGATGATCTATCCACTGTTGAAAGTGAGACATTGGAGGTCCCTACTGTTATTATATTGTTATCTATTTCTCCCTTCAGATTATTTACGTCCTATATTTGAGTGCACTGATGTTGGGTACATAACGTATTTGTGATTGTTATATCTTTTTAGTGAATTGACCTTATATTACTATATAATGGCCTTTTTCATCTCTTGTTATACCTTCCAAGTTAAAGTCTATTTTGTGTGATAGAAGTATAGCTATACCTGGTTTCGGTTTCCACTTAATAAATATCTTTTTTCTTCCCTTTACTCTGAGCTTATGTGTGTCCCTGAGGCTGAACTGACTCTCCTGTAGGTAGTTTACAGTTGGTTCTTTCTTTTTTTTTTAATACATTCAGCTACTCTGTGTCTTTTGATTGGAGAATTTAGTCCATTTACATTTTAAATATTTATTGATAAGCAAAAACTTACTAATGCCAGCTTTTGTTTTCTGGCTGTTTTGTAGTTGCCATGTTCCTTTCTTCCTCTCTTTTTGTCTTCTTTTATGCATTGATGGTTTTCCTTAGTAGTATACTTTGATTCCGTTCTCTTTGTCTTTTGTGCACCCAGTGAAGGTTTTTGCTTTGTGGTTACCATGAGGCTTACACAAAACATCTTAGGGATGTAACTGTCTGTTTTATGCTAACAACTTAATTTACATACAAAGCTCTGTTTTGTGCTAACAACTTAAGTCACATACAAAAGCTCTACCCTTTTAATTCCCCTCTCCTTTTGTCTTTAATGTCATAATTTACCTCGTTTTACATTGTGTATTCATTAATAAATTAGCAAAGCTGTAGTTATTTTAGTTTTTTCTTCTAGCCTTTATAGTCAGGTTAAGTGGCTAATACACTATCATGTTACAGTGTTGAGCATTCTAAATTTGTGTAATTACCTTTACCACTCTGTTGTATATTTTCATGTTTTCATGTGACTAACTAATATCCTTTCATTTCAGCTTGAAGAATTCCTTTCAGCTTTTCCATCAGGCTGGTATAGCAGTGGTGAACACCTTCACCTTTTATTGGCTAGGAAAGTCTTTATTTCTACTTCATTTCTGAAGGACAGCTTTTTCAGACAGGGGACCATTGGTTGGCAGATTTTTTTCTCTCAACACTCTGAATATAGTATCCTACTCTCTCCTGGCCTGTAAGGTTTCTGCTGAGAATTCCACTGATAGCATTATTGGAGTTCCCTTATAAATTACAGGCTTCTTTTCTCTTGTTGCTTTTTTTTTTTGCCCATTTTTTTTAAATAATTTATTTTGGATCATTAATCTACAATTACATGTGCAATATTATGATTATTAAACTACCCCCTTCATCAAGTCCCCCCCACCAACCCCATTACAGTCACTGTCCATCAGCGTAGTGAGATGCTATAGAGTCACTACTTGTCTTCTCTGAGTTGTACAGCCCTCCCCGTGCCCCCCCAACATTACATCTGCTAATCGTAATGCCCCTTTTTCCCTCTTATCCCTCCCTTCCCACCCATCATCCCCAGTCCCTTTCCCTTTGGTAACTATTAGTCCGTTCTTGGGTTCTGTGAGTCTGCTGCTGTTTTGTTCCTTCAGTTTTTTGCTTTGTTCTTATACTCCACATATGAGTGAAATCATTTGGTACTTGTCTTTTTTGGCTTGGCTTATTTCACTGAGCATAATACCCTTGAGCTCCATCTGTGTTGTTGCAAATGGTAGGATTTGTTTTCTTCTTATGGCTGAATAATATTCCATTGTGTATATGTACCACCTCTTCTTTATCCATTCATCTACTGATGGACACTTAGGTTGCTTCCATTTCTTGGCTATTGTAAATAGTGCTGCAATAAACATAGGGGTGCATCTATCTTTTTCAAACTGGGCTGCTGTGTTCTTAGGGTAAATTACTAGGAGTGGAATTCCTGGGTCAAATGGTATTTCTATTTTGAGTTTTTTGAGGAACCTCCATAATGCTTTCCACAATGGTTGAACTAATTTGCATTCCCACCAGCAGAGTAGGAGGGTTCCTTTTTTCCACATTCTCGCCAACATTTGTTGTTGTTTGTGTTTTGGATGTTGGCTATCCTCACTGGTGTGAGGTGGTATCTCATTGTGGTTTTAATCTGCATTTCTCTGATGATTAGCGATGTGGAGCATCTTTTCATGTGCCTGTTGGCCATCTGAATTTCTTCTTTGGAGAAGTGTCTATTCATATCCTCTTCCCATTTCTTAATTGGATTATTTGCTCTTTGTTTGTTGAGGTGAGTGAGTTCTTTATATATTTTGGATGTCAACCCTTTATCAGATACATTTTTTATGAATATATTCTCCCATACTGTAGGATGTCTTTTTGTTCTACTGATGGTGTCCTTTGCTGTACAGAAGCTTTGCAGCTTGATATAGTCCCACTTGTTCATTTTTGCTTTTGTTTCCCTTGCCCGGGGAGATATGTTCATGAAGAAGTTGCTCATGTTTATGTCCAAGAGATTTTTGCCTATGTTTTTTTCTAAGAGTTTTATGGTTTCATGACTTACATTCAGGGCTTTGATCCACCTTGAGTTTACCTTTGTGTATGGGGCTAGACAGTAGTCCAGTTTCATTCTCTTACATGTAGCTGTCCAGTTTTTCCAACACCAGCTGCTGAAGAGGCTGTCATCTCCCCATTGTATATCCAAGGCTCCTTTATCAAATATTAATTGACTGTATATGTTTGGGTTAATGTTTGGATTTTCTATTCTGTTCCACTGGTCTGTGGGTCTGTTTTGTGCCAATACCAAATTGTCTTGATTACTGTGGCTTTGTAGTAGAGCTTGAAGTCAGGGAGCGTAATTCCCCCTGTTTTATTCCTCCTTCTCAGGATTGCTTTGGCTATTTGGGGTCTTTTGTGGTGCCATACGAATTTTAGAATTATTTGTTCGAGTTCACTGAAGAAAGCTGTTGGTAGTTTGATAGGGATTGCGTTGAATCTGTAGATTGCTTTGGGTAATATAGCCATTTTGACAATATTTATTCTTCCTAGCCAAGAGCATGGGATGCATTTCCACTTGTTAGTGTCCTTTTTAATTTCTCTTAGGAATGTCTTGTAGTTTTCAGAGTACAGGTCTTTCACTTCCTTCGTTAGGTTTATTCCTATGTATTTTATTCTTTTTGATGCTATTGTGAATGGAATTGTTTTTCTGATTTCTCTTTCTGTTAGTTCATCATTAGTGTATAGGAAAGCAACAGATTTCTGTGTGTTAATTTTGTAACCTGCAACTTCACTGAATTCAGATATTAGTTCTAGTAGTTTGGGAGTGGAGTCTTTAGGGTTTTTTATGTACAATATCGTGTCATCTGTAAATAGTGACAATTTGACTTCTTCTTTACCAATCTGGGTGCCTTGTATGTCTTTGTTTTGTCTGTTTGCCATGGCTAGGACCTCCAATTCTATGTTGAATAACAGTGGAGAGAGTGGGCATCCCTGTCTTGTTCCCGATCTTAGATGAAAAGCTTTTAGCTTCTCGCCGTTCAGTATGATGTTAGCTGTGGGTTTGTCATATATGGCCTTTATGATATCGAGGTACTTGCCCTCTATACCCATTTTGTTGAGAGTTTTAATCATGAATGGATACTGAATTTTGTCAAATGCTTTTTCAGCATCTATGGAGATGATCATGTGGTTTTTGTCCTTCTTTTTGTTGATGTGGTGGATGATGTTGATGGATTTTCGAATGTTGTACCATCCTTGCATCCCTGGGATGAATCCCACTTGATCATGGTGTATGATCCTCTTGATGTATTTTTTAATTCGGTTTGCTAATATTTTGTTGAGTATTTTTGCATCCATGTTCATCAGGGATATTGGTCTGTAATTTTCTTTTTTGGTGAGGTCTTTGCCAGGTTTTGGTATTAGAGTGATGCTGGCTTCATAGAATGAGTTTGGAAGTGTTCTCTCCTCTTCTATTTTTTTGGAAAACTTTAAGGAGAATGGGTGTTATTTCTTCTCTATATGTCTGGTAGAATTCAGAGGTGAATCCATCTGGTCTGGGGGTTTTGTTCTTGGCTAGTTTTTTGATTACCACTTCAATTTCATTGCTGGTGATTGGTCTGTTTAGTTTTTCTGTTTCTTGTTTGGTCAGTTTGGAAGGTTGTATTTTTCTAAGAAGTTGTCCATTTCTTCTAGGTTTTCCTGCTTGCTAGCATATAGATTCTCATAGTATTCTCTTATAATTCTTTGTATTTCTGTGGGATCCGTCGTGATTTTTCGTTTCTCATTTCTGATTGTGTTTATGTGTGTAGATTCTCTTTTTCTCTTAATGAGTCTGGCTAGGGGTTTATCTATTTTGTTTATTTTTTCAAAGAACCAGCTCTTGGTTTCATTGATTTTTTCTATTGTTTTATTCTTCTCAATTTTATTTATTTCTTCTCTGATCTTTATTATGTCCCTCCTTCTGGTGACTTTGGGCCTCATTTGTTCTTCTTTTTCCAATTTCAGTAATTGTGTCTTTAGACTATTCATTTGGGAATGTTCTTCCTTCTTTAAATAGGCCTGGATTGCAATATACTTTCCTCTTAGAACTGCCTTTGCTGCGTCCCACAGAAGTTGTGGCTTTGTGTTGTTGTTGTCATTAGTCTCCATATATTCTTTGATTTCTGTTTTGATTTGGTCATTAACCCATTGATTAATTAGGAGAATGTTGTTAAGTCTCCATGTATTTGTGAGCCTTTTTGTTTTCTTTCTAAAATTTATTTCTAGTTTTATACCTTTGTGATCTGAGAAGTTGGTTGGTAGAATTTCAATATTTTTGAAATTACTGAGGTTCTTTTTGTGGCCTAGTATGTGGTCTATTCTGGAAAATGTTCCATGTGCACTTGAGAAGAATGTGTATCCTGTTGCTTTTGGGTGTAGAGTTCTGTACATGTCTGTTAGGTCCATCTGTTCTAGTGTGTTGTTCAGTGCCTCTGTGTCTTTACTTATTTTCTGTCTGGTTGATCTGTCCTTTGGAGTGAGTGGTGTGTTGAAGTCACCTAAGATGAATGCATTGCTGTCTATTTCCTCCTTTAATTCTGTTAGTATTTGTTTCACAAATGCCAGCGCCCCTGTGTTGGGTGCATATATATTTTAAATGGTTATATCCTCTTGTTGGATTGACCCCTTTATCATTATGTAATGTCCTTCTTTATCTTTTGCTACTTTCTTCGTTTTGAAGTCTATTTTGTCTGATACAAGTACTGCAACACCTGCTTTTTTCTCCTTGTTATTTGCATGAAATATCTTTTTCCATCCCTTCACTTTTAGTCTGGGGATATCTTTGCGTTTAAGGTGAGTTTCTTGTAGGCAGCATATAGATGGGTCTTGCTTTTTTATCCATTCTGTTACTCTGTGTCTTTTGATTGGTGCATTCAGTCCATTTACGTTTAGGGTGATTATCAAAAGATATGTACTTATTGCCATTGCTGGCTTTAGATTCGTGGTTACCAAAGGTTCAAGGGTTGCTTCTTTACTATCTAACAATCTAACTTAACTTTATTAAGTTATTGTAAACACAGTCTGATGTTTCTTTATTTCTCTCCCTTCTTATTCTCCCTCCTCCATTCTTTAGATACTAGGTGTTTTATTCTTTGCCTTTAGTTAGTGTTTGGATGGTCTGCTTTCTTTGCTATGATTTTATTTTCTCTGGTGACAGCTTTTTAGCCTTAGGAATGCTTCCCTCTAGAGCAGTTCCTTTAAGATGTCCTGTAGAGGTGGTTTATGGGAGGCAAATTCTCTCAGCTTTTGCTTCTCTGGAAATTGTTTAATCCCTCCATCATATTTAAATGATAATCATGCTGGATATGGTATTCTTGGTTCAAGGCCCTTCTGTTTCATTGTGTTAAATATATCATGCCATTCTCTTCTAGCCTCTAAGGTTTCTGTTTAGAAGTCTGATGGGTTTTCCTTTGAAGGTGATCTTTTTTCTTTCTCTCGCTGCCTTTAATACTCTGTCCTTATCTTTGATCTTTGCCCTTTTAATTATTATGTGTCTTGGTGTTGTCTTCCTGGGGTCCCTTTTGTTGGCAGATCTGTGGGCTTCCATGGACTGCGAGACTATTTCCTTCCCCAGCATGGGGAAGTTTTCAGCAATTATTTCTTCAAAGACACTTTCTATCCCTTTTCCTCTCTCTTCTTCCTCTGGTATTCCTATAATGCGAATATTGTTCCGTTTGGATTGGTCACACAGTTCTCTTAATATTTTTTCATTCCTAGAGATCCTTTTATCTCTCTGTGCCTCAGCTGCTCTGTGTTCCTGTTCTCTGATTTCTATTGCATTAACAGTCTCTTGCATCTCGTCCAGTCTGCTGCTGAGCCCGTCGATGGCTTTTCTCATTTCTGCATTAACTTTCCTGACTTCCCTCACTTCCTCCCTTAGTTCTTGCATATTTCTCTGTAGATCCATCAGCATGGTTATGACTTTTATTCTGAATTCTTTTTCAGGAAGATGCTGCATTTCCATCCCTTCAGGTTCCTTCTCAGAGGGTGTTTGGGTCTTGATTTTTGTCTGTATCATGTTCTTCTGTCTTGTCATGTTGATAGGAGTGGTCGCTGGTAGGTGCCACGTATGTCAGCTGGGCTCTTTAAAAAAAAACCACCAAAAAAACAAGCAAGCCAAAAAAAGAAGGAAGAGAAAGAAAAGAGATAAAGAGGAAAGAAAGAAATGAAAGAAAAGGAAGGTGAAAAAGGAAAAAGAAAAAGGGGGGGCAAGAAATAGAACAAACAAGCAAAAAAAAAAAAGCCCACCTGGAGTGGATTCTCTAAGCATGCTGTAGGTGTCGCTGTTGCTCCACTAATCCACAGTCACGGCCACGCAGGTTTTTGGCCGGGTTGGGAATGAATGGGAGGCTATTGTTTTCTGCAGAAAGTTCCAGCATGTCTGCTCCCTTCCCTCTGTCACCAGCAACAGGGACTGAAGTTCCCCAGGACTTCCAGCCTGCAGGGCTGAGCTCGCCGGGGCGATGGTGCTCCCTCACTGGGCCCCTCGCCTCTCCGAGACTGCTGCAAATGGCGCGCGCTTTTCTCTTGTCCCTGGGCACTGGCTGCACGGTCCCGGCGCCTTCCCGGCTCTAAACCTGCACCTTCTGCCTCTCCAATGATGGATGCACCGCGCGATGTGTGTCAGCACTCCCAGCGCAGTCCACCGGGGCTGGTTATTTCGTGGATCTGCTCTTCCACTCCGTCCCGGCTCCGAATCCTCTCCTCCCGCCGGCGCGCTGGTGTGGGGGTGTGCTCGGGTCCTGCCGGGTCGCAGCTCCGCATCTTACCCGCCTCTTGGGGTGCCAAGTCCTCTTGGGTGTAGCTGCACGCTGTACGCTTTCTTGTGTATTCTGGTCTTTCTTTTATGAGTGGTTGTATTTGCTGTATTTTTGTAGATAAATATAGTGTTGGGAGGAGATTTCTGCCGCCCTGCTCACACCGCCATCTTCCCGGAAGTCGTTTTTCTCTCTTGTTGCTTTTAAGATTCTCCCTTTGTCTTGATTTTAACACTTTTATTATAATGTGTTTTGGAGAAGATCTCTTTGAATTAGTTTAGGGACCTATGCTATATATTCAGAAGTTCAATAAACATTTTTACCAGAATACCACACAGCTATCTTGTATTTTGCATGTTTAAAATTTGTCTAAATGGGTGCTTTGACCTACATTCCATATGAAAGGTCCACCATCCACCCAGCTACCCAAGCTGTGACCTTGAGAACTTGCTACTTCTTTTCCCTCACACTTCACGCACTCTTAATCACAAATCATCTTCTAGTCTAACTCCTAAAAATCTTCCTAATCCACTTTCTTATTTTCATCTTCATTTCTTATGTCATCACCATCACTTCAGTTCAGCTCTTGTTATCTTTGGTCTGTTGGATTGCCTCCTAACTTGTATTCCCATCTCTAATTTCATTATTTTATAATTCATCCCCTAAATTCTGAAATATAGAAATATTCATAGTACTTTGGCTTAAAACCCAACAGTTGCTTATCACTACCTTCAAGGTCATGGATTGATAGGTTATCCACAGTTTGACACTAAACTGTCGAGCCAGGTTCTTTTAAGCATCCCTCCCACCCATTTCCTCTAGTTACCCTTTGTGACTGAGTCACGTGATGTTGCACATGGGCTCTTCTGCCTGTACTTTAAATATATCTTTCATGTCTGCAGTGCTTTCTTTTCTTGGTCTGCCTAGAAGCTACCTGTTTTTCCTCTAAACATCTACTTAAATATCAACTCTGTAAAGTGGCCATTTTCAAATTAGAATATTACCTCTTGTGTATGCCTTGGGACTCAGAACCTTTCATAAATCCTATGATCGCACCAATCATAGTATATTGTAAATATTTGATTATGTCAGCTATGTAAATTGATATTCACCTTGAGATCAGTGATTAATTACAGAATATATGGTAAAGTTTAGTAACTTTATGAATGATACAGAGCTTAATTTACCTTTTAATGGAAACGTTGAATTGGAAAATAGTAAAGCTTTAACACTGCAAGGTAAGTGTACACAAATGAGAGTTTAGAGAAAACATGCTTTCTCTATGCAATACATATATAAGGTTGTTTCACAGTAATATGGTTAGCAAAACGTATCTAAAATACCTGACAGTCACCAAATAATACTAAATGTCTCAACATTTTAAGTACTAAGTGAAGAACATCATATCTTAAAAAAAAGACATTTTATTGTACATACATAAGACAGCAAATTCTAATTTGCCAAGACTAATGGATTTTTAAATCTAGATTTGAATCACATAACATGTTTTGAAGAAGGGGCCCAAAGAGCTTACAAAATTTAAAACTTGTGTCTGGAGTAGAAAACCCCGTGTGGTACTGTTGTTGCTGCTTTGTCACTGAGCCAGCTGGGCCTGGGACCCTGAGGAAGAACACTATACTCAAAGCTAACAAAAAAAGGCTTCCCATACCTTTAAAATATTTTTAAAGACATTTTCATCATTATTTGACATAAATACTAGAAATTCTTTGAGCTTTCTTTTTATCTTGTAACTGAACGGTGCTTTCCTAAAATAAAACAAAAGTAAATGAAATCTGTCCTCATTTGGTTTCCATTGGTTATTGAAAGTTCCCACAGGTAGTCTCTGTTGAATAGTTCATTGTGAGCATCTTTAGTAGTAGTCACCTATTTTTCTTGGCTGCTTCAGGAAAAGGAACCAAGCTAAAGGAGAATCCCTAGCCTCAATCATGCAAAGTGTGGAAGAGAATATAGGACTGAGTCAGGAGTCTCTGTAAGCAAGGGGAATATGGCCCTGAGAATTGTCCCTAAAGAGATAATATTAATGTGGGTTCACAACTATGTGACTATGGAAGGGTTGAATAATTGAGAACGAGTGTCACAGAGTCATGCCATACAGAGGGGAAGGTAGTGAAGTTATTACTTACTGCAATATCCCTGCCTTAGAGCTGCAAGATCCTGACAAATTAATGTGTCAAAAACAGTAAAAGTGACATCATAATGACGATAGGATCTGTTTTATTTCTGCAACACTTGCATTTTTCTCTTTCTTGCTAATTCATATGAATTCAAACTTAAAGAAAAATCATCATATACTTACTGAACAACTATTCTATGCAAAGTTCTAAGTGAATTCTCCTCTATCTAAACTAAGTATTTGTTTGGTCATAATGGAAAAATGTATAACTAAACTTAAAAATTGGTTAGGTTTTTAGTTTTTCAGTATTTAAATTTCTTAGTATTCCCTCATGTTTTATTTAACATATTCTTAACACTCTTAATTATAACCTATTCTGGTTATTCTGCTCCTGAACTGAATATCCCATTTTTTAAATTGCTCAGTCCTCTGAAAACAATCTAATTTTGCTTCTATATTGGAAAAATATTGTTAATATTGAGGATAAGTCTGTGTATTCTAAATTGGAACTAAGTAGAAGTAATAGCACTGTATAGGAAGTATAATATCATATGAGAGTCTGTGTTTTCATGAAATTACTTAAAAAGAGAACCATGGAAAACATTTTTATAAATATAGGAAGCCTATTTACCTACTGCCATAAATCTGTGAAAGAGGAATATTGTCAGGATCTCTTCGTGGATTTGTTCAGATTGGGGGGGTGTATTATGGCATATGGATGTATCCATGCACGTACACAGCAGCACACACACATATACACACAAATACATGAACATGGAATAACTTTTAATTAGCATTTTCCACTTACTCAGTTTCCAAAATAAACAGATACTGAAAATGTGCTTCCTTACAAGGTCTTCGAGTCACAAAATCGAAGGGTTGGAAAATATCCAACTTGCCTTAATAAATGTCCTCAAAAGCATTATCATGATTCAAACCTGTGGGCAGAGGCTGACAGCTCCCCTCCGCAGGCCTTTTGTGTGCCGTAGCACTTCTGCTGGAGTTGTTGTGGACAGGGCCACCCTCTGCCTGTTGGGTAGCAATGGAGGTTGCTGCTGCGCCAGTTGGGAGATGGAGCAGATGCTCGGGAGCACCACAGTGGGGCTGAGACGCCAGCAAGGGAGATGGAGTGTTTTGAATTGGTTCCCACAGACCCCTCACTAGTTGGGCTGAGAGGGGACTGAGAGAGCTGGGAATGTCTCCCTCTGCCTTCCAGGCAGCAACATCTGACTGCTGCTGGGCTACACAGGCTGGGCTCCTCGGTGGGTGCATAGGGAAGGACACCACCAGCATGGGGGATGAGTGTTTGGGGCTGGCTCCCTTGAGCCCCCAGCAGCTGGGCTGAGAGAGGACCGGGGAAGTGTCGTTCACCTGGCACACTCTGGCGTATGTCCTCTGGCACACTTTGCACTGCTGGCAAGTCCTTCAAACTACCACCTCGGTGTTGGGTCTCAGCAAGCCAGATGGAGTGTGCCCAATGGAGTGTGCCTGTTTTCCACAAGTAGCCAGAGTCTCAGCCTCCCAGAGTGCTCCAACTCTCCCTGGTGTCCAGCCCTGTTAATCACCAAAGCCCAGTGTAATGTGGACTTGTGTTCCCTGAGCAGATGTCCAAGGACAGGTGTGCAGAGTTCTGAGAGTCTATCCATTCCCTGCTCTGCTCCTCTCCTCCTGCCTGTGGGCTGGGTCCTGCTTGATCGTGGCTCTGACACGTTACCCTTCTCTGTGTGGTCCTCTCTTGTTCCCCAGGTGTAACTGGTCTGTTCTGCAGCCTTCAGGTCATTTTCAGGGGTCGTTGTTTTTGTTGAAGTTGGTGCTTCCTTGGTGTGTAAGTGGGAGGTTTCCACCTTGCCTTCCTACTCCACCATCTTTTCCATTCTTCTCGTTATTTCTTGTCTTGTTGATATTAGCCACTCTGGTGTGAGGTGATAATGCACTGTAATTTTGATTTGCATTTCTGTGATAATTAGTGATGTGGTGCATATTTCCGTGTGTCTGCTGGTCATCTCTGTGTCTTCTTTGGAAAAATGTCTACTCAGATACTCTGCCCATTTTTTAATCAGATGATTTGAATTTTTGGTATTGAGTTGTATGAATTCTTCATATATTTTGATATTAGCCCCTTATTAGATATGTCATTTATAAATACATTGTCCCATATCATAGTTTGCCTTTTCATTTTGTTGATGGTTTCCTTTGCTGTAAAAGTCTATATTTATACCAGTGCTTTGAGATGCCACCTTTATCATATACTAAATTGTCATGGGTACTTGAGTATATATCTAGAGTTTTTATTTTATTCCACACATCTTCTGTCTATTCATATATAAATCTCACAGTTTTATTGAAGCTTTTTAGTATGTTTTAATTAGTTGGTAAAGCTAGCCACTCTTGGTAAGGGCTCCACCCTCATAGCATTATTTTTTTCCTTTTCATTGTTTTCCCAGTTATTTTTGTATGTTGATTTTTTAATGTAAACTATGTGTAAGTAGTCTAACTCCATGAAATAGCTTATTGGTATTCTTACTGTGATTTTTTATAATTTCACTTCGAAGAAATTGCCATCTTTATAATGCTGAGTCATCCTGTCCAATAATCAAGGTTATGTTTTCATTTGTTTAAGTCTAGCTTTGTCTTTCATGAATGTTTTAAATTTTTCTTCTTACAGATTTGAACCTTTCTTTTTAAAATTATTTCTACATATTTAATCTTTGTTTTCATTGTGTTTTTTTTCTGACCATTATATCCTCTGTTTATTGTGTATAGAAGGAAGGCTATTGAATTTTGCATGTGTATTTTGTGTATAAATTATGCAAGAATTGATTTTGCATGTAAATTATACATTATGAAGTAGTATACTTTACTGAACTATTTTATTTTTTGACTTAGTTTTTGTCATTGATTTTCTGGGATTTCCAGTGATGCTGTTATATCAACTTCAAATAGAGCTTTACTTTTTAAAAAATCTGTTATGCCATTAATTAATTTCTCTTGTATGATTTCATTGGCTAATACCTCTGGCATAGTGCTGAACAGTGTCTGAATAGATAGTGGGCACCCTTGCCTTTTTGTTGATCGTGATGGGATATGCCTTTAGTGTAAACACATTAAATAGGATTCTTACCTATTTTTATATTCCTCACTAAATAAGATATTGGCCTTAGGAAAAAAGAGATACATATTTCATCAAATTAAGAAAGTGTCTCTAAATTCCTATTTCTTGACTATTTTTATTGTGAATGGGTGTTGAATTTTGTCAGAGGCTTTTTCAGCATCTTTGGAGACAAGCATATGGTTTCATTAGTGTATCTCAATACATTAATATGATGTGTGTGATTATTGGAGAGATATCTAACATTCCTGGAAGAAATCCACCTTAGTCACTATATTATTTTCTTAATGTGTAGTTGTATTCTCTTTATTTATATTTCACTTAGTATTGTATCACTGTTCATGAGTGATATTGGTGTATAGTTTTCTTTCTTTGTATGGCACTACTTGATTTATATAGCAATTTTTTCCCTTGCTTTGTAAGAGGACTTGGGAAGTTTTTTTCCTTTTTATATAGAGCATGAGACAACCTCGTCTTGGAAGGTTTGTTAGAATTCCCCTGTGAAACCATCTGGGTCTGCCTCCTTTTTGTTAAGTAGTTCCTTAACAACTTATTTTAGTTCTTTTGTAGAAATGGGTCTCGTTAAACTTTGTAAATCAAATGGGAACAATTTTGGTAGTCTGTGTTTATCTAGGAATTTACTCATTTCATGTAGATTTTCAGCTTCATGGAGGGCTGCGAATCTTCATCACTCCTTTATGGTAAACCCACAGCCATGAAATTCTGTTCTCCACAACTGATCTCACCATAGTAACCCTCTGGCTAATGTCACATAGCATGACATTATTGTGATAGCTGTTTGTGGCTGTGATAATGAAGGGAAGGCATGTAATAGCTTTCAAATGTGTCTGGCACACATTTGTCAGTATTTGTCTTAATGTGAGTAATAATTACAAGGGTTTTTGTATTCTGTATTTGTGTCCCCATAGTAATATAATACTTAAAATGCAGTAGCAAACATTCAAGTAAGAAAAGTTGCCATTAGAAGACAAAGATGAGAATTTCCTGTGATCAAATTAACCTTCAAGGTAATGAAGCTCCAGGATAATTTAACCTGTCATAAGTACTCAAGAAATTCTGATGTTATCTCTCTCACTCCTTCTCACCCTACACATTCACCAAACACTGTAATACATAGGATATCAGATAAACCAGTTCCACCATGTCTTATATTTGTGTAAAAATTATACATTATCTAACACTCAAACTCCACCTCAAATATCCTTCTATAAAAGGAGATAGCATCACCAAGTAGCATCATTTAGTAAAAAGAATATTTATTTAGTTGTCCAGCTAGATGATATTTGTAAATAAGCACCCATGGCCGGAAGCAACTCTGTATCTTAATTTCTGGTACATAAACATCCCACTCTTAAGTAAATGTGCTTAATTCTAGAAAACCTGGGTGCTAAATAAGTCTGGGCACATCACTGTAAAATTTTTATTGATTGGAGTGAAGTGGAAAGAGCAGGGGCTTTGGCAATCGAAGTAGATGTAGACAAGGAGTCATATACTAGCTCTACCAGGTTGTAGCCCTATGACCCTGAGAAAATTACCCTCTGAGAACTCCAAGTTCCCCATCGGCAGAATAGGTATAAAACCTGTTTCATAGGATTGTGATGTAAATTGAGTGAGATGATACATGTGCACTACCTGGCAGGTGAGGGGCCAGTTTGTGAGAGCCTCATGTGTGAGTCTGTGCATGTGTGTCTCATATGAAGTAGTAATTACATGTAACCTATGGGACAAGACTGCCTGAACAGTATTGACCCTATAAATTCTTGAAGGTCAGCTTACCATTTTACTACCTCCAGTTATTCTGAAGCTGTTATTTAAATTATTTCTATCTTCAGCTTCTGCATCTTTGGCATTGGGATTGCAAACATTATACTCCTGAATAGTTCTGAAACTCAGAAGTTTTTATCAGCCTGAGTTAGGGTTAATGTGTGGGGGGGTGTCTGTATATCAAAAATGAGGTGGGGGAAATGCCTGTAAAGCTTGTGTTCTTCTATGATACTGTCTCATTTAGTTCAGGGTGATAAAGCAGAATACCGTAGACTTGGTGACTTATGCAGCCTCCACGTGTTTCTCCTGGCTCTGGAGGCTGGTCAGGTTCTTGGTGAGGGCGCCTAGCTGGTTATGTCCTCACGTGGCCTTCCTTGGGATGTGCACAGACATATCCCGTGTTTCCACCTATTTTTTTTATAAAAGCAGTAATCTCATCACTAGGCCCCACATCGTGACCTAACCTAATAGAAATTGCCTCCTAAAAGGCCCACCTCCAAATATGTCACACTGGAGATTAAGGTTTCAGCACATGAATTTGGTGGGGGTTGGTGGGGGGCACACAAACATTCAGTCCATGCAGGTATTTTTACAGTTCTTCTATATGGGAAACAATATGAAGTTTTAAAAGATTACTCCATCTAGGTCTAGGGAGTCTTTTTTGGTAAAGTAGTACTTCAGGTTTATTCTGAAATTTTTCTCAGAAAATAGTGTCATATAAATGTTCTCTATTTATGAGGACTTCATTAGTATTAATAATAACTTTTTGCAGGTCTTAATACTTATTTTTATAACAATATTATACTATGTAACCTTATGTATAACATAATTCAAAGATATTTGGTATATATTTTTCTACCTTTTTTCTGTGTGTATTCTAATATATGTATATGTACATGCTCACACAGATACACACACAACAGAAACAGGATACCATTTGTACTATTTTGCAATTTAATTTTTATTTATGGGACAGTTGACTCTGTCAGTGTATATCAGTCAGATTTTGTACTATAATGTTCTATTTCACCAACCCTCTATTTGTAGGCTTCTAGACTGTTTCCAGTTTTTCTTTATAACATTGTTATAATGAATATCCCTATACATATATCTTTGTATTCTTGTGTTCATATTTTCCATAGGATGAATTTTGAGCAGTGTAATGGCTTATTCAAAGGATACATATATGATTTTTTTACTTTAAAAGATATTACCAAAGTGTTTTCACAAATGGACGCATCTGTTTATATTCAAATCACAAATTATGATAGAATCTGTTTCCCCACATTCTTGCCAACTCTAGGCATCGTAAGTTTTCTTTCCTGTTTGCCAATGTGAGATATATGTATTTATATATTTATGTTATATATACACACACATATATAAATACATGTATTTATGCATATGTATGTATATACACACATATAACAATATATATTATACATAACATACTATAATACGTATTTATAATTTTTATAATTATATCATAAAATAGATATATTTTATATATTTCACATCATATTATGTGTTATGATTTATAACCTATATATAAATTTTCATTTCTTACTTATATTTTAATAGCTCCACTTATTATATACTAGATATTATACCAGACATCTACATGGTCTCATTTATGTATCTTTGCATGGACTTATTAAGCATTTTCATTTATTTTATGAATTGCTTGTTCATCTCCCTGCATTAATTTTTCTGACTGCTTGTTCATGCTTTCCAATAATGTGAAGAGATTTTTTTCTTGATGTTTTCTTTTTTCCTTTTTTGAGGGCTATAAGCTCTTGTCTCCTTTGAATTTTTATTTCTCTATTAACACAGCTTTCTCCTATCCATTTTTAAGGAAAATTTACATTTTAATATATGAGATAGGCTTTTGTGTAATATTGGAATATTTTGGAGAATTATTTTAAGTGTTTTCTGTGCTGATTAATTACTTTTTCCAAGTGCAGTAATAGTACAGTTAACATGCTGAGAATATTTAAAGTGATTTACTCAGGGTCAGAAAGGTGGTAACATGTTGCCACAAGAACCTCAATCTGTGTTCATACTAATTTATTAACTGGAGGCAGAATCAGGAAAACTAATGATCTCTTTGTAATGCAAAGTGGTGAGAATTTAGGCATGTGAAATACCAAGCTGCATAAAGCATTAGGAGAGGTGAGTGTCAAACTGCAGGAGGTGGAGTTGTAATGATAGTGATGCTTGGGAAATTGCATTTCATCTTGCTTATTTTCTTTAATATGTGTAGGAATAAGGTGGAAAAGTTGGTCAGCTTTCATTTCAGATGCTCCATATTACAAGGTAATCTGCAGTGTCTCAAAAAGTCTCATTAGGAAAACTGAAAAAGGTCAGATAGCTACAGTCAAGTGTGTATGAGTCCAGGAAACAAACCCACTTATTTATAGAGGAGGTTCTGTTGAAGACAATTCTAAGGAAAAAAAGAAATGCCCATACATATAAACAATTTATCAAACAGGATCCTTAGCACAACTTAAGAAAACCATTCTCGGCTTAGAAGGATTTTCTGACAGTTGATTTTGGGGTTGTATATTCTATTTTGTAGCTTCTCAGGAGCAGGGTATCTGCCTGCTATTTCTTTTCCTTAAAATAATGTTTTCTATCTCATTATAAAATTAGTTAGCATTTGTTTTACCAATATGGAAAGCATAGAAAATATAATTTAAAAAATAAAAATCAGATATATCCCCATCATTCAAATATAAGTGCCTCTAATTGTTGATATATTTCTGTTTATGTCTAGATTTATATATTTTTTTCTAATACAAAAATTGGATCACACCATTTTATGTCTTTCTTATTTCACTAGTGTCATATCATTAGGTATATCCCAACATTTTTTCAATGGCATCAAAATGTCTGTTTCATGAGGTTTATCATAACATGTTAACCTTTCCCTAGCTTTGGGCATTTAAATTCTTCCCTATCCCCATTTTTAATATTTAAAAAGCCTGCAATGAATGTGCTATGTCACAATTCCACATCACAAATTCCTTGAAATGAAATTATAAAATTAAAGACTTGCAGTTTTAGAAGTGTTGAAATAGCCAAACTGTCATCCAGAAAGGTTGAAAATTCAGTCTAAAAGATATTTCTGAAGAGTACCAGTCTCCCAACAGCAATGCCAGTCTTGATTGTGAGCTTAATGATTTTGAGAAGTAAATGCAGTGTATTAGTCAGGGTTCTCCAGAGGAACAGAACCAATAGGAGGTAGGTGGGTAGGCAGATGAATGGATAGATGGCCGGATAGATTACAGAGGCCAGCAATTACCAAGATTCACAGAGAAAGTCAGCAAGCTGGAAACCTAGGAGGACCAGTAGTGTAGTTCCTGTCCAAAGGCCAGAAGGGTTGAGACCCAGAAAGAGCCAGTGGTTCTGTTAGATTCTAAGAGCAGGAAAAAAAGCCAATGTCTCAATTCAAAGACCGTCAAGCAAGAAGAATTGCTGCTTATTCAGGAGAGAACTAGATTTTTGGTTGTATTAAGCCCTTCAACTTGTTGGGCAAGGCCCACCCACGTTAGGTGTGCAGTCTGCTCTCTCTACCCATTTAAATGTTAGTCTCATCCCAAAACACCTTCAAAGACATAACCAGAACTGGGCACCCTATGGCCCAATCAAGTCAACCCCCAAAATGAACCATCACATGCAGTGAAATACCACAGTTTTGTTGCTATTTCTTTATTGAGACCAGGAAGTTCACAGACACTTTTATATGTTTATTGACAATTTGTATACCTCTCTTATAAATTACTCATATGATTTCTGTTTCTATTTTTGTTACTAATTTGTGAGAGCTTTGTTCCTATTAAAGAGATCATCCTTTGTAGTGTTTGATGAAGTATTTGTCACAATTTGTGGTTTACATTTCAAGATTGTTGTAAAATCTGTTTTCCTGCATTTTTCTTGTATGTTATTTGTATACTTAGAAAAGTCTTTTTTGTTCTTTCAGGATGAAGTTTTACTTTTTCCTTAATTTCAGAAAATTTTTCAGTTATATCTTTCCATGCCATTTTAATCATTTCCATTGTAAGGGTTTTTTTTTTTTTACCTGAGTACCTTATTAACTTACAGGATCTTTGTATCCCCCATTTATGCATTATATTCTCCCTAATTTCTTTCCACTTTGTATTTTTCTCTCAAACACTTCCTACTTTGGTGATTTACTTGTAACTATATTTATTTAATTTCTTGTGCTGTTAAGACATTTGTGTTTGATAAGATTTTTCACATCAAAACTCAGGAAATATTATATTGTTTCATGTGTTAACAGAGAGTTGCCTGATAATATTTTTCCATTCAGGTATATTTATTCTTCACCTTCTCAGATACTTGTAGATTCTTACAATTATATTTCTGTAATGTAAAAGTTTGGGCTCAATTTACATAGTTACAGCTATTTTTTCTTTAAATTTTTCCATTACTTGGTGGGCCCTTAGCTCCACAGTGTGTTCTGCTCACTTGAATTTTCCAATATTGAACATTTTATTTGTTATTTGCCTGTTCTAGAATCAGAAATACCAAAGCATTTTGAGTACTTATCATTACATCTTGTTTTCTATGATCATAATAGTCACCCTTTATAATCATTTTTCAACTCTTGGACTTTTCCCCATATATCCTATCACAGCTTCTCAGGTTTTCCTGCTCTGTCAGTCAGTCAGGTTCTCCATTGTCATTCTGCTCATCACTGCCTCCAATGCGGATTGCAGTTGTTACATTTTTTCCGTTCCTTTTGCTCCTTTGTTATTTCCCTCAGATTTTAGTCTGGACCTTATTTTGGTTCTTTCTCTTAGGCTTTGTCTTCGTGTGTCTTATTTAAGTGTGCTGAACAGTTTCTAAATTTTTTTTCTGGCTCCCGTATAATTTTTTTAAATCATCATCTTTTATCTGGATTTTGGTGTTTTGCTTTTTCTTCTCATGTATCCCATGTTGACTTAAAAAAAAATTATTCTTTACTCATTCTAGAATGAGAGCTCTGTGGATCCTTATGTTGTCTAATACATGAAGCTATGATTTCTGGCTCACATTGTTCTTAGTTAGAATCTTGTTTTCGAGTATCAAGCTTGATTTAAGGTCTGTGTACATAGCAATAGTCCCATTAACATGGCTAATAGCATACATCTACTACAGGTCTATAAGATGGATCATCTACCGTCATAGTGTAGTTAGTTGTCTGACACTTTAAATCAGTAGGATACGTGGAAAATGTTGGCCTCAGTACACCCTGCTGCTAGGATCTTCCATGTCTGTGCCTGGGTGATACATCATTCCTAGAACTATACATCTCAGACTACCATACCCTAACATGAACTGCCCAGCTTTCTAGTTGATAGAGATCCTGGCTGGTTTTAGCTGAATGAACACCATGTAAACCATTAGGTAACTTGTTTCTTCATGGTATGTCAAAGTGCAGAGAGGTGCAAAGTCAGAACAATGATAGGTTCTGGAATTAAACCCAGTGAGACTGACTTATCTATAGATCATAGCTGCTCTCTCTCTTTCTTTCTTTCTCTCTCTCTCTCTCTCTCTCTCTCTCTCTCCCTCTCTCTCTCTCTCTCTCTCTCACACACACACACACACACACACACAGGAAATCCTGTTTTGCTTAAAACGGAGTAACTGCTGATATTTATTTGAATATAGGATGGTCTCTCATAAGATAGAGGAAGCAGTAAGGCAGACTGCTTGACATTAAATTCTGTTCAGTTCTAGAAATAAAAATGATAAGATTCAGCAGAAGCCAACCTTCGCCACATGGGGCCCTTGATAAACAGGGCGGGAATCTTGAGTGTAATTAGATAATTGTGTACGCTAAAACTTAGGAAAATCCATTTTGAAACACTCAGACAAAAATTGGGCAATATTTTATGACCAGAAACTCTGAAAGACAATGCCAGTGGAATGAATGTTTTAAAAATTAAATTCAAGTGGAATGGTTGAATATAATTTTAAAGAGAGAATAAAGGAAAGCACTCATCAAAATCAAAATGGGTGTATGTATTATTTCTGATGAGCTCAGATGTAATAAGGACCAATGTAATGAAAAAAGGAATATATAATTAATAGAAGGAGAATGGCTTATGTAAGAAAAAAGGGAAACTTCAAAAATGAAGTGACACTTGCTAAAAATGATATAATAACAACCGCAGGAAAGGAGACCCCATTTAAAGTTTTTGTTCAGATTAAAGATACAGTCAATAGTGGATAAAATTTCAGTATAGGCAGATATTTAATATTAGAAAAAGAAAACATCATTAAGTTCAGTTTTTGCTTTTTCTCTATCAAGTAGAAGGAATCTCTAGAGGAAGAATAAAAGGCTACCTATCAGTAAAAGACTTAAAATCTCAAAGAAATAAGCAGTTATCAGAGCACCTAGGTGTTCTGTATAACTTGATATTTCTCTTCCTGCATGAATAATCATCAAATATGAGGGAATTTGATGACCTGATATTGAGGAATGTGAAATGTATTGAAGAAGATTTGGTAATAGAAAACAAATGGAAAACATATGGTCCCTGGCTTCATAAATTGCATTCTCAACCTTCCTAGTCCTGAAAACAATTGCCCACATATTTTACTAAATTGATTATTTTGGAGCACTCAGAGAAAAGAAAGTGCTTATAAGCTAAAAGATAACATATACTATTAATGAGAACAATTTCCTCTATAGGGAATATACCAATATAATCAAGGCCATAGGTATGACGTTTGTTGTTGTTTGTCTTTTGGATGTCGGCCATACTAACTGGTGTGAGGTGATATCTCAGTGTTGTTTTAATTTGCATTTCTCTAATGATTAGCGATGTGGACCATCTTTTCATGTGCCTGTTGGCCATCTGAATTTCTGCTTTAGAGAAGTGTCTGTTCAGCACCTCTGCCCATTTTTTAACCGGCTTATTTGCTTTTTATTTGTTGAGGTGCATGAGCTCTTTATATGATTTGGATGTCAACCCCTTATCTGATATGTCATTTAGGATATATTCTCCCATACTGTAGGATGTCTTTTTGTTCTGCTGATGGTATCCTTTGCTGTACAGAAGCTTTTTAGTTTTATATAATCCCACATGATCATTTTTGCTTTTGTTTCCCTTGCCCAGGGAGATATGTTCATGAAGGAGTTGCTTATTTTTATGTCCAAGATGTCTTTGCCTATATTTTTTTCTAAGAGTTTTATGGTTTCATGATTTACATTCAGGTCTTTGATCCATTTTGAGATTACTTTTGTGTTTGGGGTTAGGCAGTAATCGAGCTTCATTCTCTTACATGTAGCTGTCCAGTTTTGCCAACACCAGCTGTTGAAGAGGCTGTCATTTCCCCATTGTATATCCATGGCTCCTTTATCATATATTAATTGACCATATATGCTTGGGTTTATATCAGGGCTCTCTATTCTGATCCACTGGTCTATGGGTCTGTTCTTGTGCCAGTACCAAATTGTCTTGATTACTGTGGCTTTGTAGTAGAGCTTGAAGTCAGGGAGCATAATTCCCCCAGCTTTATTCTTCCTTCTCAGGATAGTTTTGGCTATTTGGGGTCTTTTGTCATTCCATATGAATTTTAGAACTATTTGCTCTAGTTCATTGAAGAATGCTGTAGGTATTTTGATAGGAATTTCACTGAATCTGTAGATTGCTTTAGGAAGGATGGCCATTTTGACAATATTATTTCTTCCTAGCCAAGAGCATGGGTTGAATGTCCATTTATTAGTGTCCTCTTTAATTTCTCTTAAGAATGTCTTCTAGTTTTAAGGGTATAGGTCTTTCACTTCCTTGGTTAGGTTTATTACTAGGTATTTTACTCTTTTTGATGCAATTGTGAATGGAATTGTTTTCCTGATTTCTTTTTCTGGTAGTTCACCATTAGTGTATAGGAACGCAACAGATTTCTGCAGCTTTGCTGAATTCAGATATTAGATCTGGTAGTTTTGGAGTGGATTCTTTAGAGTTTTTATGTACACTATCTTGTCATCTAAAACAGGGACAGTTTGAATTCTTTCTTACCAATCTGGATGCCTTTTATTTCTTTGCGTTGTCTGATTGCTGTGGCTAGGACCTCCAGAACTATGTTGAATAAAAGTGGGGAGAGTGGGGATCCTTATCTTGTTCCTGATCTTAAAGGAAAAGCTTTAAGCTTCTCGCTGTTAAGTATAATGTTGGCTGTGGGTTTGTCATATATGGCCTTTATTATGTTTAGGTACTTGCCCTCTGTACCCATTTTGTTGACAGTTTTTATCATGAATGGATGTTGAATTTTTTCGAATGCTTTTTCAGCTTCTATGGAGATGATCATGTGGTTTTTGTCCTTCTTTTTGTTGATGTGGTGGATGATGTTGATGGATTTTCGAATGTTGTAGCATCCTTGCATCCCTGGGATGAATCCCACTTGATCATGGTGGATGATCTTTTTGATATATTTTTTAATTCAGTTGTTAATATTATGTTGAGTATTTTTGCATCTATGTTCATCAGGGATATTGGTCTGTAATTTTCTTTTTTTGTAGTGTCTTTCCTTGGTTTTGGTATTAGAGTGATGTTGGACTCATAGATTGAGTTTGGGAGTATTCCGTCCTCTTCTACTTTTTGGAAAATTTTAAGGAGGATGGGTATTGGGTCCTCACTAAATATTTGATAAAATTCAGCATTGAAACCATCTGGTCCAGGAGTTTTGACCTTATGTAGTTTTTTGATTACCAATTCAATTTCATTGCTGGTAATTGGTCTATTCAGATTTTCTGTTTCTTTCTGGGTCAGCCTTCTAAGGTTGTATTTTTCTAGACAGTTGTCCATTTCCTCTAGGTTATCCAGTTTGTTACCATATAATTTTTCATAGTATTCTCTCATAATTCTTTGTATTTCTGTAGTATCCATAGTGATTTTTCCTTTCTCATTTCTGATTCTGTTTATGTGTGTAGACTGTCTTTTTTCTTGATAAGTCTCTTAAGGGTTTATCTGTTTTGTTTATTTTCTCAAAGAACCAGCTCCTGCTTTCATTGATTCTTTCTATTTTGTTCTTCTCGATTTTATTTATTTATGCTTTTAATCTTTATTATGTCCCTCCTTCTACTGATGTTGGGCCTCATCTGTTCTTCCTTTTCTAGTTTCATTAATTGTGAGTTTAGACTGTTCATTTGGGATTGTTCTTCTTTCCTGAGGTAGGCCTGCATTGCAATATATTTCCCTCTTAGCACAGCCTTCACTGTGTCCCACAGATTTTGCAGTGTTGAATTATTGTTGTCATTTGTCTCCATATATTGCTTGATCTCTGTTTTTATTACTTCATTGATCCGTTGATTATTTAGGAGCATGTTGTGAAGCTTCCATGTGTTTGTGGGCTTTTTCGTTTTCTTTGTGTAATTTGTTTCTAGTTTCATACCTTTGTGATCTGAGAAGCTGGTTGGTACAATTTCTATCTTTTTTAATTTACTGAGGTTTTTTTGTGGCCTAGTGTATGATCTACTCTTGAAAATATTTCATGTGCACTTGAGAAGAATGTGTATCCTGTTGCTTTTGGATGGAGTGTTCTGTTGATGTCTGTTAGGTGCATCTGTTCTAATGTGTTTTTCGGTGCCTCTGTCTCTTTATTTACTTTCTGTCTGGTTGATCTGTCCTTTGGAGTGAGTCGTGTGTAGAAGTCTTTTAAAATGAATGCATTGCATTCTATTTCCCTCTTTAATTCTGTTAGTATTTGTTTCACACATGTAAGTGATTTGGTGTTGGGTGCATAAATATTTATAATAGTTATGTCCTCTTGTTGGACTGACACTTTTATCATTATGTAATGTCCTTCCTTGTCTCTTGTGACTTTCTTTGTTTTGAAGTCTATTTTGTCTGACACAAGTACTGGAACTCCTGCTTTTTTCTCACTATTAGGTGAATGAAATATCCTTTTCCATCCTTTTACTTTCAGTCTGTGTATGTCTTTGGATTTGAAGTGAGTTTCTTGTAGGCAGCATATACATGGGTCTTGTATTTTAATCCATTCAGTAACTCTATGTCTTTTGATTGGTGCATACAGACCATTTACATTTAGGATGATTATCAATAGGTATGTCCTTATTGCCATTTCAGGCTTTAGATTTGTAGTTACTAAAGGTTCAAGGGCAATTCCCTTACTATCTAACAGTCTAATTTAACTTAGTTTGTATACTATTACAAACACAACCTAATGGTTCTTTCTTTTTTTTCCTCCTGTTTCTTCTTCCTCCATTCCTTGTATGTTATGAATCATGTTCTGTACTCTTTGTCTTCCCTTGGATGACATCTGTTTAGCCTTAGGAATACATCCATCTGTCAGAGTCCCTCCAAAGTGCACTGTAGAGGTGGTTTGTGGGAAGTAAATTCTCTCAGCTTTTGCTTATATGAAAATTGTTTAATCTCCCCTTCAAATTTAAGGTACCCCTGCCAGGTAGAGTATTCTTGGTTCAAGGCCCTTCTGCTTCATTGCATTAAATATATCATGCAACTCCCTTCTGGCCTGTAAGGCTTCTGTTTTGCCCAAGTTGCAAATCCCTGAGAGACCACCAAGGAGCCGATTCCAATGCAAACACAAAAAGGTCATTTATTTTAACCTCGAACTTGGACCCATGACCTTCACCGACTCAGCGGGTCAGGAATGTGAGTCCCGAGCCTTGGGCAGACATAGCTTTTATGCATTACAAGGTGCAGGAAGAAAGGAACTTGCACCTGGCCTCTGCTGATTGGATGATTTAAAGTAAGTGTGACTTGTACATTCTATATTGGCTGAGTCCGGCTGTTGCTAAGCTGCCGGCTGATGTAACATGGAAGGTATGTTATCTTTAAGGGACAGGAGCATTTGGACCTTGAGTGTCTGGACCTTGAGGTCGTTGCTAGGGAACTATCTGGGGTGAGGGTTACTGGAACAATGGGTGTTTTTTCCAGTAAATGGAACAAAGTTTTCTTAGAACTAGGTTGGGGTTGAGGCTTTTTTATTAAGATGGCCTTTTTAAAACGGAGTTTCTCTTGCTCTCCTCACATCCCCCCCCTTTTCTTGTACATTGGGTCCAATCATGGGCCCAAAGTTTTTAAATGACAGAGATATATACAAAAGGTACCAGAATAATATTAGCAGGGCTTGATCTATGACACAGCCTGTCACAGGGAATGTCTCTGTCATCTGGGGGGGTGAGGTTCTATGCCTCTCCTCAGTTGGCTCCCACGTTGCTCACCTGAGGTCCCTTGTGACTGTGCCTGTCTTAGGTTCTTCCTCCTGTGAGGAATCTTACCTGTCTTTGGCTAACCAGCCATCTCCTGGGACTAAACAGGGAGATAAAATATAAAAGAGAGGAGAGCTAACAGCTATAATTCTAGATGAAATCATAATATATATGATTATTTTCTTGCAGCAAATGCAGGTGGGGAATCAGCACATGATTCACTTATTTCTTGAAGTTAATTCTGGAAAAGTAGCACAAGTATGTATTGGCTTTAAAAGATTAGCAACTGCACTCCGTACACACGCTAGGAGAATAGGAATACAAATACATAGCAAAAGCAGAAAAATCAGACTAAAACAACACATTCCTGGAAACTGTTCACATCTCATATGTTCTTTTAACAGCAGATAATTTATGGTAGCACAATTCTGAAGCACTACAATTCATACTTTTCCTAGCTTTTGATTGAGTTCAGATAATACAGAAGCAGTTAAATTCATTGTCTCACTGTACACACAGACTAGCTTAGATATTTCCTTTTGCATTCTAATGACAAGTCCAGGAACCAGCAGGAAGAATGCTGCTACAGCTGTCATAGAGGCAGGATCTAAAAGCTTCAAGTTGTTGTCACAGACCGATGGCAGAGCTTGGAGAAGTTTTTCATGACTATTTCCAGGGTAATCTATTAGAGCAGGAAGGATGTATCCCATGCCACATATACTTTGATAATGTGAAGAGAAGGCTTAGGGTGTCGACTTGTACCACCTGCACTGCCCTCAAGGTGGGCGTGGCCACCGTCTGCCTGCTAGGGCTGCCCACAGCAAAGTTATGGGCCATGCTGAGACACCCTTCCCCATCTGCAGAACACAAACATTCCAGGCTAAGCTGCCCTGGCCTTTTGAGCTTCAACTCTTTTCACTGATGAAAGACTCTAGAACTTAATGTTTAACACAGTTTTGGTAGGGGGTTTCTTTGCATGTAGTTACATTGCTCGGACTGCAAACATTCTGCCTTGCTTCTTCCTGAGGCCCTCTCCCTACTCTGACTACACCCACAGTCTCTGTCTCATTCCCCCTTCTACAGATGGTAATCCTAGGTGCTGCTACGGAAAGGGGGCAATGACCACTCTGGCTGCATCATGCTGAGAGGGGGCACAGTAAGGGGTGAAGCTAGGTCTCTATCAATGGTCGGTCAAGAGGTCCTCAGAAGATGGGCACTTCTATTCTGGGTTTTATTGCTATCATCATTTGCAGTTTCGTGGCTTCTGTTCTGTTGAAATCCAGCTCTTCACTAGTTCAGGAGCAACAAAACAGTGACTATAAATGACAAAAGACTTGTAAATGAGAGTGGCTAAAGATCTGATGAGAGCTTACCACAATACAGTTGACGTAAGGAAATTTGGATATTTTTGCAACACACACACAAAAAATCCAGCAACAAAGTTTAGCATCATTTTCTTTGACAGTGCTTCCCAGGTAATTAAGCAGGTAATTATATATCAGATAAATAAGCTAATTTAGCCAAATATTTTCTCCAATGAGAAAAAAATTCCTCTGACATGTTCCAGGGGCCCTCTGGAAAATGTCAGAGTTAATTAGAAGTAAAAGCACTTTTTAAAATTTGATTTTGGAAAGTTGTCAGAAGAAAGTTTCTTTGGCGCTTGCTTAAATAGGATTATAGGTATTTAACTAGAATGACAATAAAAAGGCTTAAATGCAAATACAGGTTACTCAATTGTTAACAATGCTTAGTTTACAGTCTTTTAATATGAATATTTCCTTTTCTTAAATACTCAGAGAACTCATTGAGACTTTAAGCATGAGAAACTGCTTTGGTAAAAACAATTACAAAGTTCTTTGCAATCTCTTAACATTAAGGGCCAACTAATCAGTTTAAGAAAACTTTGTCTTTTTAACTGAGAACAAAATTCTAGTTTTGCTGTGTACTTGATATCAAGACTCATTTGCTTTAATTTCACATAGCACGACCATATCAATTTTTCCACAAACTTTCTACACCTTTCTTTTTACATTCACTGTTCTCTCTCTTTAAATAAACAGCTGCACTTCAGAACAGTTACCTTCTTTTACCTTAAATAAAATGAATCTCTATCCCTTATACTTTCTCTTGTTAAACACACATCTTTTCTAGCAAGCAGAGATGTTTTAATTAGAACTTAAAACCAGTTTCAATGAACACTGAAAAATGGGGTATTGTAAACTGTAACACCAGCATTCCTCAGATTGATACATTTATGAACACTTTTTATCATTTCTGGAAATGTCTTACAGCACAATTTTTACTGAGCACAAAACATCTTCATATAACTTAGCAAAACTATAAGAATTTTGGTTACTACAAAAATTCTCAGGCTGTTTGTAGGTATTCACACTGTAACACCCTATAACATACAATTATTAAGATGTTCACTTGCTACACTTAGTTTACTCAGAACTATGCTAAATAACTTATAAAACTTTTACTGAACATTAGACAAAGTCTAGCCTCTAAGCATTTTATTCCTGAAAGATTTAACAGATAACATCAATTGAAATGACTTTAGGTAAACAGGCAGCTGATAACTATAAGGACATGTCTGTTTCAGTTTAACTTAAATTAGCATTAATGCTTATTAATACCATCTGGAGGTAGAAAAACATTTTTCTTTACTAGACACATAAACATACAGATTGAGATGCAATGACTACAGTTAGCAGCACTTTTCATAAAAGAACACATTCTCAGATAAACTGATACAAAGGTACTGATATCTAATTGTAGAGGTCACTAGTGGCAAAAACCCAGTAGTGATGGGGCTGATTTCCCCCCTCGTGTCTGGGGGACCGGTGGCTCACAGGGGCAAGTGGCAGAGGCAGACTGCTCTCTCTGAGCCCTTTGTCTGGTATAGGGCGGGCTTCCTACCGGAGCGCCTCCGCCCTCTGCTCTCAAGCAGCTTCTGCTTCCCCAGTGGGGGAAGGTTGTGTCCTTCCCTTAACTTCTTTAAAATGGTCTGTCACCAGAGATAACGGAGTAGAACGAGTCTGACTCATTTTCTCAAAATAAAAAGCTACTGACAGCCCACCAAGTAATACAGACAAACAAAAAGCAAGACAAAAAATGCCTTTGGTCATTCTGATGCAGAATCGGAAGTGGGAGGACAGCGGGGGCGACCCGCCTTTTCCCCCAAATTAGGACCCAAAGGTCCTAAACAAATAAGGGGCACTTCTTCTCCCTCAAATGGGCCCATCGGCCCCACAGGTGAGCCAGTCAGTTCTGCAGGTACAGGAGGGCCCGTCAGCCCCACAGGTGAGCCCGTCAGCTCTGCAGGTACAGGAGGGCCTGTCAGACCCACAGGTTGGGCCAGTCGGCCCTACAGACCGGCTCCAATTCAGCCTCAGACTTGACCTTCAGAAAGCGAAAGAGCACAGCGCGACACACAACACAAACAATAGACATAAAGCTTGCATCACTCACACACACAAAGTTCTTAGTGGCTGTCTCAGATCCTCTGGGTTGGGAGTTCTGGGGGTCCTGGGGATCCCGGATGAGCCCCCAAATGTTGTGCCCAAGTCACAAGTCCCCAAGAGACCACCAAGGAGCCAATTCCAGTGCAAACACAAAGGGTCATTTATTTCAAGCTCGAGCTCGGACCTACAACCTTCACCAACGCAGCAGGTCAGGAATATGAACTCCGAGCCTAGGGCAGACAAAGCTTTTACGCATTACAAGGTGCAGGAAGAAAGGAACTTGGACCTGGCCTCTGCTGATTGGATGACTTAAAGTAAGGGTGGCTTGTACATTCTTTATTGGCTGAGTCTGGCTGGTGCTAAGCCACCAGCTGATGTAACATGTAAGGTATGTTATCTTTAAGGGACAGGAGCATTTGGACCTTGAGTGTCTGGACCTTGTGGTCGTTGCTAGGGAACTATCTGGGGTGAGGGTTACTGGAACAATGGGTGTTTTTTCCAGTAACTGGAACAAAGTTTTCTTTGAACTAGGTCAGGGTTGAGGCTTTCTTCTTAAGATGGCCTTTTTTAAATGGAGTTTCTCTTGCTCTCACATCTGTTGAGAAATCTGATGATAGCGTGATGGGTTTTCCTTTTTATGTGGTTTTTTTCTCTCTCTCTAGCTGCTTTTAAAAGTCTGTCTTTGTTCTTGATCTTTGCCACTTTAATTATTATATGTTTTGATGTTGTCTTCCTTGGGGCCCTTGTGCTGGAAGATCTGTGTACCTCCATGGCTTGAGAGACTATCTCCTTCCCCAGACTGGGGGTGTTTTCAGCAATCACCTCCTCAATGACACTTTCTATCCCTTTTTCTCTCTCTTCTTCTTCTGGTACCCCTATAATGTGAATATTGTTGCATTTGGATTAGTCACACAATTCTCTCAATATTCTTTCATTCTTAGAGATCCTTTTTTCTTTCTGTTCCTCAGCTTCTTTGTATTCCTCTTCTCTAATTTTTATTCCATTTACCATCTCTTCTACTACATCTAATCTGCTTTTAAATCCCTCCACTGTATGTTTCAATTCAGATATGGAATTTCTTAATGATTGAATCTCCATCTTAAATTTGTTCCTGAGTTCTTGATTATTTTTCTGTACCTCCATAAGCATGTTTATAATTTTTATTTTGAACTCTCTTTCAGGAAGATTGGTGAATTCAGTTTCATTTGGCCCTCTTTCTGGGGTTTGTGAGATTTTGGTCTGAACCATGTTCTTTTGACGTTTCATGTTTCTGTGTGGTGCCCACTAGAAACTCCAGTCTCTGGAGCTGCTCAGCCCCTAGAGTGAGGTTGGGGATTGTAGGGGAGCAGAGCTGGTGTCTCGGGGGGAGGAAAGATCTGTTTCCTGCTTGCCGTCTGTGGTGCCTGTCTCTAGTGCCAGAGGCAGTGGGCCAAGCACACAGAGGTAAACTTGTGCGCTTTGCGTCTCTAGCTGTTGTAGGTGGGGCCTCTCTCTGGCTGGCCTGACACCTGTGCAGTGACTGTGGGTTTTTGACCAGGTGCCTTCAGGCTAATAGAAGGCTTGGCAGGCTGTGTGTCACAGTGGGGGGGCCTTGGAGCCAAGCCACTAGCCAGGGGGATGTAGTACCTGAAGCTCGTCAACGTTCCCAACCAGCTGGGCAGAGTGCACCCAGACAACCTTGTCTAGCTCTCCCTTCTCCCACACAGCAAGCTCCATGCCAACCCTGCCCCTTCAACAACCCTCTCACTGCCAGGAAGCCTCTGAGACTGCCCACCCTTCCTCTGAAACAGCGCATCCAGGTGTGGATCCCCTCTTCCACAAACGGCCAAAATGTCAATTTCTCAAGCACTCTGCCTGTCTGAGCTCCCCAACGTTCACAGCACCACACACTATAGATTTCTGCTCACAAAGCAGATATCCAGGGCCAAGTGTCCTGCAGTCCCAGGCTTTCACCCCCTCCCACGCTCCATTTTTCTTCCTTCCGCTGGTGAGCTAGGGTGTGGGAAGGGCTTGGGTCCCGCCAGATTAAGGCTTTCGTACATTACCCTGTTTCATGAGGTCTGCTCTGTTTCTGAAGTTTGTATGCAGTCTGGTTCAGCCTTCTTTCTTGTTTCCTGAAGGTTAGCTATATTTATTAACTATATTTTTGTACTGTTTGTGGTTTTGGGAGGAGCTCTCCGTCTCACCTCTCATCTGCCATCTTGAAAGCCAACAACAGTAATTTTTAAATATGTTTTATAAGTGTACCAAAACTTTCTGCAGTCAGCAATTCCAGTTTGTTTACCACTGCTATTTATGTTATGAGCCATGTGCTAATGCTGCATTCTCCACCTTAATCACTAGCACTGTTAATCCTGTAGGTGCTCAAGCTATGAATTTGGGAGTCATCATTGGCAGCTCCTTCTTGCCCACTTTCCACATCCTGTTAGTCATAGAGCTATTGATCCTTTTGATAACACTAAAAACCTGTTCCCTCCTGCTCTTTTCTATTTCATAGGCCTGATTCAAGGCCTCATGATCTTGAACCAAGTCTGCTCCAATAGCCGCAAAGTTGTTTTTCATAATTACTCCCCATTTTAATCCTTTCCTTGTACCAACACCAAAGTTCATTCTGAAACAAGATCTGCTGAAAACCCTTCAGTGATTCTCTGGGAAAAGAAGTTCAAACTCCTGTACACAGCATGTGTGATGCCTGTAATGCATTGGCCCCGACCTATGTTTTTCTAGCCCTTCATGGCCACTCATGCATGCTAAGCCCTGGACATACATACTTTTTAAGCTAGGGTCTTTGTACAGTGCCCCAAAGTCATGGAGCCTCAGGATAGACATGGCTCATCATCCTGAATTTTAGTTTTACTTAACCATCTAGGGTTATAAATAGAAAGTAGATTAGTTGTTAAGTATATTAAAATACTATTTTTATATTAGACCCATAATGTTATGCTCTGCAACATTTGAAGGGGAATATTTGCACACATGTCTTTACAGAGGCTGATCCAGATTCCAGACTAACTATGGAGAGCATAGACAAATGAAAGGGTGCTAGGGTTGGGGGAGAGAGGAGGGATGAATAGGTAGAGCACAATGAATTTTTAAGGTGGTAAAATACCCTGTGTGATACTGTAAGGGTGGATACATGTCATTATACATTTGTCTAAACCCGTAGAATATACCACACCAAGAGTGAATCTTAAGATAATCCAAGAGTCATCATCAGTTATAACAAACGACTCCCCTCTGGTGGGAGATGTTGTTAATGGAGGGAGGCTATACATGTGTAGGGGCGGGAGATCGATGGGAAATCTGTGTACCTTCCCTTTAATTTTGCTATGAACCTAAAACTGCTCCAGAAGAATTGTCTTAGTAGAAAACAAGTATATGGAGCATTTATAATCTTATACATTGAGTATATTTCTGACAGAAGAGAAATAGGGATCTAATAATCATTGGAAGCATTTTCCACAGACCAGCGTCTGGGATATACATTCTGTACCTTGTTTCCCCTCCATGTTCTTCAGTGACAGGACTCAGCTGGACATTTTCTGTATAAAATCTGACACTGCATGTCCTTGTCACTGATGCCAAGGGAGGTGGTACAGTGGGTAAAGGCTAACAGCAACTTGATGATACATGGAAGTGACTCTGAGGCACATGAATATATCCATACCCTCCACCGAAACTTATTCCCATCTGAACTTCCCCTTAGCCACATCCCAAATTATGTCATTCCAGAACCACCTAATACAACAGGCAGTGTAACATTAGGGAACTTGGGATTCAGAAGACAGTGTTCTTAACTGATTGTGATTAAAATATATTAGTTTTATTGATTTTGCAAAAACTCATGACCAAGTGAACATACTGCTAGGACTACTTGCAGAGCCTTGGAAAGGTCCTGTGCAAATGAGTGGCCTCGAAGCTTAAGCTTTATTAGCTACATGGCACGTCTACCTCTGGTTCATTAGAAGAAAGACGACACTTGACTGATAGCTGATCATAAATATATTTGGCATGTGGGCAGTCATAGAAAACATATCCCTGTAGCGTGGCTTTTAGTGATTAGAGTCATTCCAAGAAGCTTTTCCTCCCTTGGTCTGTCTACTTCCTCTTCTATCCCATGGCCCTACCCCATTCTGCTACTGCATCTTTCTTCCTGCCCAATTCTCTCTTCATTCTGGGAGGTATGGTAGATCCTTACATCCTCAGAGCAGACCATATATGAAGAATTCTAACATTTCCTTGTTAATGTTGATTGTCCCTCATACTTTTAAATATGGCAATGTGCTGAAAGACCTTTCCATCCTAGTGGCGAGATTGAGATGGAGAAAATAAGGTGAAGAAGACAGCCCTGGGCCAAGTGAGAATATATAAGAAGGATATGGAAAGTTATGGCAAAATTTTAAGGTGAGATAAATAAATTCCTCTTAGCACTGAGCCTTTTCAAGCTGCTACAGATCACCAGAACTACCCACTCATTCCTTGCCACAAGTGTTTCTAAGTAGAAAAGCCTAAGAAACACTGCTCTAGACATACTTATTAACTCTTTGCAGAATATGCTGAGGCATTTCATACTTTAGCCTTTGTGCTTCTTTGGAAGAGCATTTCCCTTTTTCTTTGCCAGATGAAGTTTACTCACTTCTTAAGGTCTGGTCAAACATTGTTTATTCTATGGGATCTTCTCAGAACACCTCAAGCAAAATTAATTACATCTCTTTCTTTTCTTAAAACATCTGTAACCCCTATTTTATCATTGATAAAATGTCTTAACAGTTAAGTATTTACCTCTCTCCCAATTAGATCATAATTTCTATGAAGGCAAGATCTTACTATGTCCTTGTAATTCTGGAACCTACCTATAAGTGTTGTATTGGTAAATGCTTAACAGCTGGATGGTGGGGGCAGGAGACAACTGACTAGAAGCACTGGTTAATTCCCATGTTGTAAATACTACCACTATGGCTAGTTCCAACCTACCAAGGCAATACCACTAAACACAGAAGTGTAAAGAGATGCATAATAGCACACCATTATATGACATTTCTACCACACAGATACAATAGATGCATGGGTAATAATAAAATAATAAAAAACAGTGAAAATAATTAGAAAGTTGTGACTTTATTACCTTTCCTTTTACTACAGTTAATTATAAGTTTGTACAATTCCATTTTTAATAATAGCTAC
>JAVSCE010012376.1:0-84146 GCA_032199065.1 Smutsia gigantea | reverse complement strand
AATGTGGGTGACCTCATGCCGGTCTAAGAGGGTCCTTCCTGACACTCCTTCGGATGTGGCCTAAAGGCACTGGGAGGCAGCCTGCTCTTCTGGGCCACCTGACCTCTCGCCCATGCTGTCAAAGGGTGGTTGGTGAGATGCTGGCCTTCCCCTTGCGGAAATGCTGGGAAACGCGTTCTGGGGTCCATTCTGTCCATTTCCCTTCCTCCTAGTGGGTAAGAGGAAGGAGAAGGGGAGTGGGGCTACAGTACCTCTCAGGGACCCCACCCCAGGAGAGCCCGACTGGGCATGGGCTTGCTGTTGGGTTATTTCACACAAAAGCCAGGGAATGTGACTGGAGCGAGAAGAGGGGAGAGGGGACAGCCGGAGTGATTATTTGTCGGGTTTGAGTTCAGGGTTTTGGGAAGCAGAGAAAATCCCTCTCGGTTGGCTGGGTTCCAGGACGCCCGGGCAGGAAACCAGGGGATGGCAGAGATGGCCTTGCAGAAGGGAGCAATAGCTAAGGGGATAGGTGAAGTGCGGAGCGTTGCGCCCACCCGGGTCCTCCCCCAACCCCCTCCGCCAGCTTTCCCCCGCCCGGCCCGCCGCGGCCCCTCCTTCAGACTTGGGCGCCGCCTCCCCCTCCCCTCCTCTTCCCCCTCCCACCCGGCGCTGCAGCTGCTGCCGACGGACCATTCTGCACGTAGCGAATGGAGGAGACGCACAAGGGAGGCCTCAAGTGCGCGCGCGCGGGAGCCGGAGCCGCGCGGGCGGGGGAGCGGCTGCGGGCGCGCGTGCGCGTGCGGCGTCGGCCTTGAGGGCGCGCGCTGATCTCCGGAGCCTGCGGTTCCAATTCGTGGAGAGGTTGGGGATGCTCGGAGGCGAGGTCCCATAGTCTCCAGGCCCTGCCCTGGCAGTCTGGCGTCCTTCCATCGAACCCCACCTTCCCAGGCCCTTTTCATCTTCCACCCCAATAGCACCGACCTTTGCGCATAGTAGGCGCTTCATGATGACTGGGTTGCTGGAATGAGTTGATTCACTCGCTGTCATCCTCTATAGTAAGCTATGTCCTGGGCTGGGTGTCTTAGAAGGCTGAAAACGTGGGTCCCTTGGGGACTAGATTCATGACCCTGTAGTACCACCTTGGTCCCATTGCCCTCCCACCTCCTGTATCCGAACCCAGGGCAGGCCCCATAAGACCTCCAGAATCTTAACAAGGGGCTGTCAAGGAAAAACAAAGGAGTGCTTTGACCTCCTGTGGTAAACACAGAGTCTGTCTGTCCCAGGATGAGGGGGGAATGCAGGGAGGCCCTGCCAGGCTGTGGAAGGCAGTACTCATCTTGGAGGTGTCTCCTGAGCCCCAGGGGCACTCTCCCCTCTTCCTGAGCCCCTGATTTTGGAGGCCCGTTAAGTGGGTGGCCTGGGGGCTGCCCCTTCCTTCCCTCACTCCACCCTTTCTGCTGCTCAGAGGCATGGGATGAGGCCTTGCCCAGCTTTGTGGGCTTTGAGCACAGCAGGAAGAAGGCCTTGCAAAGGGGTGTCCGAATAGGATGATTGTCTTTTGGACCTCCATTGGTGGTAATGGAAGTGAGTTGAAGGAGACTGGTTAGTGGCATGTGGAGGTAAAGGGTTCTCTATACACATTAACTTGAACTTGCCCAAGCTTGAGCTCTCTGAGCCTCAGTTTCTTGTCTAACAGAAGTACAGCATTTACCCAGTAAGGCTGTGGGGATTAAAATGTAGTCTGCCAATAATGTGCCCCACATGTTGGAGGAAGATGCTTCCTAAGAGCTAAATCTTTATTATTGTGTGTAGGCTGGCTGAAAGGCTGGGGACATTTCCCTCTGCTGGATTTCCACAGGTAGAGTGAATTCAAATCCCAGAGCTGGAAGCTCCTTAGAATTTGGAGGTGAGTTTTGAGAAAACTGTAGAGAAACCAGTAATACATCATACTTTCTGACATCACCCAAAATGGGCTGGTTTTCCAGACATTAATATTTCAGACCTTAAAAAGAGATATTTTAGATGGATACCATTAGTGGATATTACACACTTTCCTGCTTCTTAATCAGAGGTTGCAGAATATGTGACTCAGAGTTGTGGTTACAAGTGTCCATCTCTATCCTGGTTGTAATACAGTGAAAATTCAAGGTCTTGTTTGGCCTCACGCTAAAGGTTCATTCCATGATGGCTACATTTTCATAGTTCTCACGTCTTCTTTTTATAGTTCTTCATCACTTCATCAACTCTCTCCCTATTAGCTGTCACTTCCACTTTTATCACTTTGCCTGTCTCAGGCAGACCACCACCCTACCTCATTCTTTTCAACTTGTTTCTGTTCTGTTGTGGGCTGAGAAATCAGAAAATGACTTCTGTTAGAAGATGTGAAAAACAACGAGATCTTTTGAACTTGACAAATTATATTAAAATTCATCTGGCAAAATAAACATGCAAAAAGAGCTTGGAAAATTCTGAAAAAGAAGCATTATAGGAGGCAACTGGAACTACTGAAATATTGTATAAAGCTCCAGTAATATAACAGTTGGGTATTGGCACAAGAAGAGACAGATAGATCAAAGGAACAGAATAGAGTCCAGACACACACTTGTGAACAAATGGAAATTGAGTATATGATAAAATAACATTTTAGATGAGAGGAGAAAAGATGAGTTATAATCAAATTGGACCACCGACTAGCTGTTTTTTGAAAAAAAAAGCCTTTTCTCCACTTCATTCCTTATTCTGAAATAAGTCCCAGATGGATCAAATATTTAAACATAAAAAGGAAATCATAAAATTACTAGAAGAAAATATTAACAAAAATTCTAAATATACTTTGGGGAAAGTATGACAGAGTCACAAAGGAAAAGATTTTAAAAAATTGGTTACATGAAAATGTAATATTTTAAAATCTAAAGGCAAATAACAAACAAGAAACAAGAAAAAATATATATGAAGATAAGTTCATACAAGTCAATAAGGAAAAGAAAAGAAAATAGAAGAAGGGGCAAAACACATGAAGGAAAAAGAGAAACCAGTGGCTAGTAAACAAGTGAAAATGCCCATCCTCACTCAAAATACAAGAAACCAAATTAAGAAATGATAAGATTCTCTTTTCCTGAATCTGATTGGGAGGCATCCTGCCTGACACAGGCAGCCTCAGAGTTGGTGGGGAGGCAACTGCACTTGGGCCGGGAGCTGGTGATATTATGTGAGAAGAATTAATTCGCGAACCATTGGCTCAAGGGTGCCAAATCTAGGGATATATCAGATACACTGTCACAAATGTTCAAAACATATGTACAACTGTTCATTGCCATTTTAGTTCCAAATGTTAAAAAGTAGAAGCAATGTCAAGTCCATCAATAAGGCACCAACTGGCTATGTAATGGGGTATCCAAACACCACACTAACATGCAGGGCTGAAAAAGAATGAGGTCCAGTTTTATCTGTTGATAACATTCACTAAGTGGAAAAGCAGATGGCAGGACCTTGCTTGGACCCTGCTAGTCTTTGAAGGGTATGCCCTCGGGCATCGTCAGCATCCCCAAAGCCTGATAAAGACCCAGAACCTTGCACTGCCTCAGAACAACTGGGTTGGAATCCTGAGACTAGGGCCCGGGAGTTTGTTTTAACATGCTGTCTAGGGGATTCTGATGCACACTCATCTTTGAGAAGTACTGGTCAGGAATATGTCACTGTTGGTGTAAAAAATGGGTATAAATCTACCTGCCCTCTGCTCTGAAAATTTCAGGGCTTCACTTTGAGCAGAATGAGGTGGGGCTGAGGTGAATTTTCAATTTTCATCTTATCTGCTTCTGAGCTCTTCAGACTTTTAATTCCGGGAATATATTACTTTGCTTTTCTAAAAAAGTAGTTAATAAAACAAACTACCCAAATGGAGAAACAAAATATGGTAGATACAGTGGAATATTATTCAGCCTTAAAAAGGAAGGAAATTCTGACACATGTTGCAACATGGCTAAATCTGGAGGACATTATACTGAATGAAATCAGCCAATCAGAAAAGGGCAAATACTGTATGATCTCACTTTATGAAATGGGAAATTCACAGAAACAGAAAGTAGAATGGTGGTTGCCAGGGGCTGTGGGGAGGCAAAAATGAAGAATTAGTGATTAATGGGTTTGGAGTTTCAGTTTTGTAAGATGAAAAGACTTCTGGAGGTGGATGGTGGTGATGGCTGCACAGCTGTGAATTACTAGGTGCCACTCAACTACACACTTAAAAATGGCTAAGATGGTGGATTTTATGTTCTGTGTATTTTACACAATTAAAGAAATGTAAAAACAAAAAAAATCTACGTGGCCAAAATGGTGTGTAATGTAGGGATAAGTGACTGACGTGGGCAGGTTCTGCGAGAGCCTCCCTGTGGATCACATAGTATGAACCTAAGGGTTGGGCTTGATGACAGCCCTTTCTGCTGCAGAGCTGGGCTACGGCAAGTCTTGGCATCTGGTAAGAGACCACATCGTCGCCCACACAGTAGGAAGCAGACCTAATGAACTTGTTGCCTTGAGAGATGGCACAGGCTGGCAACTGGAAAAGAGAGTGGGTTGGGTGGCACACAAACATGCCACATTATTGAGGAAGCTGGTCATTGCCCCTTCCCTGTGCTGGGGGTGGGGGTGGGGGCTGGCTTTCCATGTGGGCTTGAGTTTTGCAGAGTGTGGTGGGCACAATGGCCCCAGGGGAGATGGTTTGTGTGGGGAGAGCAGGCAGAAAGGGCAGGATGGGCAGAAACTGATAGGGGAGGGCATGGGTTTCCTGGGGACAAGTCTGTGCTCAGATATCTGGCTGGAGCAAAAACTGTACTTGAAAAAGGGATCATTCTGGGGTTGGGAGTGAGAGGGGAGGGGGCACTGACTAAACTGGACCTAGCATAGCCAACTGGCTGGGGCCCAGTGGTGGAGGACAGCAGGTGTGTGGGCTCCTGCCGGCCCTTCTGCCAGCTTGGAGGACAGGGCTCCTGCACCAGGCTCTGGGGGCTTCTCCAGGTGACCCATTCTGGCCTGGAGACATGTGTCTGCCTGTGCACTCCAGACCCTTCCTCCCCAGGCACCAGAAGTCTGGGGCTGCCAGGAACCAAGCAAGGGGGCTTGTGGCCAAGGAGGGGCCCAGAGATGAGGAAGCCCTGCTGCCAGCCCGATCAGGCTGCAGCATAAAGTGAAGGGAAGGGAGAGAAGATCTGGAGGATCTTCTGAGCTCTATGCATTCTCTAGGACTAGGACAGGGCACACCAGTGAGGGGGCCCTGACATTGAGATTGGGGACTTCCTGCCAGAATCCACCATTGCCCCAGAGCCGGCCTGGGCTCTGCACTCAGCCTGCCCCCATTTAGCAAGCTCCTTTCAGGAAGCCGAAGACCACCTCAGGGAGCTCCCGGTCCAGCTGGGAGAGGGCCACCCTGACTCAGGCAGAGTGGTTGCCTACCACAAACCTGGCCAGCTCACTCTGGGGCTGGATCTACCCTGCAGTAGTCACGGGCCTCACTCTCCCCATCTGTATAATGGGGTTGATAGCCAAGGACACACTCAGCCATGGTGATGCCCAATTCTCCATGCTGGGTTGGGAGGCCTAGACTCTCTGACCCCACCAGCCTGGAGCTGGGGTTATCAGTGGAACAAGAAGGGCTCAGAAATCTTTGCATCCACTGTGGCCACACTGGCCTCAGAGCTGCACTGCCTTGTGGTTCACTTCCCTGAAAGGGGTGTGAGAGGTAAGGTGGAGACAGGGAAGAGTTGGGGTAGAAGGATGCAGAGAGCCCTGCTCCTGCTCTGGAAAGGTGATGAGGGTGGGGGGATTCCCAGGACTGTCCAGCCTGTTTCCCACTTCCTTCACTACCAAATGTAACCACTTCAGAGTGGGGCTGCCCTCTTGCAGTGACCATTGGGGTAGGAGGCCTCTCCTTTTGTCCATTCCGAGAAGCTAGTGCTCAGGGTAAGGATGAGCTAATAAGGGTTGGGGCTCACTTCCTGTGCTGATCTGGACTCATGGAACCAGGAGCCACAGGTGCCCAGGCTTGCCAGCCTCTCCCCATGCTCAGCTGTGGATCTAAGGGGAACTGGACCTGCAGGCCCCCCAGCTGAGTGCCGCTGATTATGGGATGTTGATGCCTGGGAAAGCCAGCTCTCAGCTGGACCCCCACCTCACCAGGCCCTGCACATAGGTCCTGTGGGTCCACCCTGCCCAGAGATGATTTAGCAGGACAGACTGGGGCTAGACTGTGGGAGGGACCAACCAGAGGGTTCAGTGGGTAAACTGGGGGCAGGCTGCTCACTGAGGGAGCCCTCCGGATGGAGGTTTGTTGGGAAGTTGATCTCTCACTTCCAGTGAGTCTGAAAACCCCAAATGATGTAGATGGTAGATGAGTCACCTGTTCTAGAACTAAAGGAGACCTATTTCGGATCCAGTTTGATGGGAAAGACAGCCCTGCCCTCGGGGAGCCCCAGTCTGAGGGGAGACACAGCCCTTGGGGAGGCTGCACTTGGTGGGGAAATGCTCAGTGCCCCCTACTTCCTCACTCCTTGTCATGTTATTTCCCCCACAGCCCCATTCTCCGCTCTCCTGGAGGTTTCCTTCCCTAGGAAGGATTGGATGGGGGCGACGAGGCCTCCTGGCTGGCTGTGCCGCCTCCTCCCTGCTGACTCCAAGCCTGCTCACCGTCCCTGCATAAAGCCTGTGAAGCCTGAATGTGAGGGTTCCAGGCCGGGAGACCGAGTCATGGTGACTCAAGTGTGGACTGGACCCCTGTCCCCTCAACAGCAGTGGCAGTGGTAGAGGCAACACGAGGACCAGGGCAGGAAAAGAAGGGGTGCCTGCTGACTCCCAGCCCCAGCTGTCCTCTGCAGTGTGGGCCAGGGCCACGCATGCGTGTGCGAGAGCACATGCAGTTTGTGGCCCATGCCTCTGCATCTAGGCAGACACGTGAGGCTGGAGTGAATCACCCAGCAAGATGTCTGGAAGCCAGATGTGGTCCAGCTGTTCAGGGCAACAAGCCCAGCCATCCCCAGACCAGATGTGTGTCTGTCTCCTTCCACCCTCTACCTTCCAGGCTCTCAGAAGCACTTCTGGGGACCATCCCCTGCCCTGGGCCCAACCAAGGATTCTCTCTCCCTTCTGTGAGGAGTTATCTGCCCCCATCAGGCAGAGGTTTTGGAGGTTCCTGAGAGGGCAAGAACAGGGCTTCCACACATTCACATGTGCCTGCATTTCTTTGCTTAAGCCTGAGTGCCCCTGGGTTCATATACCCTCAGACAGAGAGCTCCCTGAGGGCAAAGGCCGTGTCTGCCCATCAGATTAGAGGCTCTGTGGGAAGGCAGGAAAGGCCTCGGCACACTAATGCATGGCACTCAAGCAGGTGTGGGCTCCGCAGACCTACACACCCCAGGCTGGGCTCTCGGAGAGCAGGGGCTGAGTCTCCCTAAGGCAGTTGTCAATACAACGTCCTGACAGGCCAGAAGTTCCCTGCAGGCAGACTCCCTTTCTGCCTCCATCAGAATGGGGCACACTGAGGACAGGGCTGTCTCCCATCGGCCTGGGGTCCCGGTGAGGGCAGGGCTGAGTCTTGGAGGTAGGTCTGCCACAGTTCCCTTCCTTGTCCCGTTTGGCCACCTCCCGATTCCTTGTGGCTCCCTATGTCTCCTGTGGTCCCTCTCACTCTCAGTGGCTGTGAGGCAGCAGATTCCCAGCATCTTTGACATGGCCAGTGACTCAGGCCCCTCGGCCTTTCTTCCCTGGCCTGGACAGCCTCAGGCCCCACAGCATGGTGGGGAAACCCCTCTGCTTCCCTCCTTTCCTGACGTCTATGCCTGACTCCCGTGTCCTCCCAGTCAGGACAGCCTCCTCCCTGCCCACACACCGTAGTCCTAATCCGCTAGCGGAGATCATGAGGAGGGAGTGTGTCACACATATGGTTTCATTTTATCTTCACAAGCGTGGGATGTAGATAGGAAATGTGATCTCCATTTAGCACTTGAGGAAACTGGGTCTACAAAGGTTGAAGGAACTGCTCAGGGTCACATAGCTCTTGGGTAGCCAGCTGGAAATGGGAGGTGCACGTGTGGCCAGCCAGGTAGCCCAGAGAGCACGGCTGGCTCAGCCATTGCTTAGGGCCCCAGCTTGGAGTGTCTGTGTCTGAGGGAGCACTCTCCCTGTTTTCCTTCAGGCCCTCTTATCTGGTGGGGGAGACACAGCCCCTGCGCTCAGCCCGTCCTCCTCAGCCCCACTGCCAGCGCTCACAGTCTTCCTGGGGAGAAGACAGCGAGAGCCCAGTGCCCACTGTGGGTTAAATGACTGTCCTTGGGCCGAGCCAGCCATCACTGGGGCCATCTGGCCGGGCATGCTAGTGGTTTCCAGCAGAGCCCGAGGGCCAGGGCTGCTCTATGGGTTTGGACCAAGGGAGTGGAGGTCAAGATGGCGGGCATCAACTGGCCAAACAGAGGCCATCTGATCACTCAGTGGAATGACACTGAGCTCCGCTAGGTGAAGGGGAGGAGCGCATGCTTCCGCGTGTGAGGCACAGGCAGCGCCATTTTACAGGTGCAAGAACACTGGCCCGGAGAGCTTAGGGCAGGCAGTTCCTGGCCTTAGGCCCATGTCGGTCAGACCCCACAGCCATCAGTCCCACGGGTGGGAAGCTGAGGACCGCCGGTCCGTCCCTGGGCCTGCTGCTCTGTCGGGGAGTGGTTTGGCTCTTGACTCGGCCTGCTTGGGTTTGAATTCTGACTCTGTCTCTACGAGCTGTGTGGGTAGAGGTTGTGGGTAAGTTACTCAATCTCTCTGTGCCTCTGTTTCCCCATGTTGTAAGTCAGTATAATGTAATAGTACTTGTTATATTGGAGTATAATTGCTATCTGTGAGCCAGTGACCCAGGGCAATCATATGAAGACATCTTCCTTCTCCTTCTCCCAACCCCGAGCCCCTCAGTCCAAGAGGAGAAGAGTATTTGAGAGCTGGGATTTGGCGAGATGGGGCTAAGGTCCCTCTGGGGGCGGGACATTCCTCAAGGGGTATCAGGGCCAGCTAGGCCCCTTCTTGGGAGTTTCAGGGGCGGGGGAGCAGGAAGCCTTACTCCCCACTGCTCCCCGATCGTGGGCCTCCAGTCCGCTCCTCACTGCAGCGTGGGCATGTGGGCTCCTGTCACGTACCTGATGATAAGGGCCACCCAGCAGGCAGGACGTGGGCTACGTGAGGGGCCAGTGGAGGCAGCTGCTCTGGCCGGCAGCTGCCTGCTGCGCTCAAGGGGCCAAGGCCAGGAGGCTGAGCTGTGGGGTCCATTGTCTGCCTGCCACCCCCTCCTCTGGAGAGCACAGGCTCAGCAGCAGCGGGCTCTTGGCAGAAGCTCAGTCCAGCTTCCCCTACGCAGGCACGCCCTGGCCTGCACGTCCTCGCCTGGGCCTCTGGCCACCATGGTGCTGCCCGCTGTGCTGGCTACCGCCGCTGCTCGTCTCCAGGGGGCACTGCTTGGGCACTGAGAAGTCCTTGGAGGGGGAGCCAGGGCCTGGAGGCCTCATCTTGGAGTGGTCAGGGGCTTTCCACCAAGCTCCTGGTCCAGGTGGGAAAGACTGGGAATAGGGCAAAGGAAAGGTGGTCCGTTGGTCAGCAGGGTAGTGCAGGGTGACCCCTGGACGCAGCCTTGGAGAGCTGCTGAAATGTCCATGTCAGATTTCAGGTTTATGGGTGGACAAGCGGGCAGGGAGCTGGTGCTAGCTGGCGGTGGAACCTTGGGCCTCCTCTCTCAAGTCTCAGTTTCCTTAGCTGTCCAGTGGAGGACCCAGGTTCAGTGTTCTGTTATTCATGACACCCTCGCCCTTCCTGGCTGAGCTCAACCCCAGTTAAGAGCAGTAGGGGCATGTCCTGACCTGTGTCTTCCTCTCCCCTTCTCCACCCAAGTGGGGTGAGGGCTGTCATCCTGGTAGCCAGTACCCTTGGGAGTCATTGAGGTGAGGCCTGACAACTCAGACCCCCAGTCCCTGGCCTCCCAGGGCCAGACCGTGGCCTCTGATCAACACGTTAAAAATAACCCCCGTGGGCTCTTCTCCCTCCACAGGAATGGTGTTTGTGTTGGCATCTGCGGCCCCTCTGGGCCTGCCAACTTCCATGGCATGTGACATTGTCAGGGGACTGTAGGTGTGAGGAAGTCAGCCTGAGGGGCTCGTGCTGCCCTGACTCCAGGTGAGGGCGTGATAGAGGGATCAGAGACAGCTGTCAAGGCCGCCTGTGGCCAGGAGGCTGCCACGGGGCTGGGGGCACATGACAGGCAGGGTGAAGCCCACTCATGGGAGCAAGATGATGAGGGCTGCAGGCTGGAGCACCAGGGCCGAGCCAGGGCTGCACAGGGCCGAGCTGCTGTCATGTCATCCCCAGTCGTTAGATGCAGAATCACAACTGGGGAAGCACAGGATTGTGGAATCAAGGAATTCTAGACTTGAAAAGAACTCGAGGAGATACTTTCAGTCCAATCTCTGCCAAGACAGGAGTTAAATAGCAGCCACTAGAGAATATTTATGGAGCTTGTCCTGGGTGCCAGGCTCTCAGCTGGCATCCCCGGAATTAATCCTCCCAGAGGCCCTTTAAGCTCTCTCTCTCTTTTCTTTTGTAAACAGAAGAAGAAATAAAGGCACAAAGCAGTTAGGTAACTTTGTCCTAGGTGGCTTCAAACTCGGTATGATTCCCAAGTCTGCGCCTGAATAAATTACCTTGTCTGATTCTACAGAGGTGGGAGCAGAGTCTCCGAGCTTCAGCCGCTGCTAGCAGTCACTCTTAGGGTTACAGGACCCTCGTATTCCTGACTTTGCCTACAGCTCCCTCCACATCACAGCTCATCTTGAGGGCAGACAGAATTCTCCCTCAGGCCACCGGGAATCATGGTGACTTTCATGTAAGATAATTTTTTTCTCATTTGCTGCTCCGAGGAGACATGACAGTCCTAAGTTCCCCTGGTGGAGTCCCTTCTTATCTGTAACGGCGATCTTGCCGTGTTATAACCCCGGGGAGTTTTAGGAGAGGCATCCTCGTGTACTATCTCATCTAACTGCTGAAGCTAGCATGGAAGTCAACTCTGAGACTTCCCTTCCCCAGCAGGATAAGCAGCCAACTCCTTTCCCGTCCCTCTCAGGCCCGTGCTTGCCCTCCACATGGCCTCTGCTGCCCTGCCTGGGCTCTCGCCAGCTTCTTGTGACCAAGTGGGGACCTGCCGAGAGCCTTGTCTGGCTTCAGTGGCCACCCTACCCTGCCCTGTCTTCTCATTGCCCCCGCTCCCCTCCTGTGGCGCCAGGATCCTCATGGCGTGAAAGGTGTGGCTCTTCCAGGGCATTTGCGTTACTTGATCTTTAGGGTCCCCACGGGCTGGGGCTGTTGTTTTGGGGTAAGGAGTCAGGTCTCTTTCCCTAAGCTCACACCACAGGCCAGTCTGGTGGCTGTTCTTTGCTCCTTACTCCGGGGCAGAGTTTCAACAATGGCAGAAATAAGCGCGACAGTTTCCTGCCCACTTGTGCTGGGCCAGACACTGTGAGAAGCACATGGCAGGAGTCCTCTCATTGAATCCTCGTGACAGCCTGGTGAGGTGGATTCTGCTGTTATCCCCACTTTACAGGTAAGGAATCCCCGGTACAAAGAGGGGCTCTGGACTGTGTTTCATATTGACATAATGCCACACTGCTTCTGTGGAGTTTTTTTTTTTTAAAGCACTTCCCTTCTTTTTTTCAATCCATCCATCCATCCCCACCGCCTCCTGGAGTGAAGTCCTCCCAACAGGGCTCTCTCTGGCCTCGCAGGACGCACAGAAAAAACGCTCCTCGTAAGAATGTCACACTCATGGCAATTCTCCTCTTCTAGACACCCCCATCCCTCCTCTAGCACCCAGCCGCACATGCATCTGGAGGCGATTCCACCGGACGAGGGCCTGTATCAGAGTTAAGTTTGGTTTATATGACACAGAGGTGCATTTTTTGCTCATATACGTCTGGAGGTAAACATCTTTGAGCTGCTTTGACAGCTACATGCTGTCAGGGACAGCTGTCAGAGGTAGCCTGTAGCTTATTGATCTGCTTTTCCTATTTCATTGATCTCCTGGGTGTAGTTTCATTTCCAAGGTCACTTCATTGCTCACAATGGTTGCTGGAGCTCCAGCCAGCAGGAAAGGTGAAGAGAGGGCTGAAGAAAGGCACGCCCCCTTTCTTTAAGGAAAGTTCCTGGAAATCACACACAGTGCTTACGTCCCACTGGCCAGAGTAGTCACCCAGCCACACCTAGCTGCAAGGGGAGAGGGGCACTGGTCTTGCTGTCACAGTGGTCTGGCTGAAAATGGGGAAGAAGGGAACAGCGGATGTTAGGAGACAGTGTCTGCCACAAGGCCTTGTTCCCTTCAGTCTGCAGGGGGCAGAGGGCGGGTAGGGCCTTCCCAGCTCCCCTCCTCAAGCGACCCTGGGTCTTTTCCTTCTCAGAACTCTTGGTTCTTCTTGAGGCTCAGTGCGGCAGTCCCCCTCACCCACAGATCTGCCTTCCCGGGTCTCAGTTACCGGACGACGGCCACAGTCAGAAGCAGACGATCCCCCTTCTGACGTATTGTCAATGGTTCAACAGTTGCCTAACGCCATGTCACAGTGCCTGTTATCACTCACCTCACTTTACCACCTCATAACATCACAAAAAGAGGGTAAGTACGGTAGGACAAGATATTTTGAGAGAGAGACTGTATCCGTATAACTTTTATTACTGTATATTATAATTGTTCTATTTTATTATTAGTTACTGTTGTTAATCTCTTACTGGGCCCAATTTATGAAATAACCTTTATCGTGGGAATGAAAAACAGTGTATATACGGCCTGGTGCTATCTGCAGTTTAAGGAACGTACCCGTCATGCATTGGGGGGCAAGTTTGATGCCGTTACGGCAGCGGCACAGTGCCAAGACTGGCCGCCACTGACTGTCATCCACCCACTGCAGATGCAGGCTGCGGCACTCCTTTATTCTCGTGACAGCCTGGGAGGCAGTAGTCTTAGTCCCATCTTACCACGGAGGGAATTGAGGCCCAGAGAGGTTGGATAACTTTCCTAAGAGCCCTCAGCTGGGCTCCTAGCCCTGTTACTCTGTGTTCCTTTCTTTCCTGTTGAGCCTTGTCTATAGGAATGAATGCTCTGGGCCCCCTCTGGGTCTGACAGGAGGAAGTGTCCCGGTCTGGGCCCCAGGAGGCGCCTGTCTGGGAGATGGGGGGAGTGACCTCAGTCTGTAGGTGTCTCCTCAGTGCCATGGTCAGCGAATGCGTCTGAACGGGGTCTATGACAGGCTTGGGGATTTCTGCTGGCACCAGGAGCTGGCCACTGCAGCCCCATCCCCAGATGACACTTTCCCCAGCACGTGGGCATCCTAGACACATCCTAGTGGTGAGGATGGGCAGGGGTAGGGCAGCTCCCACCACTTCCCCTTTCTCCTTCCTCCCACCCTGTGGGGGAAGGGACAACAGGGGACTGAGTCCCTACCCTAGCTGGGCTGTTCTGGTGTGGGTGGGGAGGGTATGCGCCTGGCTCTGAGGGAAGGGGCCAGACTCTGGGTTTCTTAGGAAGACTAGGACCATCCAGGTCACGCTCTGGGAAGGACTGTCCTTGCTTGCTGCTGAGCCCTGAGGGTGAGGTCACTACTCTGGCCTCTGGGCGGGACTGAGGGTGGTGGTGCTTTGAGCGTCAGCGTCCTCATAGCCATGACATGTGGTTAGTAATGTTATTGTAATATCTGCTCCCTGATCTCTGGTCAAGAGGAAAGGCTCATGAGCCGTGAGTCACAGTGGGCAGTCGACAGTGGGTCCGGCCACGTGCAGCTCCAGTGGGGGTGTTCTGGGGAAGGCCCTGAGACCCAGACATGACCTGTGTCCTCCGGGAGTTCCCGCCAGAAACAGGAAGGACAGATGTGAGACTGTAAGCCACTGATCTCTGCCTACCTCTGCCAGGAAGTCTTCCTTGATTAATTACTTTGGACTTGTTCTGGGGTTAATCCTGAGTTCCTGGCCCTGGCCAGATGGGCTCCTTTGAGCTTTTCCATCCTGCCTAGTCTGAGCATTGATCACCGAAAGGTTCTGCACTAGAGGCCAGAGAGTGGACAGGAATGTGTTACTTTCATTCAGGTCATTCATTCATTCAACAAATGTGCCAGGTGCTCAGGATATGCTACTGAACCCCATGGACTCAGTCCAGTTCTCATAGAGGCTGGAGAAGGAAAGAGTGAAAGCAAGAGGTCACACAGATAAAAAGAATTACAAACTGGGCCCAGCGAGGGCAGGGCCTGGGGGTGTGGGGTGGTGGTCAAGGGGCTTCCCTGGGCTGGGCTCCTTCCAGTGGGTGTTGATCTCCCTAGCAGCCCCTCCCGTGCCGACAAAGGTTCTGCAGAGAGATGGCTGGCTGCACAGTGGCACGGTGCCCGCCAATGGGGGCCGTGCCAACTGTGATGTGATGTGTGCTGATCCCTCTCCACTCCTTACCGAAGACCAGCGTCTGCTGCCCCCGCGGCACAGGGAGCCTGGGGCGCTCTCCCGTCATGTCCCGGTATTTGGAGGAGATGTCGGAGTGGAGAGGATTCCCTCTGGGCTATAGGCAGAGGAGCTAGTCTAAAAGAATCTCCCTTGCACAGAGCTGGCCTTCCTTGCTGATGGGGTCTTGGCACTGTTCAGGGTGTCAGCCCTGCTGCATTCCACTTGCACACCTGCAGTGGACAGAGGCGGTGGTCCCAATGACCCTGTTGTTCCTCTCACCCCCATGCTTTGGACCTCTCACTCCAAGACATGTTGGAGACATGTTTTCTTGCTTTCTTTTGCCCCACTCTGCTGGTTTGGGCCCCAGTTCGGGAGAGAGTGAGAGATCCCAGGGATGAAGGGACACAGAGGCATGGCTGCTTCCGTCCCCCAGCAATAACCAGTGCAGATTGAATGGGCTCTGCCTCCTTCCTTCTTCACAGTCCCACTGTCTGAGGTAGGGGCTGTGCTGGGTGGCAGGAGGTCCAAAGCCAGGGACAGTTATTGTATTTAATACAGACTCTTGGGTCCCACTCACCTGAGACTCTGATTCTCTAGGTCTGGAGGATCTTAGTTAAACAGTCCCTCAGTGTTGGTGACATCAGTGACTGAGGATCACATTCCTCTTTGGAGGAAAGAGCTGAGGTTCTGAAGGCAGGGAGACCCACCACCTCCTCTCACTCTCTGGGTGACTTGGACGATCACTCTAGAGGCCTTGGCTTTCTCATTCGCATAGTGGGACAGCTATTCCTACCTTGAGGACTGAAGAGGCAAGTGCAGACAGAGCGCCAGCACCAGGCCTGGCACAGAGCAGGTGCCTAGTGAGCAGCGTTCGTTCTCCTTATTCACCCAGGCTGCGTCCGGAATACAGCTGGCTCGTTCACTTACTAGGCAGGGTTGGAGCCCCTCATCCCTCCCACCACTTGGGTGTCCTGCTGGGGTGAGGGAGAGGATTCAGAGATTGGGAATAATGGGTGTACATGGAGAAGCTCCCCAGAGGCTGCTGCTGGACAACGGGGAAAGGTGAGAATACCCGCAGTTCACCAATATGGAGACACTTGTTCTTGCCTTAAAAATAATAACCTATACCAAATATATAACACTATGTGCCAGGCACTATTCTGAGACTTTTAGCTAATGTAATTCTCATGAAGAAATGTCATCCCATTTTATGGATGGGGAAGTTGAGGCACAGAAGGATTAAGAAAGCTGCCCAGGGTCACACAGGCCAGTGGTTGGCAGGCCTGGGGCTTGAACACAGGCAGCCTGGCTCTTCACCACTGCCTCTCTCCGGCACAGGGTTCCCTGGGGCTAGGGATGGACTTGCCTTCCCTTCACATCCATCTGTCAGGGGCTCAGGGGCTGGGATGTCTGCCTGGGGCGCTTGTGTTCTAGTGAACGGAGGCAAGTCCCAGTTGCACCTCTGGGGGGTTCCCAGATTCCAGCAGTTCCCGCCCACCCTCCTCTGGGTGTCTCTGCTCCTCTGTGGTTGCCGCTCCCAGATCAGTGCTCGCTTTCTCCACCTGTGACTGTCTCGACCCCCCAGGAGCTGTCACTGGCTCTGCCTGCCCTAGGCTGTGTCAGCTCAGAGCCAAGTGATTAGGGAGAGGTGAGGAGTCTCCCCTTTGAGCTGTAGTCTGACCCCACATCCCGAGACCAGTGGCCTCTCTCCCCTGCTCCCTAAGTCTTCAGAGGTTGTGGGCATGAAGTCACTGGCCCCTCTTGAGCTGCTCTTTATGACCTGGTAAATCACTCATTGTCCCCCCCTTGGCCTTAATGAGGGCCAGAGCCCACTATGATACCCCAGTTAACCACACCATCTGTTCTCCTTTAGTGGGAACGGTGTGGTCGGCGAGCGAGAACCCAGAACGGTGATGTGGTGGGGTGGGCTCAGGAGTTGTTTTCTTCTCTGGAAAATGATTCACCACCCACCCTGACCTCTACCGTGCCCAGAGGGTGGTTCCTCAGTTTCAGAGTGGAGCTTAGGAGCTCCCTCAAAGGAAACAGCTGCTGTCCCCTTGCCAGCAGCTAGCTTCTCCAGCAGGCTGGATTGGGGTTCAATGGTGGCTCAGATGAGATGCAGGATACCCCATTGTATGCTTCCTTGAGATTTGGGAGCCCAGATGTCAGTGTCAACAAAGGTGTTTGAGTACAGGTATGGGCAGGAGGCAAGGATGGGAGACGGAAAGCCAGTGGTTGGTGAGGTCATTCCCCAGCAACCCGCATATTCTTTCATTGATCCATGGGTTTATTGAGCCATTCCTGAGTGCCCGGCACTGATCAGGCCCAGAGACTTGTGAGGGAACCTAAAAGTCAGAGCTCTTCCTGGAAGAGGAGTAGACTTAAGTTCAAGAATTGGCCTATTTCATCTCCAGTTCCTTCCTGAAGTCAGAGCCCTGGTGATCATGAGAGCTCGTGTGAACACTGGAGCACTGGGTGGGTGATGCAGGTTGGTGACAGGCATGAGGAAGCATTAGGGATAGTTGGTAAAATAGGTTAAACGAACAAACGCTGGGCTGGGGAAATCAGTAGGTAGTGTCAGGAGACTATGGAGTAGCCTTAGGGATGAGTAGCTGCTTGGGGAGTATACAGCTGAATGGACCCCAGTCTGGAATAAGCAGAAAGCAGGTTCATTCACTTCTCCCTCCAATATGTGACCAATTACACAGCATGCGCATCGTCAGTGTCCACTCCTGCAAGTGGTCACTAGCTGATCATAGTACTTTCTCCTTCTCAGTCCAGAGCAGCCTCACACTTATTTGCACACACTGACCAGGCTATCACTGCTAGCTGATCAGAGTTGACAGATGAAATGAAAGTCAGTTTAGCATTCTGGACTGGGATTCAGACATGGACAAGGGTCCAAGGAAACTCCTGAAGAAAACTCATCCGACAGGAAGAGAGAGTTGCGAGACAATCTGGGCCAAGTGACAGCGCTTCACTGTTAAAGGGGAAGCAAAAAATTAAGTTCTAAGCTGGGTGGGCAGTTGTCACTGGATTTGCTCTGGTCCTGCTCTCTGGCGGACACCCACCTGGGTCTGAGAGGGTGAGCAGGAGAGAGCTGGGAGTATTATACACAGCACTGAGCATCAGGATTCCATCAGGGAACAGAATGCGCATGTCTGGTGGGTGTAAGTGGCAGCGATTTATTACAGAGTATGAAATGGCCATAGAATTATTGGAAAGCCAAAGACATAGACTCAAGGCTGAGCTTCCAGGACTAATTCTGAAAGCCGCGCTGCAGAACTGGGCCACCGAAGTTGCCGCCGTGTCTTTGGTGGTCAGATCACCCTCCCTGGGGCCGCATGCAGGGCCGTGATTGGGAAGCCAGTACCACTGCCAGCCCCACATGGCACCCGCTGTGAGCTGCACCCATAAATGGGTGCCCTCCGCCTCACCTCTTGAGCCCTTCTGCCAGCCCTGCAGCAAAACGACAAGAAAAACCAAATTGCCCCCACCTTCCAAGTCCCACACTAGTGCGTCTGATGGCGTGGGAATTACATCCTGAATCCAATCAGCAAGGGACACAGAGAAATACAGTTGTTTTTCCTTTTCTTTTCCTGTCTCTGTAGTCCAGGAAGGTGCCTAGCAGAGGGTGGAATGCATACTGCGAGGCGGTCCACGCTGCAGAACTGGGCCACCGAAGTTGCCGCTGTGTCTTTGGTGATCAGATTACCCTCCCTGGGGCCGCATGCAGGGCCGTGATCGGGAAGCCGCTACCCCTGCCAGCCCCACACGGCACCCGCTGTGAGCTGCACACAGTGTCCTAAATTCTGTAAGGTGCCAGACACAAGCAACTCTGTTTTGGGGCCCTCTCAGAGGGGAATGGAAGGGGCAGGTGCATCCCCCGCCCCTCCTGGCCCAATGCCACAGACCACTGAACAGCTGTGGCACCTTGAGGGCTCAGGCACAGCATTGGTGCCCTTTGTGGGTGGTCCTGGGGGAGTTTTGGCACCAGGTCATTGCCCCAGGTGAGAAACCTCCTAGACCTGTCCAGGAACGGTTGGTGGGACTTTGGAAGCAGCTAGGACCAGCAAATACTGGTTATTAGGGTGGGTCTGTATGATTTTATTTAACTCCTGGCTGGATCTGTCTTTGGAAACCCTACCACCAGCTCCTACTATGTGCTAGGCACTGGCTGGGTATTGGGGACATGAGGAAAAATGCAGTACAGTCCCAGCTGCCTTGTGGCTCCTTACCTAGCCAGCAAAGAAACAAGGGAAGCAGATAAAAGGATGCCCACGGCAACAAGGATGCACAAAGGGGAACAGCCTGGGGAGAGCAAGGGAACTTCCCAGGGGAGGTGACATTACAGATGAGTCCTGAAGGACCCAAAGGTGCAGCAGGGACGCCTGAGGGAGAGACAGGGGTACCAATGAGGAAGGCACCTGAATCTCAGAGAGCTGGGCAGGAAAGGATGTGGGGGAACCAACCCAGGGATCGCTCAAAATCCAAGACGCAGCCTCCTCCTTCAGCCTGGGTGGTGTTCATATGCTCGGCACCTGCATCTGGCCAGTCCTGCGGTTTGTCCCCTGCTCTCCTCGGGCTGTAGGATGTGGTCTGCTGTCTTTGCTCCCACAGGCTTCTGGGAATGATTCACAGCTGGGGAGGCACTGGATGAGCCACGGGCTGCTGCCCAGACTGGAGGCAGCAGAAGAGACTGGCCCATGTGGGGAGGGAGGATGACTCCCGTCACCCCACCCCAGGCCTCCAGGCGGCAGGGCCAGGCCATCAGAGGGGATCAATGGAACCCCGAGCTCCCAGCACCCTCCTCTAGTGCTCCTTGTGTTCTGCTTTCTCCCTGAGGCAGGGCTGCCCACCCCTCCTCCCTGCATCCCAGTCCGTCCTGATGCCAGCTCTCCCCGGCTTCGGTGGCTTAGGGTCCTCGTAGTGGGGTCATTACAGGACACAGCCGCCCGTGGGTCAGAATGGAGGAGGCCCAGCTGTCAGCTGGAACCCATCAGAGGCCAGACCAAGCTCTGGCAGCAGGCAGGAGGGGGAGGCCAGCTGATGAGAAAGGTGTCCCTGCAAGCTGCCGTTGTCGTCTTTTCTTAACCCTTCCCACTCTCATCACCAGGGTGTGTCCTGAAATTTTCCCACAGTGATGGTAGCTCCAGGTCCCTTGGTTCTTCATCCCAGGCTGGGGAGAGTTGGCTGGGGTTGATTGAATGGAGAAACCCTGCCCCTGCCCCTACCCCAGGGAATCCTTAGTCTGAAAGGGAAGAAACAACATAGCCCCTATTTTCAGGGAGTCCTTGGTCTTATGAAGAAGCTGTGGCTCGGGGAGCCCTAGTCTGAGGGGGAAAGGTATAGCTGTTCTCGGTTAGCTCAGGGTCAGAGATGGGGGAGGTTTTGTCTCCTTATTAAACTGAATAATCAATATAATGGCACCACCTTAGACTTTCTACGTGATTTTGTGAAGAATCAGCCACTTGAACACACGTCCTCATGCTCTGAAAAATCCAGGAATGATGTGCCTGCAGACCCAGAGCTGTCACTAGGGGACAGTTTGTCCTGGGTGCCCTCTTACGTCAGCTGCCCTCCTCAGCCACCTGCTTTTCTGAGACCCCTGTTCATCCCCAAACCACTCAGCAAGTGGCTTATTTTCAAGAGCGTGTTCAACTCCTTCTTTGGTATCCATGTGACCTATTTATATAACTCGCAGCCTTAATTAACAATTAAAGTTGGTGAGCTAAGAGCACAAAGGAAACATGTCTACGTGCAACTGGCCCTTCTTCAGCTGCGTGGTTTGGATGTCCCGATTTATTTTCCACAATTAGTGGCTGGCCTTCTCCCAACTTCTCTCCCAGTTCTCTTTGTAAGGCCTGTTGCTGGCTGGGCACAACAGCCTGGCAAAGCTGTCTGAGGGCACCCCTTCCTTCGCTGGGATCACTGAAGAGAGCAGGCCTCTTGGTTACTGGCTGCCCAGAGCTAATTATCGAGCTCTTCAGGAGGAGAAATGGAGGCCCGGGCCCACAGGTAGGGTGAGAAGGAAAAGCCCAGAAATGCCAGTGCCTTTGCAAGCCTTTGCTGTGCTCTTCAGCTTCGGGCAAGTCATTCCAACACCTGGGCCTCAATTTCCCCATCTATTACATGGGAGTGACCAGCTGGCTGGGTGGTCCCCGGAGTCCCTTGCACCTGGGCTTTGATACTCCTGCCTGCTTCCCTCCCCACCCAGCTCCGGACTCTCCCAACACCCCGTCACGATGACAGTGGGTGGGTTAATCATGACTTCGTCCAGCAGACAACGTGGTGTCAGTCCAGGGAGAGGAAATCCGGGGCAAAATACCTCTAAAAACCGAAATCAGTCAAAGGGAAAAATAAAGTTCAAAACCTGTTTATTGCTTACAAACTGCAGTCCAGGGCCGGCTCTCTCCTCTGCTCCTGAAGAAGCAAGACTGGCCCTCCCCCTCACCTCTCAGGTACAGATAAACCCTCTGTTGCCCAGGTAATTACCCACTGATATGGAGATGAGCCCCTGAGGAATGATATAAATGTACTAAGCCATACTTCTTTCCACCTCTGAACGCCTATTGATATGTAGATGTCCTAAAGCCAGGTGAGATACTCTGGAAATATTACAATTTTACCAACACACGGGTCAGCAGGCATTTTACCAGGCAGCCTTGCGCTGTGGCCAAAGGGCTACTGTACCATCTCTTCCACGCTAGTCTGGCACCCCGATGCCTGAGGATAGTGTGGCTCTTCCAGCCAGTGGGGCTGCTGGGACACATTTGCCAGCACCCCTCTGGGTCAGCCTCTGGCCCTCACCTCAGGGGCTCTCAGCACAGTGAGGTGAGCATGAAGAGGACATTTGGGGCGCATGTTGCTGCAGCTGTCAGATATGCACTGAGCCCCTGCTCTGCGCCGGGTCCTGGGCTGGGCAGGGGGAGGACAGAGATAAAGAGGCAGATGTGGCTCAGTTCCTCAGGCCTGTGTGTGTGAACTCTGACATCAGGCTGCCAGGTTCAACGCCGGTCTGACTTGGGCAAGGCACTTAGCATCTCTATGCCTTGGTTTCTCCATCTGTAAAATGGGGATCCTAAGAGCACCACAGGTATGGGCTTGTGGTGAAGATGAAATGAGACAGTGACATAACATAAAGCGTTTAGGGTCCAGGGGTGGTCATTACAACTTCCATTTCATGAGCACCAACTCTGTACCAGACACTGTGGTGGCATTTGGTGTAAACCAAACCCTTTACAGGAAGGAGAGTGACCACTCTCGGCTTGGCTGAGGAAGGAGGCCGCGTGGGAGAGTTGGTACCGCAGTGTGGTCTTGAGGGAAGGAACTAAATGCACCAGACAGTGAAGAGGGAGGGGCTGCTGGGAGGACGAACAGCAGGGAGCAAAGGCCTGGAGGCAGGAAGGCAAAAAAGTGTGTTGGGGGGGACACTGAAAGGGCTAAAGCATAAGGGAGATAAAATTGGAAAGTGGGTTTAAGACAGATGAACTCCTAGACCATAGATTGTGGCATTTATCCTATAGTCTAAGGTGGGCACAGATGGTTGTTGAGTGAGGGTATCTTGCAGGGAGATGAAGCTGCTGTATTTAAATGAGGCAGTAGGGTTAGTTTCTCTAGATGATGATAACAACAAGAAGAATGATAAGAAACCTTTCATTTTGAAGTTTATGAAGCCCACAGAGTGTTTTCACGGGCACATCTCTTCTGAACATCAGGGCAGCACGGAGAGGTGAGTTGACGGAAGATAATCACCTCCAGTCTCCAGATAAGAGGCTCAGGCTCATCCAGAGTCACCCAGCAGGTCGACGGCAGAGTCAGGAGGAATGGCAGTCCCCCTCCCACGCCCCATCCTGCAGTCCTCTCTCTTGGCAGTGGCCTCTGCCTCTGAGGCTGGGCAGGCCCGTAAGTGTGTGTGCATTGGGGGTGATGCGGGTGTTTGTGCAAGGAACCCCTCCTCCCCTGCCAGGCCAGTGCTGGGTCTGCTACTCTTCTGGCCCTGTGCCAGGGTCTGACCCGCCTAGCCCGTAGGAGGTGGGCATCTGACTGCTGCTCACAGGTACGGAGCGCATCAGTGACTTGAGTGGGGGTTAGTGACTGAGCGACTGCCAGGAGATGTCGGGGGGCAGGCAGGGCTGGGGTCGAGGTGGGCGGGAGGTGCACACAAAGCTCTGCCCTTGTCTCCCCAGAAGCCCACCTGCTGAGCGGCAGCCCTGGAGGATGGGGACAAGCCTCCACTCACTCTCTTCCCCTGCTGGGCTCCTCCCTGTCTCCTCCAGGTTCTTGCCCCAGGGCTGGGAGTCTGGCTTTCAATGCCCCAATCTTAGCTTTCATCTTTTTTTTTAAATAATTTATTTTGGTTTTTTTATTAATATAATTTATTTTATTATCATTAATCTACAGTTACATGTGCAATATTGTGGTTATTAAACTACCCCCTTCATCAGGTCCCCCCCACCAACCCCGTTACAGTCACTGTCCATCAGCGTAGTGAGATGCTATAGAGTCACTACTTGTCTTCTCTGAGTTGTACAGCCCTCCCCGTCCCCCCCCAACATTACATCTGCTAATCGTAATGCCCCTTTTTCCCCCTTGTCCCTCCCTTCCCACCCATCCTCCCCAGTCCTTTTCCCTTAGGTAACTATTAGTCCATTCTTGGGTTCTGTGAGTCTGCTGTTGTTTTGTTCCTTCAGTTTTTTTTTCTTTGTTCTTATACTCCACAGATGAGTGAAATAATTTGATACTTGTCTTTTTCAGCTTGGCTTATTTCACTGAGCATAATACCCTCTAGCTCCATCCATGTTGTTGCAAACGGTAGGATTGTTTTCTTCTTATGGCTGAATAATATTCCATTGTGTATATATACCACATCTTCTTTAACCATTCATCCACTGATGGGCACTTAGGTTGCTTCCATTTCTTGGCTATTGTAAATAGGGGTGCATCTGTCTTTTTCAAATTGGGCTGCTGCATTCTTAGGGTAAATTCCTAGGAGTGGGATTCCTGGGTCAAATGGTATTTCTATTTTGAGTTTTTTGAGGAACCTCCATACTGCTTTCCACAATGGTTGAACTAATTTGCAGTCCCACCAGCAGTGTAGGAGGGTTCCCTTTTCTCCACATCCTCGCCAACATTTGTTGTTGTTTGTGTTTTGGATGTTGGCCATCCTCACTGGTTTGAGGTGATATCTCATTGTGGTTTTAATCTGCATTTCTCTGATGATTAGCGATGTGGAGCATCTTTTCATGTGCCTGTTGGCCATCTGAATTTCTTCTTTAGAGAAGTGTCTATTCATGTCCTTTGCCCATTTCTTTATTGGATTATTTGCTTTCTGTTTGTTAAGGTGCATGAGTTCTTTATATATTTTGGATGTCAACCCTTTATCAGATACGTTTTTTATGAATATATTCTCCCATACTGTAGGATGTCTTTTTGTTCTACTGATGGTGTCCTTTGCTGTACAGAAGCTTTTCAGCTTGATATAGTCCCACTTGTTCACTTTTGCTTTTGTTTCCCTTGCCCGGGGAGATATGTTCATAAAGAAATCGCTCATGTATATGTCCAAGAAATTTTTGCCTATGTTTTTTTCTAAGAGTTTTATGGTTTCATGACTTACATTCAGGTCTTCGATCCATTTTGAGTTTACTTTCGTGTATGGGGTTAGACAGTAGTCCAGTTTCATTCTCTTACATGTAGCTGTCCAGTTTTTCCAACACCAGCTGCTGAAGAGACTGTCATCTCCCCATTGTATATCCAAGGCTCCTTTATCAAATACTAATTGACTGTATATATTTGGGTTAATGTTTGGATTTTCTATTCTGTTCCACTGCTCTGTGGGTCTGTTTTTGTGCCAATACCAAATTGTCTTGATTACTGTGGCTTTGTAGTAGAGCTTGAAGTCAGGGAGCGTAATTCCCCCTGTTTTATTCCTCCTTCTCAGGATTGCTTTGGCTATTCGGGGTCTTTTGTGGTTCCATATGAATTTTAGAATCATTTGTTCCAGTTCATTGAAGAAAGCTGTTGGTGTTTTGATAGGGATTGCATTGAATCTGTAGATTGCTTTAGGTAGTATAGCCATTTTGACAATATTATTCTACCTAGCCAAGAGCATGGGATGCATTTCCATTTGTTAGTGTCCTCTTTAATTTCTCTTAGGAGTGTCTTGTAGTTTTCAGATTATAGGTCTTTCACTTCCTTCGCTAGGTTTATTCCTAGGTATTTTATTCTTTTTGATGCAATTGTGAATGGAATTGTTTTTCTGATTTCTCTTTCTGTTAGTTCCTCATTAGTGTATAGGAAAGCAACAGATTTCTGTGTGTTAATTTTGTATCCTGCAACTTTGCTGAATTCAGATATTAGTTCTAGTAGTTTTGGAGTGGAGTCTTTAGGGTTTTTTATGTACAATATCATCTCATCTGCAAATAGTGACAATTTGACTTCTTCTTTACCAATCTGGATGCCTTGTATTTCTTTGTTTTGTCTGATTGCCGTGGCTAAGACCTCCAGTACTATGTTGAATAACAGTGGAGAGAGTGGGCATCCCTGTCTTGTCCCGATCTTAGATGAAAAGCTTTCAGCTTCTCGCTGTTAAGTATGATATTGGCTATGGGTTTGTCATATATGGCCTTTATGATGTTGAGGTACTTGCCCTCTATACCCATTTTGTTGAGAGTCTTAATCAGGAATGGATGCTGAATTTTGTCAAATGCTTTTTCAGCATCTATGGAGATGATCATGTGGTTTTTGTTCTTCTTTTTGTTGATGTGGTGGATGATGTTGATGGATTTTCGAATGTTGTACCATCCTTGCATCCCTGGGATGAATCCCACTTGATCGTGGTGTATGATCCTCTTGATGTATTTTTGAATTCGGTTTGCTAATATTTTGTTGAGTATTTTTGCATCTACGTTCATCAGGGATATTGGTCTGTAATTTTCTTTTTTGGTGAGGTCTTTGCCCGGTTTTGGTATTAGAGTGATGCGGGCTTCATAGAATGAGTTTGGAAGTATTCCCTCCTCTTCTATTTTTTGGAAAACTTTAAGGAGAATGGGTGTTATTTCTTCTCTATATGTCTGGTAGAATTCAGAGGTGAATCCATCTGGTCCGGGGTTTTGTTCTTGGGTAGTTTTTTGATTACTGATTCAATTTCGTTGCTTGAGATTGGTCTGTTTAGTTTTTCTGTTTCTTGTTTGGTCAGTCTTGGAAGGTTGTATTTTTCTTAAGAAGTTGTCCATTTCTTCTATGTTTTCCAGCTTGTTACCATATAGATTCTCATAATATTCTCTTATAATTCTTTGTATTTCTGTGGGGTCCGTTGTTATTTTTCCTTTCTCATTTCTGATTCTGTTTATGTGTGTAGATTCTCTTTTTCTCTTAATGAGTCTGGCTAGGGGTTTATCTATTTTGTTTATTTTTTCAAGAACCAGCTCTTGGTTTCATTGATTTTTTCTATTGTTTTATTCTTCTCAATTTTATTTATTTCTTCTCTGATGTTTATGATGTCCCTCCTTCTGGTGACTTTGGGCCTCATTTGTTCTTCTTTTTCCAATTTCAGTAATTGTGTCTTTAGACTATTCATTTGGGAATGTTCTTCCTTCTTTAAATAGGCCTGGATTGCAATATACTTTCCTCTTAGAACTGCCTTTGCTGCGTCCCACAGAAGTTGTGGCTTTGTGTTGTTGTTGTCATTAGTCTCCATATATTCTTTGATTTCTGTTTTGATTTGGTCGTTAACCCATTGATTAATTAGGAGAATGTTGTTAAGTCTCCATGTATTTTTCCGCCTTTTTGTTTTCTGTCTAAAATTTATCTCTAGTTTTATACCTTGGTGATCTGAGAAGTTGGTTGGTAGAATTTCAATATTTTTGAATTTACTGAGGTTCTTTTTGTGGCCTAGTATGTGGTCTATTCTGGAAAATGTTCCATGTGCACTTGAGAAGAATGTATATCCTGTTGCTTTTGGGTGTAGAGTTCTGTAGATGTCTGTTAGGTCCATCTGTTCTAGTGTGTTGTTCAGTGCCTCTGTGTCTTTACTTATTTTCTATCTGGGTGATCTGTCCTTTGGAGTGAGTGGTGTGTTGAAGTCCCCTAAAATTAATGCATTGCTTTCTATTTTTCCTTTAATTCTGTTAGTATTTGTTTCACAAACGCCGGCGCTCCTGTGTTGGGTGCATATATATTTATAATGGTTATATCCTCTTGTTGGACTGACCCCTTTATCATTATGTAATGTCCTTCTTTATCTCTTGCTACTTTCTTCGTTTTGAAGTCTATTTTGTCTGATACAAGTACTGCAACACCTGCTTTTTTCTCCTTGTTGTTTGCATGAAATATCTTTTTCCATCCCTTCACTTTTAGTCTGTGTATATCTTAGGGTTTGAGGTGAGTCTCTTGTAAGCAACATATAGATGTGTCTTGCTTTTTTATCCATTCTATTACTCTGTGTCTTTTGATTGGTGCATTCAGTCCATTTACATTTAGAGTGATTATCGGTAGATATGTACTTATTGCCATTGCTAGCTTTAGATTCATGGTTACCAAAGGTTCAAGGGTTTCTTCTTTACTGTTTAACAATCTAAGTTAACTTTCTTGTTAAGTTATTGTAAACACAGTCTGATGTTTCTCTATTTCTCTCCCTTCTTATTCTTCCTCCTCCATTCTTTCTATACTAGGTGTTTTATTCTTTGACTTTAGTTAGTATTTGGATGGTCTGCTTTCTTTACTATCATTTTATTTTCTCTGGTGACATCTTTTTAGCCTTAGGGGTGCTTCGCTCTAGAGCAGTTCCCTTAAGATATCCTGTAGAGGTGGTTTATGGGAGGCAAACTCTCTCAACTTTCGCTTGTCTGAAAATTGTTTAATCCCTCCGTCATATTTAAATGATAATCGTGCTAGGTACAATATTCTTGGTTCGAGGCCCTTGTGTTTCAGTACATTAAATATATCATGCCATTCTCTTCTGGCCTGTAAGGTTTCTGTTGAGAAGTCTGATGATAGTCTGATGGGTTTTCCTTTGTAGGTGATCTTTTTTCTCTCTCTAGCTGCCTTTAATACTCTGGCCTTATCTTTGATCTTTGCCATTTTAATTATTATGTGTCTTGGTGTTGTCTTCCTTGTGTCCCTTGTGTTGGGAGATCTGTGGGCTTCCGTGGACTGTGAGACTATTTCCTTCCCCAGCATGGGGAAGTTTTCAGCAATTATTTCTTCAAAGACATTTTCTATCCCTTTTTCTCTCTCTTCTTCCTCTGGTACTCCTATAATGCGAATATTGTTCCGTTTGGATTGGTCACACAGTTCTCTTAATATTCTTTCATTCCTAGAAATCCTTTTATCTCTCTCTGCCTCAGCTTCTCTGTATTCCTGTTCTCTGATTTCTATTCCATTAACAGTCTCTTGCATCTCATCCAGTCTGCTGTTAAACCCGTCGATTGCTTGTCTGATTTCTGCATTGTCTTTCCTCACTTCCCTCACTTCTTCCCTCAGCTGTTGCACATTTCTCTGTAGATCCGTCAGTATGGTTATGAGTTTTATTGTGAACTCTTTTTCAGGAAGATTGTGCATTTCCATCCCTTCAGGCTCCCTCTCTGGGGTTGTCTGGTTGATCTTAGTCTGGACCATATTCCTCTGTCTTTTCATGGCGATAGAAGTGGTTGCTGGTAGGTGCCACGTCAGCTGGGCTCTTTAAGACTTTTAAAAAGAAAAAAAAAAGGAAGGAAGAGAAAGAGAAGGAAAAAGAAAGAAAGAAAATAAAAGAGAAAAAGAAAAAAAAAGAAAGAAAACAAACAAAAAGAAACAAATGCCCACAAGGAGTAGATTCTGTGAGGATGCTGTAGGTGGCACTGTTGCTCCACTATTCCGCAGCTGCGCTGCGCCGCCCTGCAGGGCCCTTTGTAGCTCCGGCCAGGGCGGGAACGAATGGGAGGCTGTTGATCTCTGTGTAAGTCTCAGTGCGGCTAGTTTTTCCCCGTCGCCAGCCAAGGGGTCTGAAATTCCCCAGGACTCCCAGCCTGCTGGGCTGAGTGTGCTGGGACGATCCTACTCCCCTGTTGGGCCCTTGTCCGCCTCGCAGGATGCCAAGTCCTCCCAGGTGTAGCTGCAGGCTGGTTTTGTCCTGTATCTTCTGGTCTCTCTTTTAGGAATAGTTGTATTTGGTGTATTTTCATAAATATATTTGGTTTTGGGAGGAGATTTCCGCCACTCTACTCATGCTGCCATCTTCCCGGAGGTCTCTCAGCTTTCATCTTTTGGATTGGAATGTTGGCTGACATTCCTTCTTCCACACTTGGGGCTTCCTCTTCTGATGCTCATTTTCCTGGAGTTCCCCAGCAGGGCCTGGGGGTAGGGAAGGAAATGCTAGAGCCCCGGCTTCCCGTAGCCCATACTCCCTGCTCCCCAGACCAGGTCAGGCCCATAACTTTCTAGGGAACCCAGCCCAGGGCCTGCCTCTCCGCACAGTGCAGGTAGCAGGCCATCTTCCAGGGCCCTGCTCTTCCGGGGAGTCTGGAAGCCCCCTGGGGATGGACATTGAGCGCATCAGAAAAGGTACACAGTAATGTACGCCCAAGAGCAACCTCAGCAGAAGGCTCTGCAGGGATCTGGAGCAAGTTAGATCTTGGGGCAGGCGTGGAGGCAGTCAGGGGACTTCCTGGTTGGGGTCCCTGACTGGAACTGAGCCTTGAAGGGTGCAGGGCTTGGACTGGGTGGGAACTACTCAGGGGATTCTTGGCAGAGGGTGAAAAGCCAGCCTTACTGAGCTGCTTGAAGCAGTGGGTTGAGGGAGAAGAGCAAAGGGGGTGGGCGTGCTTGCTGCAGCCGGCCCTGGGAGATGTGCATATCATGGCCCTAAAGGCCAGGTGGTTATGCGGGTTCACTCATTTGTTCATTCACTCATTCATTCATTCATTTGTATTCATCCAGTAGTCCTTCGTGCCAGGTGCTGGGCTTAGGGCTGAGGGCTTCATGACAAGTAGGGCCTGTGTGCCGCTTCCCTCCTGGCTTAGATGGGAGGGCTGAGGAGTAAACCATCCCAAACACTCACCAGTGCTGGGTGGGAAGAGATGCAGAGGCCTCAAGAGCAGAGAGGAGGGCTTCAGCTCAGAGTCTGGGGGAGGTGGAGCAGAGACCTGCAGGATCGTGAGTCCTGGAGAAGCCGGGAGGAAAGGCCTGGAAGGAGCGGAGAGCATCCTGGGACTTCCAGCGGAGGGGGGGGGAAACCGTGGTGTGAATGGGGCAGTGGCAGCAGGGGCCAGGTCCCACCTGCTGTGCTGCATTAAGGAATCATGTAGAGGGCACTGGGAAGCCTTTGAAAGGTTTTAAGCAAGTGCTGGATGGGATTTGATTTGTGTTTTGGAAAAATCCCTTTGGCTCCCGTGGAGACCGGTTGGGAGGGCGCTGGAGGGAAGTCCCACACCAGGTTCAGTCCCAGGACAGGAGGATACAGGCCCTGGGACAGTAGGAAGGCAGTCTCTTCTTGCTGTTACCCCACAGGGCCCAGTGGGAGTGTGGCCCAAGTCCCACTAAGGGAGGCCATGTGGGGTCCTGGGTGGTGGCTGGTCTTGCCCACAGGTCCTGGCTGAAGTGCTGCCACTGTGACGGACGGTGACCCAGCCTTCCGGCACTGCCGGGGAGCCGCAAGGGGCCCTGTTCTGAGTGAAGGCTGCCAGGAGCAGGTGGGGGACTTCTCGGAGGGGGCAGGGAAGAGCCAGTTCTCAGGAAGCCCCTTGGGTCAGTCCATTTATACCTGCATCCCCCTCCCCTCAGGTGAGGGTGGAGGGGACAGGTGGGTTGGGCTGGACTTCCCAGGTTGCCTGCCCTGGGAAGGATGGGGCTTGTGGAGTCTGGGCCTCTGGGATCTTGCCCTGCACCTGAGCTTCTCTGCAGGCCATCTGTGTGGGCTGGAGGATGGGGTGCCAGCGATTCAGGAAGCTTCCTTCTCCTGCACTTCCCCACACACCCTCCCTCCCAGGGGGAGAGGGGAAGGAATGGGAGGGCAGAGGAGGGCTGCTTGGCCAGGCCCCCAGTTCAGCCAGGCCTGGGAACCCTGCCCGAGGTGCTGAGACAATGCGGGGAATGGAGGCTGGCCTGGCCAGAGGTGGCCCGGTGGGGGCAGGAGCAGTGTCCACTCCATTCACAGTTCTGGCCCCAGAGCAGTGGCCCACAGCACCACCCCCACTCTTGGGCTCCCTGCCTGGTCCCAGGCTACTGCCCACCCACCCCTTGGCAGCTACCAGCCATCCTCCCAGAAGGCCTCTCTCCTACCCAGCCCGGTCCTAACTCTGAGGGATGAGTGTGTGTAAGTGTGTGTGGCAGTGCCTGGTGTGCCTCAGCGTGTGAGGGTATAGACACATGGTCAAGTGCACTTGAGCGTGTGTGTGTGTGTGTGTGTGTGTGTACGAGCATTGGCACATGTCTGTGTGTGTGTGTGTGAGTGGTGGGGAAGCAGTGAGGAGACAGGCTGTACCCACCCCTGTCCCCCCAGCCCTCTGACTGCACAGTGGGTGCCCTGACCTCTCGTCCATTGGGCACGCATGCCCAGCATCTCTCAGGACAGCCCTTGCTCCAATGATTTACCCCTCTTGCCCCACTAGTGCCATTTATTTTTCCAACCTACACAGCCTTGTGTTCAGGGTGGAAGATGCAGCCCCCATCTCTGGGAGCCTCCTTCTTCTCTGGGGTTTGGGGAGGTCCCTATCTTCTCTCCACCTGGCCAGCCAGAGTAGATGAACGCCCCTTCTGGGCCTCCAGGCTGGGGTTGTGTGTGTGGGGACAGGCTTCCCTGTTCCCAGCCCAGGCCTGGCCTGGATTTCCCTGAAGGGGACGGCGGGAGGGAGTCTGACCCACGGGAGAACTGGGATTTGGTTATTAAACCAAGTTGCAAGTTCAATTGACTTTCCAGCCAACTTTTCTTCCGGCCTCCCCCTTTCCTCAAGATAATGGAAATACTCAGGAGTGTTCTTTTCCTCCCTGGCCAGCTGGGGGAGGCTGGGGCCCTTGCCATTGGCCCAGGCCCCTGTCATTGCGGGCACACCCCCTGGGAGGGGGCCAACTCCACCCCCACCCCCCACAAGGGGGAGCAATTACATCGCTGCTGTCGAGCTTCAGCCCTCTCTGGGAGAGGCCTCTGACCTGTTCTCTGCAACAACCTGCTCTTCCTGTAGGAGGGATGTCATCCCTGAGCCACCCTCCTGACCTTTGACTGTCCCTGACCCCTGCCAGGTCTTGAAACTGTGGTAGAAGCAGGGATCTGCTGGGGCAGCATTATGCCGGGATTTGAATCCTGGCTCATCCACTTTCCAGCTGTGTGATGTTGGGCAAGTCACTTACCCTCTCTGAGCCTCAGTTTCCCCATCTGTAAGTGGAGATGATCATATGCTGTTTATAGAGGTTTGTACTGGGGATTCAATGACTTAATATTGTAAGGGACCTATGCTTTATCTTGTGCTGTATTAACTCTTAGTTAAGTAAAATTACGTGGCTTTCCCAAAGGATGGTCTGCTAGGGAAAAGGTGGATAGGCGGGTCACTGATTCACTGACCCTTAGCTTTGTGTCTCAGCACTTACTCCTGTCCTGGCAATTAGTTCCTACTCCGAGTGGACCCAGGAAGCCTCTAATTCTGTCCCCTTCCTCAGCGTGCAAGTCCCACCCCACCATTTCGCCCTGACCGCAGCACTTCATGGCCTGGGGCAGGGGTGTCACAGCAGAACATGGAGCCCCCGAGGGCCAGGACAAAGCCTGTGCTCTTGCTGACCTGTCTCCCTGCTGCCCTTCAGCCACAGCAAACAGTCCTGACGGGGGCCTGCAGGAGGCCGAGGGGCCCATGCGGCAGTTCTCTCCCCGGTGTCTCCCAGGGCTTTGCTGTTCTGGGAGAGACAGTGGCAGCTTTGCCTGCTGCCCTGGAGATGCTGGTTTTGGTTTGAGGATGGAAAAGATTCCCTCTTGGAAACTCAGCCACCTTCCTGAGAGAGTGACCCTGATCCACTACCAGGCGCTGGGCCGGGGCAGTGGCTCCGGGTTCCGCTCTGCCTAGCAGAGGCAGTGGAGGGATTCTCTCTCTTTCCAGCTTCCCCATCCCCCAGATTCTCCCTCCTCCTCAGGCTCAGTCCCACCGAGGGGCAGATCCCAGCCTTGCCTGGTCTCCCCTGCGCCCTCTGCCTCACGGGCCACACAGCTCTTGGGCAGCCGTGAATCCCAGGCCAGTGCCCTATACTGCCCCTGCCCGCAGCCTCCTCCCGACCCCACGGCAGCCTCCTCCCCTCCCCACTCTGTGGCGCTCACTGTGGGGCTGGGGACCCAGGCAGATGCTCTGTCCTTGGGCCTGGGGCCTGCCTGAAGCCTGGCCTCTTGGTGCTCAGCGTTCTCCAGCTCAGCAACGACTGCTCGACCCTGTCACAGGACTCACCTTGTGCTCTCCTGTGCCTGGCCCTGGGGGGCAGGGGTAGAAAGGGCCCAGGTGGTCCTAGCCATCACGGAGCCCCTCCAGCAAAGGGTATTCCCTCAAAGAGAGGCCAAGAAGACCAAGATTCTTTCCTTCCCTCCCTCCCTCCTACACATGTTAACTGAGCCCCTCCAGTGTGGTGGGCATGTGCCAGGCCCCGGTCGTAAAGGAAGGCTTCCCCAGCTCTAAGGTTCAGAGGTAACCTCACTGCAGGACGTGCAGAGAGCTTTCTTTTCTCTGAGTTCACAGCTCTGCTCATTGGGGGTTTCCTGAGGGAGAGGCCGAGCCTCCACCATCAGGCTGTGGGCTCCCTGAGTGTGGCATGGTGTCTCCCCTCCCAGGACCTTCTGCACTGATTGGTTGACTCATTCCTTTATTCACAGCCACTTGGGGTGCCTGCTCCGTGCCAGGCTCTTGAGAACTGGCCAGCCATGCAGATATCATCTAGACTGGTTCCTGTGGATGAGAAGAAGCTGGTTCTGGGAAGAGGGTTCCCGGCAGAGGGAGCTGCACCTGCAAAGCCAGAAGCCCAGGAGAGACTGGAGAGCAGCCCTGGGCAGAGGTGGGCAGGAGGCTAGGCAGTTGAGTTATTCATGGGGAGTGCAGGGCCTACCCCGGGAGCCTGGAGGAAGGAAACTTTGAGAATGGTTAGAGATTTCACAGCTGTGGTGGGACAGATAACCCAGGAAAGTATTACGTATCATAGCCTTAAGGAAGGCAGGAATTCAAAATTCTGTGCAATCCTGACTCACAACTGGAGGTGGAGGGAGGTGGGAGAAGATTGGACCGTCTGATCTTTAGTTCTGGCCTTGCAGGAGGATGGTCAGCTCCTTCCTCACAGATTCCTCCCACTGCCTGCCTCCCTTCCTCCCTGCCCTGTGGGCAATGGTCTGCCCTAGCTGTCAGCATGTTCTCCCTGTTGTCTAATCATAGTCTCTTGTGCTGCATTCTTGCATGTCCTTGGTGGAGATGGGCCACAGGCGGGGCCTGCAGCCTCTCTTCCCCACCCCTCAGGCCCTCACAGAGGCCCACCCCGAAGCCCTCCCCATCCCCCTACCTGTCCCAGGTACAGTCCTGGGCTGTGGGGCTGGATGCAGGGAATGTGACTTATTCCTGGCAGACAGCTTCGTCCCCAGTCCCAGGCTAAGCCTCCACTTCCATCTGTAGAATTAATTGAGTTCTTAAATCATATTCGGAGGGCTGGAGGGGCCAGGAAAGCCCTATCTCTGTACCTGTCTCTTTCTTACCTGAGTCTTTATCTGTTTTCCTGTCTCTGTCTCTTTCTACCCTCCCCTCCCCCACCCTTCTCCCTTTTTCTTTCTCTTTCTTTCTCTCTGTCTTTCCTTGATCCTGTCCCCTCCTTCCTCCTTCCCAGTCTCCTTTGGTCTCTGCCTTTGTCCCTCCCTCTAGGTCTCAGTCTCTGTCCCCAAGGCCTGCACTCTTTCTGAAGGTCCCCTGGCAGTGCTGGAGGACCAGAAGGTGGAATCGTGGGGCTGCAGGCACATTTGCACCCATGGTGTGCCTCTGGCCCGGCAAAGGGTGTAGTGTGCAGTCAGGGAGATCAGAGGGCGAGGTCTCAGAGCAGCAGCCTGGCTTCCATACCAGGCCCATCGGAGGAATTCATGATCAAGGTCCAAGCACTGATGCCTTGAGTGCTAGAACATTCTAGAAGAAAGCTGATATGGTTGCTTCTCCAAGGGGGAAACCTTGCCCGTCAGTCGAGAGAAGAACATACAGTAATTGGGCTTTAAGCCTCCTGCCAAGGTTTCACCTCCAAACTGTTAGTGGGACTGGGGACACTGTTTTGTCATGGACAGTGGATGGGTTAGAGTCAAGAAATTAAGAAAGGTGACCAGCCTCTTTTCTGGCCATTAGTAGCCTGGGCATTGGAGCTGAGCTGGGTGTGCTCAGGGCCTCCTGGGCATTTGAAGTAGGCAGGAAATGAAAAGCTCTGATTCTGCAGAGAAAATTCAGCTCCTGGAGAAGAGACAAGCCAAGACAGTGGGGACAGATTTTTAGTGGGTCCTGGGGAGGTGTGGCTGGCCAGAAAGCAGGGTGAAGGGAGTTTTCTCTAAATGGAAGGCAATGCATTTGAGAGAAAACATGGAGCGAAGCTGGGTGGGTGCTCAGTGTCCCTGGAGGGCTGAAGGGCCTCAGCCTCACACGAGACCAAGGGAGACCCTGTGCTATATCTTGAAGGAGGGGGTTTAGGAACTTTTCTAGTGATGGGCCCAATATGGGTGACTGAGGGCACTGGGGTAGAGAAAATGGGACACCCAGCCTGCATGGCTGATGGTGGAAAACACCCCTTGTCCCTTGCTGGAACCCAGGGCCCCTACAGGGCAGTGTCCTCTGGTTCTGAGGGTCTTCCTCCCACGGCCTCTGTCTCTCTTTGTTCTCTCTCCCCACCCACCCCTTTCTGTCTTCTGACCCTTTCTTCTTTCTCTTGTCCTCCTGACTCCTCTGCAGGGCCTCCTGTCTTTCTCTGTGCTGGTTTCTCTCTGGCCCCCGTACCTTGGCCTCTTTGCACTGGTACAAGGAGAACCCCCTTTCTCCATCAACGTTTTCTCCCACTGGACACTGGGGGATCCCTGCCTGTGTGTGTGTGTGAAGGGGCTGCTGGTTGAGAGTCAAAGTGGGGCAGGCTGTGGAGGGTCTTGCTGCAGGTGGAGGGGGTGAGGGCTGGGGTGGGGCTGCTGTCCCCCTGGGTGGTGGGCAGAGTCAGGCATTCTAGGCAGAGGCAGCCCCAGCCCTGTTCCCAGGCCCCCACTCATTCTAGGAAAATTACAGGCACCAGCCCCTTGGGGACCAGAGCACACAAAGCACATTGTTCCACTCACAGGCCCTTGGCCCTGTCCCTGCCAGCTTTGCTGCCAGTTCCTGGTGGCAAGCTGGTAGCCTCTCTCTGAGGCCAGGACTGCCCACCTTGTTGGGTGGAGATTCTTTCCCCACTTATCTGTTGTCCCCAGGCGGGAGGCAGGGATGGGCTGCTCTGGGGCAGAGACATGTGGCTGGGCCTGCCAACCTTCCTGAATGGCACCCAGATGCCTCCCTGCCAGCTGCCCACCCTGCACATCTTGCTCATTCCACACACTGGCCAGCTTGTGCTTTCCCACAAATCTTTCCAGGGGCTGGTTCTCCTGCATGGGGGACTCACCCTCCCTGCACCCATTTCTCAGGTTCAATTCCTGGCTGCAACTCACCTCCTCTGGGAAGCTGATGATTGACCCCTCTGCATCTCAGATATAGCTCATTCCTGCTGACCTTGCAAGATTCTGAACCCACAGTGGGCACCCTACATGGTTGATATCCAGGTTTCCTGGCTGAGCACCGTTTCAGGGAACAGCCTGCAGGAAGGTGAAGGCATGGGCACTGACCACCACCCATCATCGGCCAGGCACTTCCCATGCATTATTCACTTCATTTGCAAAGCAGCCCTTTCATAATAAATGGGCTTATTATTCCCATTTGACAGATGAGGAAACTGAAGCTCTGAGAAATAAACCACTTGCCTGAGGTCACACAGCAATGCCCCCAAACTAAGACACTCTGAAAATGACACCGGGTGGCAGAGCTGGCCCCAGGATGCCTGGGGAGGCTTGTTCCCTGCTCCAGCAGGCACCCCGTGCCCTGCTTCTCGGCTCTGCTCTCCAGACCGCGTTGGCTAGGATTCACCCAGGATCTCTATTGAGGGCCCTTCTCTGGCTTTGGAAGGAGGCCTGATTCAAACTTGCCATTCCCGTGACCGTATCTGGAGCCTGTCCCTTTTTTTCTCATCCTGTCTTTGCTCTTCTTTCTTCCTTTACTCTCTCTTACCTTCAGGGCACATACTATGTGCAAAGCACTGCGTTCATGTCAGATCCAGGGCCTGAATCCATGGTAAGTGAGTCCATCAGCAGCCGTCACCCAGACAAAAACATGAACTGATGTAACCGCAATCTAAGCACCGTGGGAGCCTGGGGAGAAACAGTGAATGCAGGTGGGTACCAGCTCAGAAACTGTCCTACAGAGGTGGCTTGGAACCGAGTACCAGAGGATTCTGACAGGCAGAGAAGGGGACATTTGTGTGCCAGTCTGATGGAGGGGAGTGCCTCTAGACCACTCCTTAGGGTGAAAAGGGCAGGAGTTTTGTCTTCGACTATGAGCTTCTGGGCAGGACCTGTATCCTCAGAAGTAGTCCTTCTTTAGTCTACCTGGGGGAAGGACCAGCTTTTTTTTTTTATTTCAATTTGTCATAGACAAATAAGATTACAAAATATGATACAAAGGAATTATCAGAAAAATAAAATAAGGCACACAGAGTACAAGCTCCAATATTCTATTGTTGGATTCAGCAGCCATTAAGTCATTCTGTCAGGTTGTTCTTGGAGAGTCTAGGGGCCTGTCCTTGTTCTGTACTGCCCTGTCCCGGGCTGGTGGTAAGAGGTGGAAGGTCCTGGTGGGCAGATCACTGTTTGAGTTTTCAGGTATACCTGTTAGTTGGGTGGGAAATTAATGCAGTAGGTTGGAACCAGTGTTTTAAAAACATGATATAGAACAGAACAGAAAATACAGTACCTTCCATGTAGTAGTGGAAGCATGGTTTTACAAAAGCATAGCTTATTTCAGGTGTAGGCACAGATCGTGGGTTGGAAGGTGAGATTTGTGGCAGTGGGTGGTGGGCAGTAGGGTGCTCTCTCCACAGTGCTCTGTGGACTGAATCTGCTCCCTGATGCCACCGCCCCTATCCAAGCTCCTCGTCTCTCTCCCTCTAGAGTCTATTTCTTATCTTCTCGCTGGCCACCTCTGTGCCTCTTCTTGTTCCAGGGCAATGACACAGCTCAGCAGACCTTGTCCCTTCCACTTACCTGCTTCTCCTGGATGGTCCTCCTCTTCCCTCACCTTCCCCAGATGCTCCCTTCTGCCTGGGCCCCCTATAATCAGTCCCCAAATGCTGGGCTGGGCCCAGGTCAGCCCCCAGCACAGAACGGGGGCTCTGCCCTCAAGAAAAGAGCAGAGCTGCACGGGGGGTCAGGGAATGGAGTACATGATATTAAGGACTATGTGATAGGGACCGGACCCAGAGCCAAGCCAGAGTCCTCCACCCTCCCAGGCTGGGCCAGGGGAAGACCTGGCTCCCCCCGGTCACCCTTGGTTGCGGGAACCACACGATCCCTCCAGGTTCCCACTTAGCTCTTGCCTCCTCTTTTAGGGCTCTGTCAATACGCTGCTCCCACTCTAGGAATGTACTACAATTTATTAACCAATTCTCTATGAATGAGCCTCTTTTTAGAATTGTAAATAGTTAGCAACAATGCTTCAGTGCATAGCTCTGTACCTTTCCCTCACCACATCTGAGCTGCTGATTCTGCAAGGTCCCCTCCTGCCACCTCCTGTTTCTCATGTCTTTATCCACACATGGTCTACATTCCTCCTGCTCCTCTCAGCCCCCAGCTGCCTGGATCTCATGTCATGGGGCTAAATGTGAGCCAGGGGTCTGGAAAATGTGATCTCCTTCCTCCTCAGGTCACACACCCTTCTTTCTCACAACGACTCATTGGGTTTCTTCTTCCAGGCTTCCCAAACACCCAGCTGTATCATAAAGACCCTTTGACTGCAAGTAACAGAAAACTTAGCTCAAAATAGTTTAGACAATAAAGGAGGTTTTTATGTCATAAGAAAAAAAGTCTTGAGGTAGGGTGGCTCCAGGGAGTGGCTCTACCACATCATCAAGCATCCAGTTTCCTTCTTTCTGCTTTGCTCTTCTCTAGTGTTGGCTTGCTCCTTTGATGCTGCAGCTCTCCTCATGGTTGCAGGATGGCTGCTGACATTCCAGACATCATATCCAGACATGATGTTTGGAGTTTGAAGAGGGGCCATCTCTTTCTGTGGGTCTATTCTGAAGATCAAGAAAACTTTTCCCTGAAGTGACCCCAGCAAACTTCCCTTCTGCTCTCTTAGGCCAAGGTTAGGGTACATGCTCATTCTTGTGTTAGATCTTGTTAGGGAGAAGAGGCTCCCCAGGTTGGTGAGGCATCCAGCTGTGTGAAGAGGTTTTAAAAGGGAAAAGGTGGATGGGGACAGAGGCTTAGTGGATGACCAGTAGTTGTCTATTGTGCAGGTTGATGCAGAAAGGCTTTCCAGTAAAGAGGACTCTGTTTCTGTTTCCTTAAGAACCTGGGCTTCTGTCTCCTGCCCTGGAGACTTAGTTTCACTGTGATTCAGTTAGAAAAAATTTGTTGAGGTATGAGATGTGGTGCCACCCTGGTGGGAGCTTGCTGTAGCAAGAGAGGAGAGAGGCCAGGGCACCAGGCTAGGGAAAGGAGGCCGAATCTGCTGAACCTGGAGACAGGAAGTTTCTCTCTGAGGGAACAAGTTAATGAGGGTCCCTGCTTGAACTGGACTGGACTCAGGGGACTGGCTGTGATGACCTTTGAACTGGCCTTCCCCTAGTGCTGAGACTAGCTCCGGGTCAGGGCTGGGGAGATCCAGGTGCTGGAGGTACAGAGGCTAGGGGAGTGCGGGGACACTCATGTCAAACCAGTGTCCCCCTTTTCCTGGCCTTCAAGTGGATCTTGTCCTTGTCCTGAGTCACAGAAGGACCGGAAGGAAAGAAGGAGTGCTGTGAGTCAGGAGCCTACCTGGGAAAAAAGAAAAACACAGGAAGTGACTCAAAGCCTATAGGGCAGACAGGTGGCCTGTGTTGCCCCAGGACAGATCCCGGAGGAGCTGCCTGAGGGCCAGGGTTCCCTCCCCAGAGCTGCCGGTGCCTGCCAGCCTGTCTATTTCTGCCAACCATGTTTCCCACAAACACTTCCCCACCTTACCACAGCAGGCCGCCTGCCCACTCACCCACAAACCCAGCCACCAGCTGTTGCGATTCCCGGCTCTGCTCCACCCCCTGTGTCCAGGAGGGCTCATCACCTCTGACCCCAGAAGGTGGATCAGCCCCTTTCCCTGCCTTCCCCCATCTAGCTTCCTTTATCCTCATACCTGGAAAGGAGAGATTCCGAAGTCATTAGAGGGTGGGGGTCTTCTGAGCAAAGCAGAGGCATCTGGGTGTGCATATAGGACAGGGCTGTCCTCAGGCTCCAGGGTGTGGCCTCAGGGGACAGACGGGTGTAGAGAGAGTACAAGCCTTGTGAACGACTGGGTCCTCTGCCATGTGCAAGTCAGGGACCTTTGTCCTACTCACTGGAGTTCAGGTTTGAGGCCAGGGCCCCAACTAGTAATAAATCATATTTTGCCTCCCTTTACCACTCTTCTAATGCATTAAACTTCCTTGGGGATTTCTGAAGGAGAGGAAGTGGCTGGGCCAAGACATGATTAAAACATATTATTTAAATTTTTATTTTACAGATTGATGTTATATTTTATGTAGGTTTAGCAACTTGTTTTTCACTTATTATATTAGACATCTTTCCATAAAAGTATATACAGAAAGCTTCCTTATTCTTTTTAGTAGCTGTATAATATTTCACTCTGTGGATGTACTATAATTTCTTAACCAATTCCCTATAAATGAACTTCCAGGTCGTCCACCTGCCACCCTGACCCAGTTTTTAAAATTATAAGCAATTCTTCAGTGAACACTTCTGTCCATTTACCTTTGGGCATTTGCATAAATGCTTTTGCAGGATAAAATTCTAGAAGTTAAACTGCTAAGTCAAAGAGTATGAACATTTAAAATTTAATAGATGATGCATAATTGCTCTCTGGGATGTACTAATTTTCTTTCCATTGGCAGTGTATGAGACAGAAGACACACATCTTTCTGTGCTATGAATCTTCCTGATCTTTGCCAATCTGATAAGTGAAAAATTATGTCTTGTTTTCATTTGCATTTAAAATTGCTAGTGAGATGGAACACTTTATTTTTATTAGCCAGTTTTTTTTTTTTGTGAATGACCTATTTATATTCTTTGTCTATATTTCCCCAGTGGATGGTTGTCTTTCCCTTACTGTGTTGTAAAATATGTCTTTTTTTTAAATTAGGAAAATGAACATTTTATCATACCTCTGGCAGGTATTGTTCTCTATTTTGTCCTTTGATTTTGTTTATGGAGTTTTTTCTTTTAACTTGTATCTAGATACATTTACTGCTCTTCTCAAAAGTTACTACTTCTGTTTTGTTGCATGACTAGAAAAGCCTTTGTTTCCCTAGGACTGTAAAAATGGTCACACATATATTTTTTTCTGACACTTTCATGGCTTTATTTTTCAAATGTTTTTTTCTTTAAATCTTTGGTTCACCTGGAATTTATTTCAGTGTTAGGAGTGAGGTAGGGAATATGGATTAATTTTTTTGTCCCAAATATCTGGCTAGTGTCTTAATTTACTGAATTGAATTCTCATGTTTACTTGGGTCAATTTCACATTTCTTCATTCTTTACTACTGATCTGTCTGCCTGTACCAGTCCCACACTATTTTAATTATTGTAGCCATATAATATTTAAAAAAATGTTTTATAGGACTACCCCTCCCTTGCTGGTTTACTTTTTTCCCTCCAGGAATTTTCTGGCTATTCTTTTATATTTATTTATCCATATATTTATATTTATTTTTCATTCTGTTAAGTTACCTCAAAAGAGTTCCACTGCATTTATAGATTCATTATAGGGACCCTGATATTTTTACAGTATTATTGATTTTTTTATCCATGAGCAGGGTCTCTCTCACTCTCCATTTATTTAAGTCTCTAATAAGTCCCTCATTTTGGTTTTATAGCTCTTTCCATGCATAACTGCAATTTTTTTCTGTTTCATGTTACTATTTTGTTGCCTTTGTGGATTGTACCTTACCTCTTGTGTTTAGGAAATCTTGCTTTTAAATTAGCCACCTTACTAAATTCTCTGATGATTGCTAAACATTCTTTACCCAGTTCTTTTGCAATATCCATGTACAAAATAATATCAGGAAAAATAGGGAAAAGCATGGTGGGCTAGTCAGGAGGCCAGCAAGAGTGAGTGGTGGATTGAACGCAGTGACCTCTGGATGCTGATGATACTGTGAGGATTAAAGGATTCTTGAGTCTTTTCCTACGACTTTTAGTACATCCTGCAGGGGCAACTGGGGGTAACCTCATTTCCCAGCATGCAAGGTTGTTCAGCGGGAAGCTGCTCCTGTCAACAGACTGGGGTTCAGGGAGGAAATCCAGGTTTTGGCAAGATGGCAAGAGCAAGGCAGACCCCAGCCTTTGGGAAGTCAGGACCCTGGGTGGGCATTCGGGACAGGGGCTTGGATAGGAAGAGGCAGATGGCCGCTGGAGTTTTGACCTGGATCTCTGGAACAAGGAATGGTGCCCAGCAAAATGAGGATCCCTTAGGGCATTTGTGTTCGCCCCTACCTGCCACAACCCAAGAGATTTACCCTGGAATCATCTTGCAAAATCATGATGGATTCCTGACTGATGTGCTTCCTATGGAAAAGTAGGTGCCACTGTTGAGTCCTGTTAAGTGCCCTGCCATGGATCTTACTCATTTCCACCCTTCTCAATTTCTGCACCAGGTCCAGGCCCTCAGGGGGAGCCGCTAGTAAATGCATCCCAGATGTTCTGTGTGAGCTGGAGCCAAGATGGCGACATAAGTGCCTTTTGGAATAACACTTCAACTTCCTCAGCAAAGCTCTCTCCTTTGGGCAGACACCACCTGGTGTTGGCAGCTTAGGCAGATCGGAAGAGCTCTCCTTGTCTTGATCTGTGGTACATATTGGACTTTGGAATAAGGGTCCTTTATACAGTGAGTTCTGAATCCTAGAATACATTGGGAAGGCTCTGGAGTGGCCCAAGGGTCTGGGTCTTGGGCATGGGATGCAGTACTCTGTCCAGGTTTAGAGACCAGAATCTGCAGCTGGCTGCTTGGGGTCATATTCCCGGGGCTGCCATTTACCAGCTCTGGGATGTGAAGCAGGCCACTTAACTCCATCTGTGCCTCAGTTTCCTGAGCTATACAGTAGGTTGTCGTGGCAGTTAAGAAAGTTGTATAAGGTAAAGCATTTAACACAATGCCTGGCATGTAGTGTTAGCTATTATTGATGTCATTATCCTATTCCTGCAAACACCTGGGAATGCCCAAGCTCCCTGCCTCTCCAGGACACCTGTTCTGGGTTCTGAGCATCCTGCCTGTGTAGGCAAGGGCCACAAGGCTCACTCTGTCTCATCAGCCGGGAGGGGCTTTCTATCTTTCTTTTCTTTTTCTTCCCCGCTAAGTATAAAGATGAGGTGTTTTTTTATAGAATGGAGGGAAAATTCAGAAAATCAAAGAAAAGGAAGTAAAGAGAGAAAAAAGGACAGAAATAAAAAAATGAAAAAAGAAATTACCACTATATAACTACTCAGAGTAAACCAATTGTAGCATCTTTATGCTTGTATTAGATTTTTATGCAGCCGTAATGAATGACCACAAAGTTGACTTATAACAACACCCATTAATTATCTCACAGTGTCTGTGGGTCAGAAGTTCTGGTGAGCCTGACTGGGCTCTCAGCTTGGGGTCTCACAAGACAGGCAGCAAGGTGTCAAGGAGGCTGCTTTCCTCTCTGGAGGCTCTGGGGATGAATCCACTTCCAGGCTCATTCAGGTTGTTGGCAGAATCCAGTTCCTTGCAGTGTAGGACTGTTTCCTTGCTGGCTGTTGGTTGGGAGCCCTCTCTGGTCATTGCATGTGGTCCCCTATGACTCAGAACCAGCATTGGTGTGTAGTACCATTTTCACATTGGACCTTCTCTGACCTCCCTTCTCTCGTACCTCTCCTGTCTTCCTCTTTTGCCACGCCTTTCTTCTACTTTCAGCCAGGGAATATTCTCTGCTTTTAAGGGCTTGGGTGATTAGGTTGGACCCAAGCAGATGGCCCAGGAAAATGTCCCTATTTTAAGGTCTGCAACCTTAACCACATCTGCAAAGTCGCTTTTGCCAGGTAACACGAGACATTCACGCGTTCCAGGCATTAGGGTGTAGGCATCTTTGGGGGCAGGGAAAGGGGGGTGGGTTATTTGGCCTACTGCGTGGTTATGTGTGCAGTCTTTTCTCCAGACATACTGTCTTTGTAAAGAAATGTTTATAGAAGTGTGCAGTATTGTTTGCTGGCAACTCAATATTCCTTTCTTCCCCTGGTCTATGCTTTCCTCTGCCCAGCAGGGGCTGGAAGCCAGGGAACCAGAATCCCTGCCAGCCAAGGGCACTTCCATGATATCTGGCAGATGGAAGAGAAGCATAAATCATAGCATGGTTCTGCCGGCTGCTGCATGCAGGTGTGTGGGCTTCACCAGAGAGATTCTGGAGCAGCCTTTAGGCATTTTCTCTGCTTTGATGCTGGAGGTTCCTGAAGTTTCAGTAACTTTGTGACACCATGAAAGCTAGCATGAACCTGACAGCTGGCCCTTCCACAGCTTTGTAGACACCTAATTCTCTAAACTCAATCCCTTTCTGCTTGAAATGCCTTGAGTGTTTTCCGTGTTCCTAGCTAACCAATACAGGGGTCTTGTTGACCACAACCACTTATAAGTTGCTTGTTTCACTTAATAATAGATCAGGAGGATAAACCTGTCCACAGCTCATTCAATATTGTTAAAATGTTTTTAAAACGTGGATTTCTATGGCTGTGTGCTAGCCCCCATACAGATATATCATAATTTCTTTAACTGGTCTCCCATTGTTAGGCATTTAGGTTGTTTCTTGTTTTCACTTTTCTAACTCACGATGTCAGGAACATGTTTGGCCATGAATCTTTATGCACGGCCACAAATACTTAGAATATATTCTTGAAGTACAATTTTTAGTTAAAGGGCATTAACTTTTTGAAAGCTTTTATGTGTATTTCCAGAGAAGTCACTTGTGTTTCCTCCCTTCTGCCTCCAGGACTTACACTCCTGGGTTCTCTGCCCACCTTCCTGGCGGTGCCTTCTCTATCTCCTTGGCTGATTCTTCTTCATCTCTGACCTCTAACCAGTGGAGAGCCTGAGACTCAGTCTTTGCAGGTCTTCTCTTTTTTATCTATACTTATTCCCTTGGTAAATTAATTCACTCTCATTGTTTTAAATATTATGTGTATGCTAATGGCCCCTTCACTATAACTTAGGCCCAAGCCTTTCCCCTGAACTCTGACTCATGTATTCAGTTGCCTGCTTAGACTCTCTACCTGAATGTCTAATGGGAACTTCAGTGTCAGTAGGTCCAAAACTGAGCTCCTGACCTTGCCTCCCAAACTTGCCCAGTCTTCTCATCTTAGTTAATGACAATTCCTTCCTCCGAGTTGCTCTGATCAAACCCCTGGTAGTCATCTTTGATGCTTGCCTTTTCTTGCACCCTTTGTCCAATCCATGAACAAGTTCTCTTGTCTCTGACTCAAACTACATCCATAATCCAACCACTTCTCACCAGCTCCACCATTCCCACTGTCAGCCTCTTGCAGCTGGGTCATTGCAAAAGCCCCTTAATTGTTCTACTTCTCGCCTTGCTCAGTCTATTCTCAACAGCCGCCAGAGCGATCCTGTTAAAACAAACCAGATCATATCGTTCCTCTGCTCAGGATTCTCCAGTAGCTCCCGTCTGCCTCAGTAAAAGCCAACACCTTTACTGTGCTCACAAAGCCTTAATCAATCCCTTCCACTGCTTCTCTGACCTCTCCCCACTCTCTGCTTACTTAATTTACTCCAGCCACTCGAGCCTTCTTGCTATTTCTCAAACACTCCAGCCAGGCATCTACCTGGAGCCATTGTACCAGTTGTCGCCTTGCCTTCCCCAGGTGTCCTATGACAGGCTCCTTCGCCTCCCCAGGGCTTATGTCAAATGTCTCCTCAGTGAACCCTTTTCTGATCCCCCCACGTAAAATGACAACCCTTAGCCACCCTGTCACTCCCTATTTCCACTTGACTTTTCTCCATTGCTCAGATCACCATCTATCAGATATATCTAAATATAAAACCCATTAATTTTGTTTATTAAAAAGCAAGCTCTTTGAGGGTAGGAAACTTCATCTTTTGGTTCACTGATGTATCCCCTCAAATGTACAGAGAACAGCAGGCATTGGATAAATATATGTTGAATGAATAAGTGGATTTGGAATTTTTCTTTTAACCTACAGTACTGCGCCTGCGCCTGAAGCTCCAATGTGGATGATTTGTGAAGCGCATTACAGTTTACAATGTAGCTGTCGCTTCACCTCAGACTGTGACAGGCAGGGCTGGAATAGGGGTACAGAGCATTGCCAGGGCTGGTATAGGGTTACAGAGCATTGCCAGGGCTGGTATAGGGGTACAGAGCATTGCCAGGACTGGTATAGGGGTACAGAGCATTGCCAGGGCTGGTATAGGGGTACAGAGCATTGCCAGGGCTGGTATAGGGGTACAGAGCATTGCCAGGGCTGGTATAGGGGTACAGAGCATTGCCTCACTGCTCACCTTTTTGTGCCCTAGTTTTCTCATCTGCAATAATAACCCTCCCCTAGGATTGTTGTTAAAACTAGATAAAATAATGCAAGCAAATAATTTGCATAGTGCCTGGCACCTATTAATCACTAATTACAAGCTCATTTATTCCCATTTTATAGGAGAGGAATCTGAGGTTCAGAAAATTTAGGAATTTGCAAAAGTTTACACCATAAGGGGAAGAGTGAGGTTTGGATCTAGGACTTTTGATTCATGGTATATTTTGCATTAAACTGAACATATAATGTGGGACTCTTTCCTGAGTCCCGAAGGCTAGAGAGAGCTGGGGATCTCTTGATTCCTTTCTGTTTGAATCCCTTCCATGACATTCTGGCCAAGTCATCATTTAATCTCTGTTTAAGCATCTCCAGGCCTGGGAGACTCACTGCCTCCAGGCTGCATATCCCAGAGTAAGGCACTTAGGCACCCAACATGCTATGTGAGCAAGGTGGCAGACAGTGTTAGGTGCCCATCAAATATTTATCCTCCCCACCCACTACTTGTACAATCCCAGTTCTCTGCAGGGCACGATGGGCCAGCAAAAGCTAGACTCTCCAGTCTTGTCACAACAAGGGTGGGCCTTGTGACACAGTTGTGGCCAATGAGATGTAAGTGGAGATCAACTGGTGGTTTTCCTGAATAAAAGCAGGGCAGGGATTTTCAGCAGGCAGCATGCTCTGCCCTTCCTTCTTGCCCTTTTTCCTGCCTGGAATCTGGAAATGATGCTTCGAGGTTCAACAGCCATCTTTGGAGCATGAGGAGGGAAAGCCACACGCTCAGACTAGAGGGAAAGAAAGCTGGAGGAGCCTGGGTCACAGAGGGCAGCGGTGGACCCCTAACACTGGTCTCGGGCTGCGGCTCCCACTGTGCTTCTTTCTCATTGTGTGAAGAGAATAAGCCCTCTTTGGTGAATCCTCTGAGGTCTGGTTTCTGATGCTCACAGCCTAATAAAATCCTATCAGTACGAGGACCCAAGCATCTGCAGGGGATGCTATTCCTTAGACATGGGCAGCTTGGGCTTTAGTCCCATTTTTCATGAGGCTCAACGGGCTGTAAGGCTGTAAGATTTTATAGCGTCCCTGGGAAGCAACAAAGGTTGACGTTTCTTTGAAAAAAAAAAAAACACAGGCTGCAGCCAATCCCAGGTGGACATTCCTGAGAAGGTCCTGCTGACGCGGGCCCCCCCTTTGCTGGGCTCATGACCAGGGTGTCCTGAAGTAGGATGTCCTGCCCTATGGAACAAGCTTTGAAAAAAGTGTGTCTCCCTTTGGTCCTAGCAACTTTGCTTTCAGAACTTTGTTTTAAAATAATAATCAAAGAAATGAACAACTATTTGTGTATGAGAACATTCATTCACCATAGTACTAGGTATACTGGTGGAAACTAGGAAAAAACTAGATATCAACAGCAGAGGAATGGCTACATAAATTATGGCACATCCACATTATACAGTATGATGCAGCTTAGTGAAATCACGTGGATGACAGTTTATTAAGAGGGGGTAGTTATTGCTAAAAAATATGAATCACAAGTATGCTCAGTATCGTTCCAATTTTGTCAAAAAGACGTATATATCACCCCCTTCTCCCTGACTCCAGCTCTCTCAGGATGCACCCCAGCAATGGCTGCTCTTATCATGCTCGGCTCCCGCTGCTTCCCCCACTAGACCTTGTGGCCTGGAGGGCAGGGGTCATGTCTTTCCCCGCTGGAGCCCCAGGGCCTCTCCCAGCCCCAGGACAAAGCAGGCAGGCAGTAAACGCTTATGGAATAAATGAATGGGAACTGGCAACGAAAGATTTGATGCCCATTGCTCCCCGTGAGGGTCTGGGTGGCCCCTGGCCCCTGTGCTTCCTGTCCTGCTGACCTCTCCCTCTGGCTTTCTGTCAGGCCCTACAGCCACCTGCAGGTGGTCTGGGAGGAAGCTCTGGAGTGAATGCATGGACCTGGCTGCCTGCAACCCCCACACCCTCCCTATGCACTCCCCCTGAGGTGCAGAGAGGAATAGGGCTCGGTTATGATCCTGAAAGTGGATTTCAGCTGCTGCCACCCACTGCCAGCCATAAGGCTGGCATCCCCACACCATTTTGCTGCAAATAGGTGGGGTTCAGGTCCCCGAAGGCAGCTCCCGAGGAGCGGCCGTCCCATTCTGTGTGGCATGGTGACTGTGAGTTGACGTGCTAAGAGGGCTCCCACAGGGCTGGGCCCTGCTCTGAGGCTCCCCCTGGATCCATTCCCTTAGTCCTCTCTCCAGCTGCAAGCTGGGTGTTGCCACTACCATGTGCATTTCACAGAGGGGCCAAGTCAGACACAGAGAGGTTAAGGAGCATCCCCCCCCCCAGGTCACATACCTGGCCAGGGACAGAGTAGGGCACCATTCCAGGCAACCTGGTGCCAGAATCTGAGGCTGAGCCCTTTTGCCCCACTGAGTGGGAGTTATGTGCCTAAGCACCTTTTATGTGGTTGGTACCCTCCTATCAGGCTGTTGTTCTAGAAACTTGAATGGAAGAAAATATTGGTAAAAATGCAAAAAAGACCAAGAATATGGATGACCAGAGGCTCCTTTCCACACTGCCTTTCCCAGATCAGTCTTGGGGTAGGTCCTAGTCCCATTCTTGTCCCCTCTGACTCTGGCCTTGTCTTCTCCTTCTTGATCTTTTGGAAATCTTCCCCTTATTCCTAGAGAACCCACGCTCTCTTTAATGGAATAGCTCTATGGCTGGGGACCAAATGCTTCGGCTGATGGACGTGGGGTGGGCATCTCACCGGCGAGGCAGCGGCAAGGGAGACAGATGGCAACCAGAGAGATTTGATTACCTGTTTCTTCTCAAAGCCAATCCGCCCACTAACTGTGTTATTCCCCATTATTGATAGGCTGCCTCTGGCCGCTGCTTGAGATTTGGTTTGCCTGTGACTGTTACATCCGTTGGAGCTGGGAGATGGAGGAGCTGGGGCCCGGCCCGGAAGTCCAGACAAGAGGGAAGGAGCGCTGTGGGGACAGGTCGGGGAGCAGGAGGTCGGCTCCGGGCAAGGGGTGTCTGGTGAGACTCCGGAGAGAAGATAGGGCTTGAAAAGTGCTACAGGGGCCTCAAGTGTCAGGCTCAGGAGGCTGGTTTAGATGAAGTCAGTAATAGGGAGCTATGGTAGGCTGTTGAGCAGGGCAAGTGACAGGGGAGTATGGTTTTGGAGAAAAGAAGCAAGGGAGTGTGGCAAAAGTCAGGCGAGGCAAGGATGGTTGGGACGCCTTGTCTCTCCCTCCGAGGAGGGCAGAGGATGGGACCAAGGGCCTGGACTCACCGGGTTCAGACAGGCAAACGGAAAGGAGGGGAGACACAACAGATGCTCTGCTAGACCCATGCCAGTGCCAAATTTTATAGGCCTGAAGCAGGTCGAGAGAGCGTCTTGTGTTTCAAGGTGGAAGTGGCAGCGTGGTGAGGATGAATCACTGCCAGGCTCACACAGGGCAGTGGAGGTCCAGGCCAGCCTATCTACTGCCAATGCCGATTTCTCCCCACTGAACCACTCTGCCTTCCAGGGCTCAAGAGTCAGGGGCAAGAAATACCCATTCTTCCGCACTCCTCCCTGCACGTAGATCTCATAACATAACAGCCACAGTAATAGTCAGCCAGCCCCTGCTGTGGAACACCACATCTTACACTCATCCTCTCTCGTCATGGTCAGACCTGGTGGTCCTCATCTGGGAAGGGAGGAAGTGGATCTCAGAGAGGTCAGTGGCCTGCCCAGACCACACAACCTGGGCATGCAAGAGGCCGAGCAGGGGTCCCGCTGCAAGCCTGCCTTGTTCCCTGCACCACACTGTGCCCCATTCCCAGACTCTGGCTCCTGTATTCCCAGACTTACTCTAATCCTGGGATTAGTGAGGAAGGGGAATTGACAGAGCAGTTCAGAGTAAGCTACTCAGCATGGAAACTTTCTCTGAGCATCCCTAGGCCTGCCTGCCTCCTCCCCACCTCTCCTCCCTTTACATCCCAGACCTTCATCTCTCTAGGCCTGGGGCCTGGTGTCCTGGGGGAGAGAGACTATGGACAGGGCAGGGGAGGGCCTGGGGCCTATAGCCTCATGGGGACAGTGGAGCCCGGCTGCAGCCCTGGGCTTCCCATCCCTGAGTGTGCCAAGGAGGGGTATGGTGAGCTGGGGGAAGGAAGGGGGCCCTGCTGACTGGGGAGCGTGTCCCTGCAGGAAGCCAGGAGTCTCAGAGGAGGACCAAGAATGACTGGGCCTCAGCCCAGCTCTAATCCCTCTGTACACACTCCCTTTCCTAAGGATTTTCCTTTGGAAAAATCTGTTTAATTTTCCTAGCTCAGACACAATGAATGGAGGGCTTGGGGTAGGGTGAGGTTGGGTGATGGGGGAGGCCTGTGGAGCTTACCTTGGGAAAATACTAGCAAATGGAAAAACCCATTTCTGACATGCCCCCTACCCCAGGAAGGAGCCAGGAATGCAGGCTCTCTAAGCCCCTGACCAGCCATATGATCAAAAGGCTTTGGTTGACTGTCTCAGCTAATTATTTTGTTGGTCGCATGTTCTCAGAATAAGAGGCCCCCAAAGCAGTAACTGCATGTGTCCAGCACAGGAAATCTCATCTTGGTGAGCATAATTATTGTGGTGGGATGGACAGTGACGGTGGTGGTCACGGTGGTGGAGGCCATGGTGGGCGTGATGACGGTGGCAGTGTGGTGGTGACAGGGGTGGTCACGGAAACCCTGAAATCATGATGGGGGTGGGCTCGGGTGGGGGTTGAGGGGTGGGCTTTGTGACCTGACACGCCTGGGTCCCATCCCAACCCCATCTCTGTCAGTCACTTGGACAAGTCAGCCTCTTTGAGTCTCACTCCCCTGATCTGAAAAATGGGAATAATAAGTGCTATTGGTGGAGTTCAGGGCTCCCTGGGGTGAACACTGACTCCCTCGGTTCTGATCCATCTCTAGGGGCTCTTTGGTCCCTGCGTCTGCCCTGGTTCCTTCCCTTCTGCCCACAAACTTCCTCCAGTAGTTCCCACGGACTCTTCTCTTAATCACTATCTCAATTCCTTCCTTCAGAGCCCCACACACTCTAAAAAAGTTCATACACACTGCCTCTGCTTCCTGGCCTCCCACTCGCTCCCTCGCCCCTTCTCAGTAGGCTCTGAGTTCCCGACTCTGTAAGGAAAGTGCTCTCAGCGAGGCCTCTCCCCCATCTCAGCCTCAACTTCTTGGGGGAAATCGGCCCTCTGACCCCTGAGGTTTCAAGAGAGCTTTCCCCCAGGGCATTCAGGACATGGATGTCCTGCCTCCCCACCACCTGGAAATCCTTCGGCCTCTCTCTCCCACAGAAGGTCGGTGTTCTGGTGGCATCCCCTTCTCTCTGTATACTCTTCACAGAGTCATTTGTCTCCCCTGCTTCCGAGTCCAGTCTGGGCACAAACCGCTCCCAAATCTGTTTCTCTGGCCTATATGATTCCTCAGAGCACCCAGCTAGAACCCCACTTCTGGCCACTGACTGGCCTCCCCTGCTGGACTCTCCAGCATGTTAAAGGAAGGCTGCTCAGCGCTGAATTCATTATGCTCTCCCCACACGTCCCTGCTCTCCCTGCCCCCTATCACCCCAGATCAAGCCCTTCACTCCTCAACCCTATGCATAAATTTCTGCCTACCCACCAGTCCTGTCAATTCTCCTGGGTTATGGATCTTTTTAAATGAACGCAGAATCTAATTTTATTTTCAAAACATGAAACCAGCTCATCATTTTACTTTGCTCCTTTTAAGTTTATTATCCTGATTAACCCTCCTGGGTATTAAAGCCAATATATTATATAAGCCTTAGATTTTTTTTTTAATGTAGAAAAAAAAACTCTGTTATGACAAGCCATAACATGTTAATCTGTGTTTTATAAACTGTTGCATTAAAAAAAATACCTTTTTAACACTGCTGCAAATATCTCAGAAACTTCCTAAACACCACTGTGCTTGCTTTCAGCAACAGCAGACTAGGTAATGTAGATTAACCTTCTTCCTAAAGGCAACTAAGAAAGCTATATATATATATATTTTTTTTTAATTTAATTTATTTTTTAATATAATTTATTTTATTATCATTAATTTACAATTACATGTGCAATATTACGATTATTAAACTACCCCTTCATCAGGTCCCCCCCACCAACCCCATTACAGTCACTGTCCATCAGCGTAGTGAGATGCTATAGAATCACTACTTGTCTTCTCTGAGTTGTACTGCCCTCCCCGTGCCCCCCCAACATTACATCTGCTAATCGTAATGCCCCTTTTTCCCTCTTATCCCTCCCTTCCCGCCCATTTTCCCCAGTCCCTTTCCCTTTGGTAACTATTAGTCCGTTCTTGGGTTCTGTGAGTCTGCTGCTGTTTTGTTCCTTCAGTATTTTTTCTTTGTTCTTATACTCCACATATGAGTGAAATCATTTGATACTTGTCTTTTCGGCTTGGCTTATTTCACTGAGCATAATACCCTCTAGCTCCATCCATGTTGTTGCAAATGGTAGGATTTGTTTTCTTCTTATGGCTGAATAATATTCCATTGTGTATATGTACCACATCTTCTTTATCCATTCATCTACTGATGGACACTTAGGTTGCTTCCATTTCTTGGCTATTGTAAATAGTGCTGCAATAAACATAGGGGTGCATCTGTCCTTTTCAAATTGGCCTGCTGCATTCTTAGGGTAAATTCCTAGGAGTGGAATTCCTGGGTCAAATGGTATTTCTATTTTGAGTTTTTTGAGGAACCTCCATACTGCTTTCCACAATGGTTGAACTAATTTGCAGTCCCACCAGCAGTGTAGGAGGGTTCCCTTTTCTCCACATCCTCGCCAACATTTGTTGTTGTTTGTGTTTTGGATGTTGGCCATCCTCACTGGTGTGAGGTGATATCTCATTGTGGTTTTAATCTGCATTTCTCTGATGATTAGCGATGTGGAGCATCTTTTCATGTGCCTGTTGGCCATCTGAATTTCTTCTTTGGAGAAGTGTCTATTCATGTCCTCTGCCCATTTCTTAATTGGATTATTTGCTTTCTGTTTGTTAAGGTGCATGAGTTCTTTATATATTTTGGATGTCAACCCTTTATCAGATACGTTTTTTATGAATATATTCTCCCATACTGTAGGATGTCTTTTTGTTCTACTGATGGTGTCCTTTGCTGTACAGAAGCTTTTCAGCTTCATATAGTCCCACTTGTTCATTTTTGCTTTTGTTTCCCTTGCCCGGGGAGATATGTTCATGAAGAAGTTGCTCATGTTTATGTCCAGGAGATTTTTGCCTATGTTTTTTTCTAAGAGTTTTATGGTTTCATGACTTATATTCAAGTCTTTGATCCACCTTGAGTTTACCTTTGTGTATGGGGCTAGACAGTAGTCCAGTTTCATTCTCTTACATGTAGCTGTCCAGTTTTTCCAACACCAGCTGCTGAAGAGGCTGTCATCTCCCCATTGTATATCCAAGGCACTTTTATCAAATATTAATTGACTGCATATGTTTGGGTTAATGTTTGGATTTTCTATTCTGTTCCACTGGTCTGTGGGTCTGTTTTTGTGCCAATACCAAATTGTCTTGATTACTGTGGCTTTGTAGTAGAGCTTGAAGTCAGGGAGTTTAATTCCCCCTGTTTTATTCCTCCTTCTCAGGATTGCTTTGGCTATTCGGGGTCTTTTGTGGTTCCATATGAATTTTAGAATCATTTGTTCCAGTTCATTGAAGAAAGCTGTTGGTAGTTTGATAGGGATTGCATTGAATCTGTAGATTGCTTTAGGTAGTATAGCCATTTTGACAATATTTATTCTTCCTAGCCAAGAGCATGGGATGCATTTCCATTTGTTAGTGTCCTCTTTAATTTCTCTTAGGAGTGTCTTGTAGTTTTCAGAGTACAGGTCTTTCACTTCCTTCGTTAGGTTTATTCCTAGGTATTTTATTCTTTTTGATGCAATTGTGAATGGAATTGTTTTTCTGATTTCTCTTTCTGTTAGTTCATCATTAGTGTATAGGAAAGCAACAGATTTCTGTGTGTTAATTTTGTATCCTGCAACTTTGCTGAATTCAGATATTAGTTCTAGTAGTTTTGGAGTGGAATCTTTAGGGTTTTTTATGTAGAGTATCATGTCATCTGCAAATAGTGACAATTTGACTTCTTCTTTACCAATCTGGATGCCTTGTATGTCTTTGTTTTGCCTGATTGCTGTGGCTAGGACCTCCAGTACTATGGTGAATAACAGTGGAGAGATTGGGCATCCTTGTCTTGTTCCCGATCTTAGATGAAAAGCTTTCAGCGTCTCGCCGTTAAGTATGATGTTAGCTGTGGGTTTGTCATATATAGCCTTTATGATGTTGAGGTACTTGCCCTCTATACCCATTTTGTTGAGAGTTTTAATCAGGAATGGATGCTGAATTTTGTCAAATGCTTTTTCAGCATCTATGGAGATGATCATGTGGTTTTTGTTCTTCTTTTTGTTGATGTGGTGGATGATGTTGATGGATTTTCGAATGTTGTACCATCCTTGCATCCCTGGGATGAATCCCACTTGATCATGGTGTATGATCCTCTTGATGTATTTTTGAATTCGGTTTGCTAATATTTTGTTGAGTATTTTTGCATCTACGTTCATCAGGGATATTGGTCTGTAATTTTCTTTTTTGGTGAGGTCTTTGCCCGGTTTTGGTATTAGAGTGATGCTGGCTTCATAGAATGAGTTTGGAAGTATTCCCTCCTCTTCTATTTTTTGGAAAACTTTAAGGAGAATCGGTGTTATTTCTTCTCTATATGTCTGGTAGAATTCAGAGGTGAATCCATCAGGCCCAGGGGTTTTGTTCTTGGGTAGTTTTTTGATTACCAATTCGATTTCGTCACTGGTGATTGGTCTGTTTAGTTTTTCTGTTTCTTGCTTGGTCAGTCTTGGAAGGCTGTATTTTTCTAAGAAGTTGTCCATTTCTTCTATGTTTTCCAGCTTGTTAGCATATAGATTCTCATAATATTCTCTTATGATTCTTTGTATTTCTGTGGGGTCCGTCGTGATTTTTCCTTTCTCATTTCTGATTGTGTTTATGTGTGTAGATTCTCTTTTTCTCTTAATGAGTCTGGCTAGGGGTTTATCTATTTTGTTTATTTTTTCAAAGAACCAGCTCTTGGTTTCATTGATTTTTTCTATTGTTTTATTCTTCTCAATTTTATTTATTTCTTCTGTAATCTTTATTATGTCCCTCCTTCTGGTGACTTTGGGCCTCATTTGTTCTTCTTTTTCCAATTTCAGTAATTGTGTCTTTAGACTATTCATTTGGGAATGTTCTTCAGAAAGCTATATATTTTTTAAAAAATTAGAAATGAAAACAAAACAACAAATTTTTTGAAGCATCTGAGTGATGACGAACACAATAAATAAGAGTGGAGTTTATTGGGCTAGGATATGGGGTGGACCGTGACTAGGGAGGGAAGCCTGGCTTTGGAAATGCTTTTCCTTTGGGAATGAAGGAAGCAACTGAGAAGCTGAAAGCTTGGTCAGGGCTTTTGAGGGTTTCCTGGGGATAAGAGACATGGTCTATCAAGAGGGTTGTATGGCTACACTCCTCCTGTGCTTTGGGTTGGGATCCCAAAGGGCTGCACCTGAGGTGTGAGGATGACCCAGAGCTAGACAGGTTCTCACAGGGCCTGCAGCTCAGCTGTGACTCATCCCAATACCTGAAACTGGATTAAGGTGACCCAATGTCACTAGTGCCCTCAGGCTCCTATAAATCCTCTGGAAGAAGATATCATCCTGGTGTTAGATAATTTCTAAAAATGATTTTACAACTACAACATCCAGGGCATACACATATAAAAAATAACCTTCCCCCCTCCCCTACAAATCCCTAAAAAACAAAAAACAGACACATGATGAGACAAGATAACATGAACAAATCTATAAGAAAACCATATATAACATTCTCTTTAGATGTTGGAGTTATGCATGTAGATTTTAAAATAAAAAAAAAGAAAACCACAAAGCTTAGCGTGATCAAGGGGGTAAAAGACATGATTAAGAATTTTGGCAGAGAACTGAAACTATTCTTTTTCTAAATGGAAATTCTAGAACTGAAAATTATAATGCCTGACACTAAGAAGTCAAAGGATAAGTTTAACAGCTTATTAGACAAAGCTGAATAAAGAATTAGTTAAGTAGAAACTAGATGAGGAAGAATACCCAGAATGAAGCACGGAAAGGTAAAAGGTTGGAAAATATAGAAGAAAGTTTAAGATACCAGAGGAAAAAGTGAAGATGTTTAAGAGAATGGGACAGAGCAATATATGAAGGGATGATGGCTGAGATCTTTCAAAAACTGATGAAAGTTATCAATCTATATGCTCAATAAGCCCTAAGAATCTCAATCAGGATAAGTGAAAATGAATCTATTCTCAGGTCCATGAGAGTAAAGCTAAAGAGTACATCTTTACTATTAGAATAAAACTGAAAGCTGAAAATCAAAGATAAGGAGATCTTAAAAACAGAAAAACACAGATCACCTTCAAAGGGGCAACAGGTAGATAGATATACATCTGATTTTTTAAAGGAACCAATGAAAACCAGAAGACAATGGAATTCTTCAGATGGCTGTAAGAAAATAATGGTCAATTTATTATTGAATACCCAGAAAAATTTCAAGAGTGAAAATGAAATAAATGTATTTCAAACTAATAAAAACTAATAAAAAAAGAGAGAATTAATCACCAGCAGATCCACATTAATAGGATATTTTTCAGGCAGAAGGAAATAATCCCAAATGGAAGGTCTGAGATGCAAGAAAAAATGAAGACCAATGAAAATGTGGATAATATCAAATAATATTGGATGTATAGAAAAATAATATGATAGTGTTTGGGGGGAATTAAGGTCCTAAGGTCTTTGCCTACATTTTGGGAGAAGAAAGTACAAGAATCACTTAATAGGATTTTTAAAGAATGCATGCTATACTCTCTGGGTAGCTATTCAAATAATGTAAAAGAGTGAATAGCTTCCAAATTAGTAGAGGAAGATAACTGCATAAAATAACTCTAGCTGGAGGCAAAGAAAGAAGAGAAAAAGGAATGTAGAGTAGGTAGGAAGGACATATAGAAAGCACTTAGTAAGATGGTAGATTTAAACCCAAATATAAAAATAATTTTATTATATATCAAATGATAAATTTTCCCATTAAAAGGTAAATATTTTCAGACTTATTTTGGGTAAGAACCAAAATTTAACTATACACTGTTTACATAGATGTATCTGAAATATAGAGACAAAGGAAGATAAAGGATAGGAAAAGATACAACATACAATACTAACAAAAGCAAAAGCTAGTGTAGCTGTATTAAAATAAGACTGTTTTAAAACATTACTAGGTATAAAGAGAGATAAGTCATATGTAAAGTTTAATCCACTAGGAATATAATTCTACACTTATATGCACCTGACAACTTGGCATCAAATATATCAAGCAAAATTGTTAGAACCATATTATTGTACTTCAAATTCCTCTCTGCCTTCTTGGGCTACAGAAACCAGAATTTCAGCTGTCAGGGTCCTCTTTCAGAAATATCCTGTCTGGTTCACTTATGGAGTCAGTTTTAGACAGGGAGCCATCTTGGCTAATTAGTTCCACTTGTGTGTAAAGAATGTGTGGCAGATACTATTGGTGCTTTGCCCCATCTTACAGGTACTCACCATTTTTCTATGCAGCTACCTGGTAGCTTCCAATAGTGAGCACTGAGTCTTTTATACCAGAGGGTTTTTCTGGCTAAAGAACCTACTTTTTTTTTTCCTTAGAAAGGTCTTTTTTTTTTTTTTGGTATCATTAATCTACAATTACATGTGCAATATTATGGTTACTAGACTCCCCACATCATCAAGTCCCCCCACATACCCTATTATAGTCACTGTCCATCAGCGTAGTGAGATGCTATAGAATCACTACTTGTCTTCTCTGAGTTGTACAGCCCTCCCTATGCGCCCCCCCAACATTACATCTGCTAATCGTAATGCCCTTTTCCCCCTTGTCCCTCCCTTCCCACCCATCCTCCCCAGTCACTTTCCCTTTGGTAACTGTTAGTCCATTCTTGGGTTCTGTGAGTCTGCTGCTATTTTGTTCCTTCAGTTTTTTTCTTTGTTCTTATACTCCACATATAAGTGAAGTCATTTGATACTTGTCTTTTTCGGCTTGGCTTATTTCACTGAGCATAATACCCTCTAGCTCCATCCATGTTGTTGCAAATGTCTGGATTTGTTTTCTTCTTGTGGCTGAATAATATTCCATTGTGTATATGTACCACATCTTCTGTATCCATTCATTTACCGATGGACACTTAAGTTGCTTCCATTTCTTGGCTAATGTAAATAGCGCTGCCATAAACATAGGGGTGCATCTGTCTTTTTGAAACTGGGCTCCTGCATTCTTAGGGTAAATTCCTAGGAGTGGGATTCCTGGGTCAAATGGTATTTCTATTTTGAGTTTTTTGAGGAACCTCCATACTGCTTTCCACAATGGTTGAACTAATTTGCAGTCCCACCAGCAGTGTAGGAGGGTTCCCTTTTCTCCACATCCTCGCCAACATTTGTTGTTGTTTGTGTTTTGGATGGTGGCCATCCTCACTGGTGTGAGGTGATATCTCATTGTGGTTTTAATCTGCATTTCTCTGATGATTAGTGATGTGGAGCATCTTTTCATGTGCCTGTTGGCCATCTGAATTTCTTCTTTAGAGAAGTGTCTATTCATGTCCTCTGCCCATTTCTCAATTGGACTATTTGCTTTTTGTTTGTTGAGGCGTGTGAGTTCTTTATATATTTTGGATGTCAACCCTTTATCAGATACGTTTTTTATGAATATATTCTCCCATACTGTAGGATGTCTTTTTGTTCTACTGATGGTGTCCTTGCTGTACAGAAGCTTTGCAGCTTGATATAGTCCCACTTGTTCATTTTTGCTTTTGTTTCCCTTGCCCAGGGAGATATGTTCATGAAGAAGTTGCTCATGTTTATGTCCAAGAGATTTTTGCCTGTTTTTTTCTAAGAGTTTTATGGTTTCATGACTTACATTCAGGTTTTTGATCCATTTTGAATTTACTTTTGTGTATGGGGTTAGACAATGATCCAGTTTCATTCTCTTACATGTAGCTGTCCAGTTTTGCCAACACCAGCTTTTGAAGAGGCTGTCATTTCCCCATTGTATATCCATGGTTCCTTTATCAAATATTAATTGACGGTATATGTTTGGGTTAATATCTGGACTCTCTATTCTGTTCCACTGGTCTGTGGGTCTGTTAAAGAACCTACTTTTGCAAAACAGAAGGCATTTCAAAAGTGTCAGAGAGTTAATGCTCCCAGCAGAAATCCTCAAACAGTGACTGGTGTGAGTCAGTGGATAAATACCCCCAAATTCTTTGCCCTTCAAGGATTAACTCAGAGGTGTGTGTTCTCTACTGTCTCTCCAAGATCTCTAGCAAGATTGATCTCCAGTTGCCCACAGGGGTAACTGGGTTGATATAATTCCATTTTTTGGCTACCTTCCCTTTCCTTCCTGATTTCCCTACTCTCCTATTGTTATTCTTTGAAATTATCTTCCAAATAAACTATGTTCACATCCTTTTCCAAGGATCTACTTCCAGGGGAACTCAAACCAGATAATACCTCTTGTTTTAATGGTAAGGACATCACCTGCAATGTTGCTTGTCTCTGACATGGTCTCCATTCCCTCACCTCATCCCCTTGAACCTGTCCTCATCCATGATCTCATGTGTGTCTTTCACCTGGACTATTCGGACAATAGTTTCCTGACCCTATAATTTCCTTCCCATTGCTTCTCCACCGGCAGTTTCAGTAACTTTCCTATTAAGAATAGAGCTCATCATTGCATATCTTCTACTATAATGTCTTCAGGGGCTTCCCATTGTGTATAACAAAAAATCCTAATGCTCAGCATGACAAGCAAAGTCCTCTGTGATCTAGCTTCCATTCACCTTTCAGTCATTCCCCATTCTCCGCTGTCTTCCCAAAGCCTGTGCTCATTTCTTATTCACCTGCACACTGGGCACCGGTTCTCATGCTCTACCGTTGTCCATTATGCTCTCCCCCACTTCCAGAAGTCAGAGATCCATCTTTCAAGCTTAGCTGAACTGACACCTCTGTGAAGCCTTCTGGATTTCTCACATTAGCCTTTGATTCTCCTGTAGCGTCTTAACCTGGTGACTGCTAGTGGATTTTGAGAACAGATGACATCAGAATTCTCAAGATGAGGACTCCTGGGCCCCCCTCGTTGGATTGCCTTTAAGACAAATTTTCTATGTCATCCTGGGCTGGTCCCTTTATCCTCCCTAGCTCTTAGTTACTACAATTGCACAATAATTACTTTTGACTAAAATCAGTGTTTCTACAAGAAAGGAAGGGGTGCAGTTTTTCATCGTGCAGACTGCCTTGTGCATTGTGGGACATTTAGCATCTCTAGCCCATGGCGTCCAAGGCCAAAGGGCCCCTTATCATTGGCGCAATGAAAGGGACTAACACATTTTCAAACACTCTAGGAAGATCTCCACAAGCCTGGGTGATTCCGGAGGATCTTCCAGTTCAGATACTCTTGGAATCCTCTGGTTGGTGTAGAGGGCCCGCGGGTGGCTCAGAACCATGTAGAATCCCACTCAGAGAGTCAGTGATGGGGCAAAAGCTGGAACCAAACTGGAGACCATGCCCCAGCCGTGTCCTGACACCTGAGAGCAGAACTAGTGTCCATCATCTCAGCAGCTTTCAAAGGGGCATGCTCTCCTAGCTGGCCTCCCAATCTGAAGAGTTTTAGTCTGCCTTGATGGGCAGGAGTCCAGACAGAAGGTGATGTTCCTGGTAGGAAGTGGGCCACCCTAGCAGGATCCTACGGGGGTAGGGGGACATTGGAGCTAGCAGGGCAGGTGCTGGGACTTGCTGGCATCCTGGGCTATCAGTGGGTTGGACTAGCAAGGGAAGAAGCCAGTTTTCTCAGGCAGGCCATCATAGGAGGTTGGGTAGAGTGAGTGGGGGACAGCTGTGACTTGGGGGGCAGGAGAAGGCTGGATTCTGACCACCAGGCCTGTGGGCAGTGGTTATGGTCAGCAGAATGGTTTGTGACGGTGCTTCTGCTGGGGGAGGCTACACAGACACCTAGACTAAATGTTGTCTAGACTAAATGGTGGGGCTGCAGTCAGGGCAGAGAAAGGTTGCTTGTGAATGGGAGATGAAAGGTGGCCAGGGCAGATGAGGCAACTGCATAGCAGCCTCTCTTCAGAGGTAGTTTGCAACTGGGGCACAGGGGAAGCCAGAGTGTTGCCCAATGTTGAGAGCTCAGAATGCGTTTCAGGAGATTCTGGGAATTGCTCCATTTACTGATTCACCAAGCCATCCACTCAACAGGCACCTCTGGGGCTGGAATGAGACCACCCCAATCCTAGCATAGTTCCTCTGGTGTGAGGTGTCAGAGCCTTGGTGACTGATAAAGGAGGAACTCAGAAGGGAAAGAATACGTCAATATTCAACTGGGCATAGGGGAGCCCGCTCTGAATCAAGACAGCTGGTCTCCCGCAGTTGCTGGGGGCAGGGTAGAAGGTGAGGGAGGAGGAGAGCTGCAACGGCTGTCAGGTACTGTGTCGGCTGAACTCACGCACATCACCGCCCCCTTGGAGGCTGTGATTTTCCTATATTTCAGATGAACAGAGACTTTTTCTTGAGCTCAGAAGGGCGTTGCTTCAGGGTCACTCAGCTTCAACAGCTCTGAGAATCTCCTGCCGCCCTTGCCATGATGTCTGTAGAGTTTTGGCTCCCAGGTGGTAGCTGCTGGAGCGGGAGGCAGCCTCAGTGCCCACTGTGGTCCTTCTGACAGTGACACCTGTCCCCACAGGAATGCCATACATCAGCTTGCTACAAGCCTGGTCCTATGACCAGCCTCCTGGAATCCGCTCACCCTTGGGCAAATTGATAAAACCGATTTTGAACTTTCTGCAACAGGACAAAGTCTTGGTGACTCCACCAAGCACCTAAGAATGTTAGCTAATGTGTTCTGAGTGCCTGGCACTGCGCTCAGCAATTCATATTTATCCCCTCATTCAATCCTCACGCCAACCTGGGAGGTAGGTACTATGGTGAGCCCCATTTTACAGATGGGGAAACAGAGGTACAGAGAGGCTGAGTAACTTGCCTGGAGTCTCACAGCTGAGAACTGGCAAATCAGGATTCAAATCCAGGCATGCTGGCTCCCAAAATGAGGGGCTGCCTGAAGCAGATTGCCCCCTCGGAGTTGAGGACAGCTGGATTTGGGCCCCCAAAGCCTGCAGTCAGTTTCTGGCCACACCACCAATTAGCTGCGTGACCTGAAACACATCACTTACTCTTTCTGAATCGCCATTTCCTCCCTGGTTGAATGAAATGGTTGAACTTCATGATCTCAAGCTTGGTTCTAGCTCTGACATTTCAAGAGGCTTCATCAGGCTAAAATAAGCAGCAAGGGACACCCTGCAGTTGGGAAAGGGCAGCCCAGGACGTGCGTGTGTGGAAGCTGGGAGGCTCTCTGTGGTGAGGAGGCATAGAGGGCTAGCTGCGAGTGCATGAGCTCAGCTGGGGGCCACTTTCTCCCTTCCATACCCACAGCTGGCTCTGAGTCACTCATGGGTGGCTCATTAGCTATGGAAGGGCTGCTGGAGTCAGGGCAGGTTCCTCATGGACAGGAGACAAGTCCAACCTGGTCCCAGCCTCAGGGGCCCCAGAGCCCATGTGCTCTTCCTGGACCCTGTCTATATGCTGCTGTCCCCCACTAGGAAGGTGCTCCACTTCGGTCTCTTCCTATCTTAGCTCTGCAGGCCTGGTCCCTGCACTGCTCACCTCTCACCCAGTGGGCACCTCCTCTGAGCCAGGGGTGGGATGGAGGCAGGGAAGACCCTAATCCCTGCTCTCAGGAAGCTCAGGGTCGGGGAGGGCGGCTCTCCAGGCTTCTGGATCTGTCAGGTGGACTCAGAGCCAGGGTGCCTGCCCCATGCCCACGCAGTCTCTACAGGCCAGGTGATCACTGTGTGAGGCCAGATGCCAAGTTCTTCCTTCCCAACCCCACCCTCAACCATGAGGACGAAGCTACCAGAGGGGTATTGACCTCAGGATAGACTTGTGTCAGGAGGTCACCCCTGGGAAAGTGGCTGAAAGGGGGTTTCAGAACTTAACCTCCTTGAGAAATCTGGGAGGTGTGGGAGGGGAGTCAGGGCTGAGTTGCTTCCAAGACGCTTCTCTGTTTATCCCAACATGAGCGTCATCCAGCATGACACACCTGGCACTGGCAGATGGGTTGGAAGTGTGCTTTCCTGTATGTGCGTGTGCCGCATGCATCTCTCACTAGACTGAGCTCCTTGAGGATGGGCCCACAGCTCTTTGTCTGCTTGGGTCTGGCATAGCCTGGCACACAGACTCATTCTGAGACAAAGATCAGAGTCTCTAGCCTTCTGCTCACTGTGAGAACTGCTCTGTAGTAATCTCAGTCATTTTTCATTCATTCATTCGTTGGTTTCTTCATTCATTCAAGCAATAGCACCGCTGAGAAGTGCTCCTCTTGGTTCTGCTTAAACGTATCCTTCTGGGATGGCCCAGTCCACACTGGGACCATCTGACTATTGAAACCTTACCTCTGATGATTGGAAACCCGACTCTCTACGTTGACCTGCCAGTGCTCCTTCTGCCCCTGGAGAACCAGTTTAGCCCTCCTTTATAAGGCAGGCCTCCGAGGGTTCCAGGCATGCTCACCTTCCCTTCCTCCCTCCCTCCTTCCTTTCGTCTCTTTCTCCCCTCCCTCTGCAGACATTTATCCAGCTTCTGTTATGTGCCCGGCACCAGGAAAAGAATAGTAAACATCAGCAGGTACAGCCCTGACCACACAGCACCACAGTCTAGTTAGGGAGACACGGTGAGCAGAACGATCAGGTAGATAACCGTAAGACTGCCCCTGCTAAGTGCTGCCCCAAACCAGGACAAGGCAGTCACAGAGCAAATAAAAATGAGACATAATCCACAGAGAGTTCAAAAGGCTTCCCTGAGGAAGTGGTGCTTTAGCTGATACGAAGAACACGCAGGGCTTAGCTAGCCAAAGGGGAACAGGAGAGTTGCCATTGGGCACTGGCACCCAGGAGCCAAGGCTGGCGTGTGGGACTTCCAGGTGCTAGGGCCTTTCATTCTTGGGGCTAAACATCCTTGTGGCAGTTCCTCACATGATGGGGTTTCTGGACCCTTCCCCACCCTGTCACTCTCTTTGTCATTGTTCCCTTGAGAGATCTCCAGATCTGGACCCACTGCTCCTGGGGGCCAGCTCAGAGTCTGGGGGTGGTCTCTCTTTCTGACTGGTTACTGCCCTCCCCTTAATGCACATGCATGCTCCCTGGAGACAAGTCCCATCCCAGAAATGCTCACCAGAACCGATCTTATACATGGCTTTCCCCAGCCTGTGTCTGAGCTGTTGAGTGTCTGACCTTGTGTTTGAGTCCTGGTGTTGGCCCTGTGAATGCTTCTCTTTCTGGTATGGCCTCTTTACTCCAACCTGGCTGAATCTGGATTCTACTGCTGGCTGCAATGCCCAGGGCTGAATTCCCTGTGAATGTGACCAGCAAGGAGTCTGCATATCCTGGACAAGGTGCCGGCAGGTGAGGTCCAAGCTTATGGAGAGTGGGCTGGGGGATGCAAGGGGCCAGAGAGCCTGGGGACTAAGGAGGGGTATCTGCCCTGAGGTTCCAGAAAGAGGTGCCTAGGGCCTGAGGCCTGAGCTATGCTGGAGTCGCCCTGCTCTCCGATCTCTGACCTCCGTCCTGTGCCTCTCTCAGCCCCTCATCAGTACGGATGGAGGAGTGGGGCCGGCTACGTGTGCATCTGTGCATGTCTGGTGTGCACATGTCTGTGTGTCTGTGTGTGCAGAGTGTGCAAGCCTGTGTAAGCTGTCTAATTAGGCTTGCTGTTGGCTGGCACCCACCTTTTGTCATTAGTAACTGGTCAGTCATGGGTAGCCAGGTCACTAGAACCTTGGAAGAGGCCCACCAGACCTACCTTGCCTAACAGCCACACCAGGTGGCCCCATCTGCCCTCCTGCCCTGCCTTCAGGGTCCTCAGTCACCATCCCAGCCCCTCAGGGAGCTGACCAGGCAGCCAGGCAGGACCCCCTCTTTGTCCTTTACTTCTGCCACGTGGCTCCATGCCACTGTTGCTACCCCGTCTGGCCCCGCTCCTTACCTCATCCTTCCCTTGTCACCTCCTCCTCATCCTTGCATACTCAGCTTAGCCACAGACTCCTCCAGGAAGCCCTCCCTGACCCTCCTCTGTGCTGTATGGGCTGTAGGATCTCAGAGGGAAGAGCCCACGTGGATTTATTATAATTTTTTCAGAGGCTAAAACTCAATACATCCTATTAATGAATGAAGCAAGAACCTCCGTGAGCTTCGTATTTCTGGTTCTGAAGAACACTGTGGGAGAGGATGCATGTGGTTTCCTATCACTGTGCTGGACATAAAACAGATGCTCCAGAAACACTCTGAATTTCCCTGCCCTTTAATGTTTATGGATACACGTTCTTTTCTGTTTAAAAATATTGTACATTTTTGGAGTCCTTTTGGCCCCAAAACATGACTGGCTTCTTGTAGCTCAGGTCTCCATGCAAATGTAACTTCCTCGCAGAGGTATTCTTTGACCACCCCACCTAAAACAGCCCTACCACCTCAACATTCTCTGCTTGAATGGTTGTCTTATCATGACCTGAGCTTTATTGTGTCTGACTTTCCCCACCTAGAATGTGAGTACCAGGAGGGCAGCGACCTCAGCTGACTTTTCCATTCCTATAGCCCCAGTGCCCAGAGCCATGCCTGGCACAGAGCAGTGATCCAGAAATTTCCAAGGCCAAGGGCGTGAAGTCTCTAGGGGACAAAAGTCAATGTGTGTGTATTTGAGATAGAAGGTTGGGGAGGTAGCTCTCCCCCTCCCTTGTCATACATCCCAAGGAGGGGGCCCTTGCTCCCCTCACATGTTTGCTGAGAGAAATGAGGAACCATAGTCTCTCCAGGGCTGTATGTGGGCAGGCCCCTGGGGGTGTAAGGGAGGGGGCAGCACCTCCTTTGCCTGGTGACCCCAGGTGGCTGGGACTGAGCACAGGACTGGGGTACTTTTCTGTCCCCCCACTTTGGAGGAACCCACCCTGCTGCCCTAAGCTGGGACCCCAGGCCCAGTCCTGCCTCTCATTGGTGCCATTTTTCTTCCCCATGTGGCACCTGCCCCTCTCCTCACTCTTACCTTCCTATCATCAGTGCCCGATGGGCCCTTGCATTCCCCACTGGAACCAAATGCTCACATTTCCAGCTTTAGCAGGGCTGTGAGGCTGCCTGTGTCTCCTGCAGTGGGGTGTACTACCCTGTTTGGGCTTCCTGGGGCTCAGCCCCACCTCTCAGCCACTGCGGAGCCCCTGCTAGCCCCCTCTGCCCCTGCCGCTCTGGCCCTTGTCCTAGGCATAATGAGAGGGATTCCAGAAAAAAGCTGCCAGAGGCTCCCACCCATACCTGCCACCCCCTCCCCCTGGGGAAAGGCACCCTCAGTGCCCACTTGTGCCGCTCTCCCCCCAGCTGAGGTCACCCAGGGCCAGACAAGCCCACTTGACTTCCAGCTCAGGTGAATAAGGAAGGCACTAAGGGTTTGCCTGGACCCAGCTTTGGACTCAGGCCCCTGCCCAGCCTCAGTGGGGTTACCCAGTGTTGAAAGGATGCCCCCTACCAGCTTAAGCCCCCCATCCTGTTACCCCTTGGCTCTGTTCCTGGGTGGTCCCACAATCACTACCTTGTCCTCTGAGACGTTGACACCCCCAGTCTTAGAGCTCCCAGCCCCATCACAGCTTTAGAATGTTTGCACAGAGAAGGATTTCAGGGTTCAGAGGGTTGTGAAGTGTGCCCCAGAGAGTGCCCTGGAGCTGATCTGTGTTCACATGCATGTGTGTGTGTGTGTGTGTGTGTGTGTGTGTGTGTGTGTGTATGTGTGTGTATGTATGATGGACTTAACACTGGGGCTCTGGGCCCACACTCTATTTTGATCATAGAACCCCTAACTTTTTCTTTTACCAGTAGAGACTCCACATAAGTTACTGTTTAACAAAACAATCCATTATTTTAACAAAAAGAAAGATTTGGAAACCATGGAAATTAGACAGAACTCATTTTACATACAGGGAAACAGGCCCAGGGGAACAAATGGCTTCTCAAGATCACAGTGGGGTCAGCTGCAGAGCTGGTACCGTACAAGGCCACCTGGCTCGTAGGCTGATGTTTTTGCCAAGACCAAACAGAAATGTCCCTCTCAGGAGGTGACAGGTGGGGCAGAGTGCCAGAAAGGCCTGGTCCAGAGAAGTGGGTTAAGGTCACAGCCTTCCCACCCCACAGGCCCCCTGAAAAGACAAGAGTCGCATTGGAAAGGTCACTCATCTTTGAACTGAAGATTTGAGAATTGGGAGTGGGAAGGGACAGGATGAGGGAGGAAGGTGGGGGTGCAGTGGACAGGGATTCATCCTCTGGGTCATACCCTCTCCCTCAACCAAACCTCCCTAAGCACTCCCACCAGGCTGAGACTGCTTCTGCATTCTCCTGCTGTCACTGACCGCTCTCCACAGGAGTAAGGAGGCTGCTCCATGGGCACTGTCACCACAGCCCATGTTCCCCTGGAGGCAGCCCCCGACCCCAAGCACTTGACTTCCAAGTAGAGGGAGCTGGTGCCAGACACAGAGGAGGCTGGGTGGCTCTGAGGTGATGACTTCTGGGACGGGAAGGCTGTGAAAAAGGGGGCAGGAATTTCTGTCTCAGGGGTCCTGTGGACACCTCCCTACTGGCAACAGCAGAAATGACATAGTAGGGGGCTCTGTGGCACTCACTGTGTCTCCCCTTTGTGTCCAGATGGGCACCCAGGGAAATGCTAATAAATGAATGGATGGCCCATCCTTCCCCAGCTCCTCCACAATCACCGGCCTCCCCCCAACCCCCTCACCGCCTCCCCCCCATTCCCGTCCTTCAGAGACTACAAGACCGAGTTATTCTTAGTAGGTTTCATTCATCAAAGCGTGACATACAGTGTCCTGGGAGGAATGCCTGAGCATGGAAGGCCAGAGGGATGTGGTGGGGAGCAAAGGCCCCATCTGAGGGAAGAAGCCAAAGCCTTCCATGGAGCTCCAGACGAAGGCGGAGACACAGCCTTGCCCTCAGGAAGCCCCAGTCTGAGGGGGTGGATACAGCCCTGTCCTCCGGGAGCCCCAGCTGAGGGGGGAGACACAGCCCTGCCTTCAGAGAGTTCCCTGTGATGGAGGATACTACCCTCATAACCCACTCTCCTGGTCCTGAGATCCCAGTCTGAGGGGGAGATCCAAAATCCTGCCCTCAAGGAACCTCCAGTCTCATGGCAGAAAAATAGCTGTCCTCCTGCTGAATAAGATACAGTGCATACCCAGGGCACAGACTGAAACTCAAGATGGAAAAAGGGGGTACAAGATGGGTTTCGAGAAGCATGTACAGCCACCATTGCCAGCACATGTGGGGAGCCTAAAGAGGAGACACGCATCTCCGCACGCGTATCAAGACATGCGCACAGACCACAAAGGTGTGGCAATAGTGCAGACAGAGACCCTAGCAGCTGAGGAAAAGGGTAAGTGGGCTGGTCTATATCAGGCCTCTCAAACTTAAATGCCTTTGGGCACTAGTCTGGCCACACTGGCCTTTGCCCAAGGGGAGGGCAGTCAGAGAGCATGCACTGTCTGTAGGCTTTGACGTTCAATACAAAAACGACATACTGCAAGCCAAACAAAATCTCACTGGAGATTAGACTTGGCCCAAGGCCACGAATTTGCAACCCCCTGGACATCAGGAAAGAATTCCTGATAAAGGAGAGATTTGAGCCTGGTTTGGATAAAGACTGACAGCCATGTTGCTCCCTCAGTCTTGGCCACCAGGCCTGGATTCTGTGTCTTCGGAACTTCCTCCCACCTTCCTGGAATGGGAGACTAGGTAATCCTCACAACAGCCAACTCCAGCAACAGGTCACAGCTGGGGTGGGCTGCTAGCTGCCCAGGACTCCAGCTCTGTGATGGGGCATCACTTTCCTTTGCAGGAAGGTAATTCCTCTGCCAGGGGTAGGAGCCTGTGGGGCGGTTGTAAAGCCACCCTGAAATGAACTGATCTAATTCTGGCTGGGTGGCCTTCCCTGAGAGCTTTTACTTTTCTGTTCCTCATTTGCAAAATGGAGATCCTGTTGTCCTGGTGCCCAACCCACCCCTCCCCCGGCAGTTAACTTTCCAATCGGCCTCAGTGTCCATGTCAACGAAATGGGTCAAGACCCCTCTCCGTTCTCCCAGTTTCTTCCAGCAGAGATCTCAAGGGCTATAAGCTTGCTGAAGGCCGACTTCTGCACCTTCAGGCTCCGGGCAGGTCTCCAAGCCCCTCAACCTCCTCTCTCTCGTAGCTCTCCTGGGACTGAGGGGCAGTCCTAGAGGACGGCAGGAGTCGGTGGCGGGCGGAGCCCAAGCGCGCGCTTATGGGGACTGGGGACCGGGGACCGGTTCCGGGACCGGGGAGGGATGGCCTAGTTACGGAGCGTTGGCCCGGCGCAGCAGAGCGCCGCGGATGAGAGCGGCGGTGGGTAATTAGAGCGTATTAGTTGTGCCCCTGCAATCCTGTAATTTCTCCGCGCGCTCCGGGTGTGTTGTATAGGAGGTGAAGCGATGCGGGCTCGGCTCTGAGTCAGATTCTCGGAAGCCCGGGTGGGGACGCAGGGGGCGGCAGAGGCCGCGGAGAAGGGACTCCTGCCGCGTGAGACACCAGCGCCTTTCCCTGGCGTGTAGTCACCTGTCCCGAGGCTACTCGAGGTGCGGCCCACTTCCGCGGAGACGAGGGCGGGGCAAACAGGGGGCGTGACCTGCTCCGCCTCCCGCCTCTAGGGGGCGCTCTTCCGTCCAGTAGATCATCCCGGGGCATCTAGTCCGGTTCCCTGCGTCGAGCCATGTGCCCTGAAAGAGTTGCAGATGCGGGCGCTAGGCAGAGACCCCCACCTCCCCAAATTCCGTCAGAAACGGGCAACTGACGTAGGGCAGCAATAGAAAAAAATGTCAGAGACATCAGAAGGGAGTAGGAACGCTTGTCTGGTTCAAGCCTTGAAATCAATTCCGGGGGAGCACGGGGGAGCCTGCGGGAGGCTGAAGCTGGGAGGGGAGTTTATTTATTAGCCAGATTAGCCAGCATTAATGGGGGAGCAGTGGTGGCCGGCGGCGGCGGGGACATAGCTGGCATAGCTGGCATAGCGGCGGGGCCTCCCGCAGTGCGGGGTTCTGACGGCTTCAAAGGAGCTTAAAGAGGCCGGTGGTGGCACTGCCACGGCCCCGCGGGGGAGGGTGTGGGCGCGGGCGGCGGGGGAGAAGGCGGCCATTATGCACCAGGGGATTAGGGATCTGGCCTGGAAGGAATTTTAAACTTCTGCGAGCCGGCCCCCAGGACTCCTCTCTTGCCTCACCACTGCTCTCCCGAGTATGGAGTACGAGCACGCTGACATGTTTACCTGAGATGTTTACCTGTATTTTGGTGTCTGGGGGGTTGGGGGGGGTCCTCCCTCCTGCCTCAGATTGGCGGCATCTGTGGTTGTCAGATTTGGCAAATAAAAATACAGGATGTCCAGTTATATTTGAATTTCAAATAAACAGTGACTACTTTTTTTAGCATAAGTATGCCCCGTATGTTGTACGGGATATACTTATACTAAATATTATTTGTTGTTGATCTTAACTTCAAATTTAACTGGACGTCTTGTATTCTCTTCTAGAAGCCCTGGCTGAATCGTGTCTTCAACAGCCTGGGGGCTCATGAAAATTTAATGGGGCTGCGTACCTCTACCTTCAGACTCAAAGTTTCTTGAAACCCAATGCTTCAGAATGGAGTTCCGATGGTAGTACATGTCCCCATCAGACTAGGAGCTTCCTGAGGACGGGGGTTGAATTTCAGAGTGGAGCTCCTAGACCAACGTCTGGCCTTAATCACACTGGGGGTTGCCTGAGGCAGGGTCTGTGCTTTAGGGGCGGGGAGTCTGTCTCCTTTCCTCCCCAACAGGTGGAGGCCCCTCCCCCATCGCTGTAGCTTCTTGCCCATAGGGGGCGCGAGGGGCCCAGAGGACTGACCTGCGGAGGCATGCACCGTTTCTTGCCACTCAGGGCTGCAGGCTCTGTGGGGTTGAAGCACCTGAGGATTTGGGGTCTGGGATCCCTATCCTGTGTGGCTCGGTCTTGGTCCTGGCCCTTGCTCTGGCAGTCAAGGACAGCCCTGCCTGAGCCAGAGGCTGGGCCAGCATGTGGGAAAAGCTCCGAGTTTGGTTTCTGTCAGGGGCAGTGGGGCTTTGCCCACCTTATCTCTCCCCGTAACCATGGCAGCCAAGCCCCCATCCTCCATCAACCTCACTAAACCCCACGGCCCAGACTTGGGGAGTGTTGTTCTCAGCCTGAGGCACCTCTCTTCCTGTCCTAGAGGACAGCTGAAGTCTCACTGCTTCTGGATGCTCTAGCCATCACCAGGGTGGGTATGGGCCAAGTGAGCTGCTTCTCGGGGGTCTTCTGGAGAAAAGAGCACCCCATCTACTCTCTCCTTACTCACTGACCTGGGTCACGGGGGCCAAAGAGCGGACTAAGTGGGGGTGGGGAAGATGGGAAGGTTGAGGAAGTGTAGGTGGAGGGGGGTGAGAAGAAGCCTCTGCCACCATCTTTCCCCCGTCTGCCCCCTGTAGCCCCTCCCCAAATCCCCTTACCCCTGGGGGCCTCTGAACTCTTTTCCCTTGAAGCTGAGGGAAGGCTGGGAGAAGCCTTTCCCACGGTCGCAGTCTCAACACCCCACCCTGTCCCTGCATGGCCCCCTCCTTGGGCCCGAGCGCCTGTGTCCGCGAGCGGCATCATCACCCCACTCCTCAGGCCGCCCAGTCATCAGGTCGGCAATTAGCTACTTCCTCCCGGCTGCATGAGGCCACTGCACGTCACAGCCCCTCCCCCTCCGGCCGCGGGAGGGAGTGCGGCGGGTGCCCCCCACACTTTGTAGTCAGGGCCAAGTCCTGGAGCGAACCCCCCAACGTAGAGTGCTGGAGTAATGAGCCTCCCATCCAGGTAGCTGGGGGTGCGCCCAGTGCTCGTGGGGGAGAAGGCAGAGTGCTGCCCCCTCCCCTCTGTCACCGCATCCCATTGGGTGAGGACACTCCCGCTGTGGGTGGGGCCATGTTAGCTCCAAGGCACCAGCCGCCTGAGCAGGCGGGGCTTAAGACTCAGGTGTCTCTGTCCCTAGTCCTGGGAGATTTTCCCCAGGAATCCCGTGTTCTGGTGGCAGTTATCTGGTAGCGGGTGAGAAATAGGGAGCCACTCTGCAGGCATGCAAATATGCAGAGGGGCAGGCTCTTCATGAGCACTCCCAGGGCTCACACATCTGTGCCTAGGCATACTCCCGATATAACCCGGGCAGTGTATGTCCCACAGCAGCTTTGCCCTCACAGGTGCCTGGTGGGCAAACCCGCCTGGAAGTAAAACTGCATGCCCAGATACCAGCATACCCTTGCCCTCAAATGTATGCACACAAACCCACTGGTGTACTCAGAGAGGCAATAAGCTCACTGCCACACCAGAGTCAGGACACCACAGAGGAGCCCAAGAGGGTGGGATGAGAGGATAGACCCTCCCACTCCACGGGCTGGGGTTCTCTGTGGGGAAGGGTGGGAAAAGTCTGCACTTAGAGGGTGTGTGTGTGTGGTGGGCAGATGGGCGGGTGTGAGCAGCTGTGGTCTGAGTCTGGAGGATGGGTAAGGTGCGGATTTCCAGAGAGATTAAAACATTCCGACAAATGTAGACAAAAGCATATAATCTTCGGCAGATCATTTAACTCCTTAGGGCATCAACAGTACTGTCTATAAAATGGGGCTGATGAGAACACCCTTTGAACTTGGTTGTGAACTTTAAATGTGATAACCGGCTCAGAGCAGGCCCTGAGCCAGGAGTGCTGTTGAGGAGACTCTCCTACTGTCCTGTGTCTGGGCGGTGGCTTTACCTAAAAGAGCTGACCTGGGGAGATAGCCAGCCCTTATCCTGGGCCTTATCTGACTCTGTGCTCACCTCCCTCTCTCTCCATTTCCTGGAGCCCAACCCCAGGCGAGGCGCTGCTGGAGACAGGGCGCTACTCTGGATTGGCTTGGGGGCAACACCTGGGCGGGGGTGGCTACCTGCCCTGCCCTTACCTGACTGACACAACAGATAGCTGAGTGCTGGCTTCCAACCCTGAAAAAGGATGAGTCAGCCAGAGCCTCCCCATCCAGGCAAATGGGGTGTAGTGGATGGGAACTCGGGTGGACAGGCCTTCTAGGAACATTCCTGGAAGGAGCCCTGGGAACAGGCAGTGCTGCTGGGAGCCACCCCCTCGGCCTACCAGTCTGTGAGCAGCTCAGCAAATGCCCTTGTCCTTCTCCCAGCTCACCCTCTGGATCCCTGAGGCAAAGCCCCGCTTGCCTGCCCCTGCTGACCCCAAGGCCCTCTTCAACCACAGCAGGAAACCAGGCCTGCGGCCACTATGCTGCCTGGCTGCCCTTCTCAGCCCAAGCTGCAGGGGCTCCAGGCCATGGACACAGGGGCACACACACATGCTCATATACACTGGTGTCTTATAGGCACAACCAGAGACCCCACCATAAGCAGATCCTCACAAACACATGCACACACACACTCAATACTCCTCACATGTATACATACCCACACACTGATGTACACTCACAATTTCACACATAGACACACTCCTGTACACTCACACACAAATGTGCAGAGTCAAAATCCGTGTGGTCTGTGTTGGAGTCCATACCCCCAATACCTGGGAATGTGACCTTCGTTGGAAATAGGGATGAGATCTTACTGGATTGCAGGGGGAGGGGGAACCTAAATCTAATGACCTTTTAGGGAGAGAGATTTGTAGACAGAGAGACATGAAGACACCCAGGGAAGGTCATTTGAAGATGGAGGCAGAGATTGGAGTGATACAGCTACAAGCCAGGGAGCCCCAGATTGCCTATAACGGCCAGAAGCTAGAAGAGAGGCAGTATGCTCCCCCAGAGCCTCCGGAATGAGCAGACCCTGCTGACAGCTCGCCTTCGGACTCTGGCCTCCTTGACTTTAGAGAATAAGTGTTTTAAGCCACTTGTTATGGCTGCCCTAGGAAATGAATACAAACACGCACACCCTGCCTGGCTCTAGGCTCAGTGATGAGGTTGGTGGAGTTCCTCCTGGGGGGCTCCTCGTTCTCTGCCCTCCTTCCACTGTGACTGGTCTGGTGGATTCAGAAAAGTGCATGGCCCAGGGCAGGAGCTCAAGACATTTTAATCCCTCCTTTTCTCCCTTGCGTTCTTAGCGAGGCATTCCCCTCAAAATATGCTCTGAAGAATGAGTTGCCATGTTTATGTGCACCAAAAGACATGTCTAAGAATGCTGTGGTAGCTTTAATCATATATTAATTACAAACTGGAAACCACCCAAATGCCCATCAATGGCAGTATAGATGAAAACCTGTGGTGCAGCTACTCCACGGAAGGCTCCTCAGCCACAGAAAGCAAGAACGAGTCTGCAGGGAGAACCTGGGAGGCCCTCCTTGACCTCAGACTGGACAGCCAGACCCACAGAGTGCATGCCCCAGGAGTGCATTGGATGAGGTCCGACGACAGGCAAGGCCAATCGGTGGTGACACAAGTCAGAATAGTGGTTACCTCTGGGGGAGGGGGTAGACTGACAGGGGCTGGAGGCAGCCTCCCGAGCCTCCAGGGTGCTGGGTATACTCTGGGTTTGCTCTGGCTGGTGGTTACACGGGCAAATGCATATGCACATCCCCAAGCTGTACCCTTAAGATTCGTGCCGTTTGTACATAAATCTTTACACCTCAGTAATACAAAAAACAACAACAACTGGGTTTCCAGCAAGTCAGTGACCAGAAGCCACTGGATAGCATCCTCTGAGTTGGGTGGCTACTGGGCCTACCTTGTCCCCATGCTGCACTGGTGTCCTCTGGCCTGCTTGGGTGGGTGACTTTCCGGGATATTTGGTGACTGTAAATGTCAAACTTGGGCTGCCAGGGAGACCATGGGGTGTCAAGGCAGCCAGACCTCCAGAGATGACCTATCTGCTAGGAATGGTGGGTGTATATAGGCTCCTACTGCAATCTGCTTCCCCAGTTAAAGAGCAAATGTGATGACTTCTTCTACAAAAGGTCCCCATTGAGAATAGTTACCTTTTATTCAGCTTTTGCTCTCTACCAGGCAGGCACTAAGCACCTTGGAGGGACAGAGCAGTGGTGTCATTTCATAGACAAGAAAACTAAGACTCTGAGATGTTGAGTAAATCCCCAAGGCCGCACAGCCAGCTCAATGGAGAGGATTTGGCATGTCATTCCATCAGATTGGGTTCCCTCAGGGCAGGGCTGGGTCTCCCCCCTCTCCCCCCCCTGCAGTGTGGGCTCTGGGGTTTCTGTGCAGGAGGAGATTAGGGGAGGAGTCTGTTTTGCACCTGACTTCCATAGCACACACACTGCTTTCCTGTGGCTGGGAGGGGGCTGCCGCCCTGGCCACCCTGCTCCTTCTCGCCCTGGTTCTCACCCCTACATCTGGCTCAGCGTTCTTCCCCCTGGTGCGCCATAGTTTAGGACCACAGATCTGGGGGGTGAGGGAGGGAGGTGAGGGAGAGTGTGGATAGAAGGGACCTGTCCCTTTTGGTGTCTGTACTGGGATCAGTGCTGGAGCCCCCCACTTCTCTCCCTTCCTGGCTCAGCCCACTGGGAGTCAGGACCACCCCTCTGAGCCAGGCCAGAGCAGCCCCCAACACTTCCAGGAGCAGGTGTTTCTCACACTGCCCATGCCTCCCAGCGGGAGCTAGATCATATGATGGGAGCAAGATGGCAGGTGTAATAGGAGCCGACATACTCCTCAGCCCGCCCTGTGACTATATTAAGTGCTGTTCCTGATCTCCTTGCCACCCCGAGAACTTTCCCTCCTCCCCCAAGGGATCCTGTGGTACAGATTAAGGTGGCATTCCTGTCCCCCATCCCACTGTCCTAGGAAAGGAGCAGGAGCCATGAGGTCATAGACACTGGGTGGGGGAGCAGAGGCAGTAAATTTAGGCCTTGGGTGTTAATGAGCTGCAGAGGGAAGCGCCTGGGAGGGAGGCCGCCTCCTCCTGAGGTCTTGTACTCCTCTTACTCAGTCTGCCCACACACATCACCCGGTGCTTACAAGGGAACAGAACACAAGTGAGGAGAACACCCTCACCAGTAGCTGAGATGTGATTTACACTCTTGCAGGCCAACCCCATGTACCCTTGCACGCATGCACCCCCAGGAGCCCATTATCACCCACATAACCCTGTTTAGGAGCTCAGGTCTGCACACCCGACCATGACTGCAGGCCCCCATGCATGCTTGTAGCCCCACGCACCACCCATTCCTGTTCACTTCCCCAAAGACCTCAGAGGCTGTGGCTGAAGTAGAGGGAGCCCTGGGTTGGCCAGGGGGTGGGGAATGTAGTCTGAGTGCTGCAGGGCATTTGCACCCCCTACCTACATCTAAGGGCTCAGTCTCTGTCTCCCTACCTGCTGCAATGGGTCTTACTCCTGGGGTGAGGGGCCAGGACCCCAGGAGGCCCTGCCTTCTCCCCATGGTGAGGGCAAGGGGCAGGGCAGAGTGAGGCCCTGCCTTCTCCCCATGGTGAGGGCAAGGGGCAGGGCAGAGTTTATTAATAGACTCACTCCTGACTGGAAAGGCCTGTGTGCAGAAGTCCCAACATCAAGCCAATCAGAGCTAAACTTTCCAGGAATGTCACCCCAAAGCAAGCCTTCTTCTGACTCCAGGATTATTTCCCATCCCTGACTTCATTCCGTCGGCGTGTGGGGCTCCCGCCAGGCTCCACTGGCTCTGGCCCACAGGCCTGCTGTCACCTGGCAGCCTACATCTGCCTTGGACGCTGCCCAGAGGTCACAGCATGTTGGTGGTGAGGCTGGGATTAGAACTGCTTCCTCTGCCATCTAGTTCTGCAACTCCCTGCTGCCCCAAACTGAGGAGGGCTGAGCCTGCTATGTTGGGAGTGCAGAATGGCCTCTGCCCTGCATACTGACTACGCCCTGGCATCCTACTCCCCTGAGTGGGGAGGAGCCCTGAAGGTCCAGACCCTGGGACAGTGCACTGGGTCTTGTGACCCTGGACAAGTAGAATGTGACTTGTCTGTGGCTCATTGTCATTATTTATAAAACAAGGATAAAAATGCCCACCCGAAGGTAGCTGTGAGGATTAGGAATACGTGATGGCTGGTGTAAACTGTAAAGGGCTGGATGGGAGTGTAAGGTAAATAGCACCTAACGTTCTTGCCTCTATCGCTAATTCCATTCCTACTTTCATTACCATCACCACCATCACATCTCCGCCACCGCCCCCACCAGCTCCTTCCCACCATCACTTCACTTCCTCTCGTCTTCGGCAACATCACGCAGCTCTCCTTGTCAGTCCTTCTGTCATACCTCATGTTGTCACCATTCAGTCATTCTAAGAACGCTTATTCAACACCTACTATGGTCAAGAGTGACCCTTTGGAGATTAGTCCTGTTAGGTGGGAATGGCTTATATATCTCACTTCCTTTAGGTCCTGACACACAACACATCTCCTTCCTGAACCCTTCCTTAGTCTACCCTGCACTACTCCAATTACTCTGTACACTGGCTTGGTTCTGTATATGTGTGTATGTTTGTGTGTATGTATATGCGCATTAACACCATCTAAACCAGTCTGTAAAGTTCAGCCTCCACCCAGATCTCCTGCACATAGCACAGTGGCTCTGGGTCCCAATCCAGGTGCTGACATTTTCTAGCTGCGTGACCTTGGACAACTCACTTTACCTCTTCGTGCCTCATATATCCAAATGTAAATTGGATTATAATAGAGTTGCTAATAGTCTCATAGAGTTGTAGTGTGCATTCCCTGAGGTATTGTACATACAGCACTTAGAACAGAAGTGAGCACACAGCAAGTGCTCAGTAAACATTAGATGTTGTTATTATTATTAATCCTTCCTACTGGCAATGCCTGACACAGGGCTTTGCGCTGTTGATGAGGATGAATACCTTCATGGATACACTCCCACTTTCCAATATAAACATCTTGGAAGGGAGGGAAGGACGGAGGCTTTCCTCGAACTGGGTGGACTTGTGCCTGCTCCCAGAAGGTGCCTGAACTCTCTATGTGGGGCAGAGCAGTGGGCTAAGGACCAGGTAGGGAGGTTGAGCCAGGCAGAGCTGGGTTTGAGTCCTGACTTCACCAATGGTGGGCAAGTTCTCACTTAACTACTTCAAGCCTTGGTTTCCTCATCTATGAAGGTGACCACTGTGCAGGGCCATGCAAGGCTGTCATCTCTGTTGATCTTGACCACACATAAAAAGGTAGCTGTGGGTGGGACTTGGGGCCCAGTATACCCTTTGGGTCTTAACCTTCCTATGCAGAAACTGCTTCCCAGAGTAGGTGGAGAAGATGCTGAGTGATGGGAAGTGCTCAGAAAAGTAAAACACCCCGGAAAAGTTGCAGGGACAGCATTAATAATGATTGATCAAGCAAGGCCCAGTTTGGCCTGAGAAAAATGCACTGAGGTCTGAGCTGGGTTTCTGGAACAGGGTGGGGGCCAAAGGAAAGGAAGGCCAAGGGACCCCTAACTGCAGGCTCAGGGAAGCCACTCTGTGCTCTGTGTCCCATGTGCACTACAGCATGGTCCATGGAGAGAGGTGGGGCAGCTGCGGCATGGCGGGAAGGGGTGGCCCGGGAGACCTACGGCCTTTTCTGGGGTCCGCAGTACGTTGACATCCACACGGCTGCAGCCACCTGAGGTCTGCCTCCACTGCCCTCCTAGAGCGGTGCCCTGGCCATGAACCCCCGGGGAGTAAACATGGGCGGCAGCTGGCTGACTGGTGTGTACTCCTGGCCCCAAAAATATAAACTCCTGGGACATATTTATGTTGTCTAGGCCTGGCCCCAGTCCCCAGCCCAGCTCAGAGCATCACGCCATGCCAAACGTCACACGTGCAGGGTAGCTGGGTTCCTCCATGTGGGTGTGGGGGGGAGACAGGGACCGCCCAGGGGCTGAGGGGGGTGCTAATGGGGGACAGGGACCAAAGACAGCTGGAGCTGGCCAGAGGGAGGGCTGCAAAGGGAGAGGGAGAGCAAGTGCTGCTGCTGAGCGTAGACTGTGCCCCGTTCCTGCAACTCCAGGTCGGAATCTTAGCCTCTGGCCTCTCCAGTGACCTGGGTCACTCTATGGCCGTCTAGGGCCAGTCTTGGCCTCAGACTCCAGGGTCATGGAGTCTAAGGCTCTGCCCAACCCACAGCCGGCCTGAGAACTGGCCTGCTAGGCCTTTGTTCAGTTTACTTTTTCACTACCCTCTGCTGGGCACTGTGCTGAGTCTGTGGTGAGCAGTATCTCATTTAGCCTCGCCACCCGCCTGAGTCAGGGGCTGCTGCTCTCCTCATGGCCCTGTGGGGGGCACACGGGTAAGTCGGCCGCCTGAGCTAATGGAGCCCACAAGTGCCCAGGCTGGGGATGGAATCTGGACCTGTTCCCAGAGCATCTCTTCTCCTAAGAGCCATGCCAGGCAGGCCTTTGCCCTTGAAGAAACAGTGATTGAACGGTTGCCCTAGAACCCAGGGCTCATGACTCTGAGGCCAGCACTCATCCCACTGCACCAGATGCAGGATGGTGAGGAGACAGGCCCTGGCTCAGGGAGCCCCAGTCTGAGGGGGGACTCAGCTCTGCCCTCGGGGAGCTTAGTCTAAAGGGGAGCCATAGGTCTCAGGTCTCAGGAAATCACTGTCTGGAAGCACCGCTGGGGAGGCAGGTGGAGCCAGAGGCCTTCAAAGAGATGAAACCAGTGGGGATGGCCTCCTAAGGGAGGGGCTGGCAACCCCTTTTGGAAGGAGAAATTGGGCAAGTGGTGGGAGTTGGGCGAGTTCGGTGGCCCTGGAGGCCAGAGCCGCATCCCTACAGGGCCCTGATCAGGAACCTCGGCTCATCTCTGCCCCCTGTCCTGGGCGGGACCGCCATTCTGGCTCCCGGGACCCAGCCGGAGAGGGACAGGGGGAGCAGAGCCACGTGACAAACACCCAGCCGCACGTGTCTCAGGAATGGCCCGCAGGGAAGACTGTTTTAGTCTGGGAAGGCGCCTGTTCCTCTTGCCCGCCACAAATAACCTGGCTCCTGAAGGAAGCTGCAGCCCCCTGGGCTGCCGCCGAGCTACCAGAGTGCTTCAGCCCCGGTGCCCCAGACGGGAGTTCTCCCAAGCCAGGGCTGCGTCCCCTCCTCTGGGGGCGTCCTTGGGAGAGGAGCTCCCGGGACAGAAAGGTTGTATCTCCGCACTCAGCACTCAGACGGGAGCGCCTTAGAACACCCGGGGCCCGGAGCCTGTTTCTCTGAAGCGCTTGCGGGTGGGTGGCCTTCTCCCCCTTCAGGCTGTGTTAGGGAGGATGCCCTTGTAGCGGAGAAATCGGATCTCCCTCCCACTGTGGCCACAAGTGTGTCTGGCTGGGGGGCTCATGAGAGGCAGTGCCAGGCCGCCCTGCTGCTGCCCACGTGGCCCTGAGGGGAGGGCTCACATGTCCCAGCACCAACCAGACACCTGCTGCCTCCTGCCTCCCAAAATAGGAGAGCGTTGGCCTTCTCCCGTTACCAGCCGCTTGCCCCACTGCCCTTGTCCTCGGGATGGGGCTGTTCCTGCTCCCTGGCCGGCTCCTCTGTGGGCGATGTGGAGGGGCTGGACCCCCAGCCCTCACTTTCCTCAGAGCTGGGTGACCGGACATGGCCAAAGGGGGGTTGCTCTGTTCCTGGGCTGGCTACAAATGGGGAGGAGAGCCACTGACTTCAGTGTTTAAGGAACCAGTGTCCCCTGGGCCTTTTAAGAGGGACCCTGCTATCCCCCAGCCTTCTTTCCTCCCCAGCACCCAGCACACCTCTGGGCACGGAGTAGGGGCTGGCGCTGTGGCTGTTGACCCAAGGAACGTCATTGACCCCTGCTCACTGAGGGCTGAGAACCTGAGGCTCAGGTTCAGAGAAGAAATGCTCCCCCAGCCCTCCACCCGGAGCCCTCCCGCTCCTCATTACACAAACAGCCATTTGTCACCGAGAACGTCCTCCTTCTGAGGCACTGCTGGGCTCTCTCAGAGTATAGTTGTACAATTCAACTGTAGAGGGAGCAAGGCTCAGAGCCGGTTAAGTCACTTGCCTAAGGTCACACAGCAAGGACGTGGTAGAGTTGGTATTTGAACCTAGGTTAATACAACATTTGGTTTCTTTTTCCTTTTTTAAAAAAACATTTTATTGCGAAAAACTTTAAACATTCAAACACGTAAGAGTACAAATAGCCCATTACCATGATAAAAGAATAAACATTTTGCCAGATTTGTTTCATCCTCTTTTGTACTATAATATTTAAAATTGCAGACATTACGACATGTCACCCCTAATCACTTTACAGGGCATCTCTAAAAAAATAAACCTGATTTTCTACATAAAGCAGCATGCCATTCTTGCACTGGACAAAACAATTCCCTACTATCATGTAATACACAGATCATGTTCCGCTCTCCCAGCTGAACAGGATCTTCCCTGGAGCTTCGCTGGCTGCCATACTGATGCTGAGCAGTGGGGGGACAGAGTTTTGGGAAGAATTTTGCCAGTTTCCCTTGGGGAGACAGTCCCTTCCTTGCTGGGGACAAGGTTTCTGGACAGAAGAATAACAGAGACCCGGTGGCTGATGGCAAGCATGGGGGAGACTCAGGGGAGCCCCTTGTCTCCCGGCGTGGGGGCCATGCAGTGAGGTGGGTATCCTGGGAGGCCTGAGCCATGACCTGGCGGGAGAGGACTTCAGCAGGGGCGCTGATGTCCTGGCCTGCCAGCAGCTGGTACTGCCCCACCCAGTGGGGCCTTGGGCCTGGGAGCTCCTCCACAGTGGGGTCCCCTGTCCACCCTGGGCCCACAGACCAAACAGCCCACTGTCCTGCCTCAGCCAAAACAGCAGCTGGAGGAAGGTCATCTTATCAGGCCTCCCCACCCCCTCACCCCATGGGACTGACTGTCACTGCTATCAGGGTCTGGGATGAGGGAAGGGGGAGATCGGATGAGGCCAGGTCCAGCCCTGCATGGGCAAGAATGTTTTTTAGCAGGATTCTGGGAGAACCTGGGGCCTCACAGATGACGATGAAGGGGCCAGTTAGGACAGGAATCTCTGAATTCCCTTCCTGCCCTACACCTATGGTATCCTTAGTCCTTGAGGTGGTAGAAAAGACACTGACCTAAGGCAGGACAAGGTGACCTTTCAGTCTTTATTCTTGGATGGGGATTGTGGTGTTCACGGTGAAGTCAGACCAGTGCTGAAGGGACAGGGGCTGTGTCCCCCTCAGACAGCGGCTTCCTGAGTGCAAGGCTGGATCTCTCCCTCAGACTGAGCTCCCCGAGGGTGGTCAACGCTGACCTGCCCTCCCAGCATCACGTGTAGGGGCCGCGTGCTGCCCTCATGTGCTGTTTGCTCCTGTGAGCGGAGCCCCTGGGCGGCCCCCATCCCTTCGGTGCTCAGGAGCCCAGGGCAGGGCTGAGAAGAGGAAGGAGCGGGCTGCACCGGCCAGCGGGGACAGCAGGGGGATGGCCCGGCGGGAGCCCACTGCCTGTGGGCCATGGTGTCGGCTTCCTCTGCCAGGTTTGGGTGTGACTGCCCCCGAGTGGAGGGACGGGATAGGAGAGACAGGCTCCTCCACCGCTCCTTCCTTCCCTAGAACCCCTACCACCCTCGGGGGGGTGGGGCTCAGGAGCCACAGGCGCATCAGGAGGGACCCTGCACGGGGTTGGAGGAAGCCTGGCCCTTCCCCGGCCCCAGTCAGGACGAGCAACTAGGCAGGAAGAGGAGGGAAAGGGCCGAGCCTTGGGAGCGGCTCAGGGGGAACACGTTCTGGGAAACGTGACCAAGGCCGCCAAATAAGGGGCTGGGGGCTTGGGGACCGAGGAGGGAGCAGGATCGGGACTGGCCAGAGCTCCCAGACCAAGCCCCTCGCGGCCTGCAAGCCCACCGCAGGGAGACGCCCCAGTCTGAGGGGGACATGGCCCTGCCCTCGGGGAGCCCCAGTCTGAGGGGGACACGGCCCTGCCCTCGGGGAGCCCCAGTCTGAGGGGGGACACACGGCCCTGCCCTCGGGGAGCCCCAGTCTGAGGGGGGGACGCGGCCCTGCCCTCGGGGAGCCCCAGTCTGAGGGGGGACACATGGCCCTGCCCTCGGGGAGCCCCAGTCTGAGGGGGGGACGCGGCCCTGCCCTCGGGGGGCCCCAGTCTGAGGGGGGAGACGCGGCCCTGCCCTCGGGGAGCCCCAGTCTGAGGGGGGAGACGCGGCCCTGCCCTCGGGGAGCCCCAGTCTGAGGGGGACACGGCCCTGCCCTCGGGGAGCCCCAGTCTGAGGGGGACACCATCAGCTCCCATGACAGTGAACGCATCTGTGAGAGTCAGGGCAGGAGGAGCGCCAGTGGCTGAGGGCCCCCAATACTGACTCTCCGATGTTTGAATGTATTCCCGCCAGGGTGTGGTGAGCTCCCTGCCTAGCACCGTGCGGACTTCTCACCAGGTGGACCTAATGACAGGAATGCCTGGGGCCTCTTTCAGCCATGGAGATTTTTTTGAAGGGCTGAGCCACTTGCCTTGCACACACAGGTGCTGGTCGTTGGCAGCCATTTGACTAGTCTTTGCCCATCAATTATATCAGGTGAAGCTTACTCATCCA